>OV170225.1:638471-1225971 GCA_921882275.1 Brenthis ino
CTTTCCCATGGGAATGAGATAATCTTCCGCGGTAAAAAGTTGCCTATGTCACTCCTCAGCCCTCCAACTATCTTGATCTCGTATCTCGTCTATATCGATATCTCGTCGATCCGTTTCCACGTGAAAGAAGAACAAACAAACAAAACACACTTTCACATTTATAATATTAGTAATTAGTATGGATGACTCAAGGTGTTATCTAGGTGGTGTCTATAATTAAGACGACGTAGTCATACATAATTTTGTGACTGTAATTAATATATCCCGATGTATCAATCACAATAAAAGCTTAGGAAACAATTTTTTTTAATTATGACCTTCAATTTTATTTTGTGTTCGTATGCCTTATATCATAGCCTCCGACCCTCCGTAGTAGTATAGGATATAGGAATTTAAAACTTAAGTCTTAGTTATAGGCTATATATTTGTACCGTTTGACGTGGAAACTTTGTAACCGTGGGGACCAACGACACATCTTTTCAGTAAAGAATTGAAGATGCATCTTATAGAGGTAAACCAAAACCAAAAGACTTTGGTCAAAAAGAAGTTAGTAACGTTGTCAGCTGTTTGGGTACTTTCCCTTTTTTGTTATGAATGATGATGATGTTCTCCTAGCCGATTCCGGCCACGGCGGCCAATCTCATTGAGACTAGCCAACTGCGCAGGAGATATTATAGTGCACAAGTGTACGCGCAGACACAACGTGCACTCTCTATTCCTGACACTCTCATACTCCGGTGGGACGACGCGAGACACGACCGGTGAGAGTTAAGCTTTTCGTGCTCTCCGAGGCACGGGGGTAAAACACTACCAACATACGAAATATGAATACATTTATATAAAAAAATAAAAATCTTAAGCTAAAGCGGTCAAAGGCTTTTGTATGGTGGAATTTATGAATGTTTTATTATTTTATTATGTTTGCCATAAAAATATGGCACACATATTACACTCATGTTTTGGTTTTCGTACACATCTGTAATTTTTATTTACGTCCTTTTTTAAATAAGTAAATACTAAAAAGTAAGGAGGTGGCATAGTTTAATAGATAATGTATCAACATTAAAAAACGTTATGCCATATAGATGCCATAGGGGTATCAAAAAATGTGTACCTACCCATAATAAAGTAAATAGATTATGCATTACTAAAAATTAAAAAGCATATTAATCGATTAAATTAAAATATACAAAATAATCGAAATTGTATTATAATGTACTCGTAGATTGTCAATATTTTATTCTCATCATTTAAACCGAGTTAAATATTTACTTTATCTAGAAAGCTTACACACAGGGACCTCGCGGTATTTCCCCAGAGCTAGAAAGCAAAAAGTATTTGCACTAGTAAAAAGTTACACTTATATCTTTATATATATAATTCTTCTGTGAGTGTGTATGTCACTGAACTTCTCTCAAACGACTGGACCGATTTTGATTAATTTTTTTGTGTGTGTTCAAGGGGATCTGGGAATGGTTTAGATTCACAATTTGAATAATAATTTTCATCAAAATGGTCCAGAATGTTTTAGCTTATTAAAAAAAGTTTGAAATTTTCAAATTAAAGACGTGTAGACAGGACAACGTCTGTCGGGTCCGCTAGTAGATAAATATAACTGAACGCCAGAACAATAGATAAGGTTTTATTTCTACTGTACATTAATAAAGCTTAATAGTGGAAGGTTTTTTTTTTAATGTTAGAGTATAAAATATGCTTTAAATTATTTTACTTAATATTTCTCAAAAATTTTATAGTAACACTAATTTAACTATAAGAAATTATAGTTAATATTCTCACTATGTCATTTCAAACCTACAAAATTGAGAAACAGATTGTGTTGTACTGACAGGGAATTCTAATATCTTCAGTTATAAATGCAAGAAATATTTTTATTACACTTCTTCCTTCTCGGTGTATGTTTTTCTTGTGTGTATGTTACATGACATCTTTTGCCAATTTCCCCAAACTAAAAAGATTTCTCCAAAAGGCTATAAAAGGAACTCATTTAATTTTATCATGTCCGTTGTCCGTATGTCACAGCCATGCTACTCGGAGAATATTTGATACTATAAAGCTGAAATTTGGAGGGTTATGAGAGAATGTCTTATATGAAGCGGTAGACTATTCATTGTCAAATAACAGAAAATAAACAATAGAGATGGCAACCATTTCAAGAAAATATTCTACCTTTAAAGCTGGAATAACTACATTTAAAATTATTTTAGTCTCTATAAGGTATACCACCTTTATAAAAAAAAATATTCTCTTTCTCATTTTATATGCGGCGGTTATATAAACCGAATTTTCTGAAGATAAACATCAAGTATAGATAACACCGATCTATCCGTCAATGAAAGCTTACTTCAATTTAAAGCTGGCTCCGATAATAATCAGTTTTATTTAGCGATAGAACAAAGCGTTACATTACAGTATAATCAGCGAATAGTGTTGCCAAATATTCGACTTTGGACAGGCCGTCCTGGTTTTTGACTCCCACAGGACACGACCGTCTAAAGTCTGACTTTTTAATATATTTAATGCCATTATATAGCAACCTATTTTTGTAAATAATAACATAAAAAGGTATTTTTGTTAAATATATAATTTAATTACGTATTTGGTATGGATATTTTTTATATATTTTTCTACATAAGTTATTATATTATATATGAAAAAAAAACGATTAAATATAATAATATTCCAATATTTAATATACAATATTCCAAGATATCAGTTAATAAAACAAATCAAAAGTAGTTTTATATGTTCTCCTCCGTCATAACTATGAATTATGATAGTATATATATATATATATATATATATATATATATATATATATATATATATATATATATATATATATATATATATATATATATCTTCTTCTCCCTGCCCATTTTCCAAATCACTTGGGATCGGCGCAGTACATCTTCAGTGTACTGCTGATAGGATTTGGCAAAAGTTTTACGACCGGCCGCCTGCCTGACGTCAACCCTCCTTATATATATATAAAATAACCAACAAGCGTGCCATGGTTTAAACATTAATATACTTATAGTATTTAAGCTCATAACAATAACGTGGAAGTCATTATTATTTAAGCTTTAAGCATCTTTTAGATAGCGCTAAATTTACGCCTCATATCACGCGGTTACAATCCGTTAGTCGAGATTCGCAGTTTCATTTTCTCCCAATTTCATGGGCTATAAACAGAAAATTTCGCTGCCAAGATATGTATGTAATTATGTTTTACGAACGACAAATACATTGTAGCAGTTATCACATAAGTATATGTTATAAGGAATTATGAACTACATACAATATTTTTAACCGACTTCTAAAAAGGACGAGGGGTGATTTTACTACCTTAAATGGTATTCTATTAAACCAGCTACCGAGGTGGTCACATAATATTTTCTCTGTCATGTATAACAGTATCAGTATAGTACAGTGTGTCATGTATATCAGTATATGGTTTTCCATAAAATCAGCAAAATGCATGTAATTTGGCGTACGTTAACAAATCTAATTCTTCAGCCTTTTTTACCTATCTGTCTGTCTATCTGTTTGTCGGCTAATCTTCGAAACGGCTAGGCCGATTTTGACGGGACTTTCACTAGCAGATAGCTGATGTTATAAAGAGTAACTTAGGCTACTTTTATTATAGAGAAAGAATCATTGATCCGCGCAAAAAAATTAAAACCCAATATATGCGTACTCAGGGATGCGCCCGAGCGAAGCAAGTCGCTAGTAGGTCCTATACTTTGATACTTCTAAATTCTCAGACATAACAAAGTATAGTTTTCTAATTATTTCCATTATATATATATATATATATATATATATATACATATATATATATATATAACTTTACATATATTTGTTTACATTATTTCAAATTTTTCACGGAAAAAAATCGAATAACCTTATTTAATTAACGGGAATGTTGCTGCTGGGAGAGACGACAATTTAATTTTGCTTAATTAATATGAATGATTAATCTTTTAAGTAAACTAAGTGCTAAGTTTATTTAGTGAGTAAGAAATTGTAGCTTACTAAGTTCCAAACGAAGTAACTTTAACCAATGTCCGAGAGCAATTTATTGGTGAACTTTATTCCTGTAACCATTTTACCTAATTCTACGAATAAATTGCTATAACTGAACTTTCATTTAAACTCATTTTTATTTTTAACATGCCCCTATAAATTAGTAATTACCATAAAATATATATCCTATATTGTATTTTTGTAGGTCGGATTCAATATAATGATCAAAAAGTAAAATGAAAATCTGCACTTTATAATAATCTTTTATTAATCAACTTTGGTTTTACAGACTTTAGTTACGATTGGCTAATTAGAATTTTAGTAAATAAATTTATAAAAAAAATAAGTAAATGGCTATCTTATCCGACCTATCCATCTCAGATGGCCATAGCAAGAGGTAGAAGATGGCTATATTCGTGTTTCCTTCTTTTACCTCTGTCGTTCCTCTCATATCACATTCACAGTCTTCTCCAGCTGAAACCTCATCCAAATGTATTACATCTTCTTCTACAGAACTCGATTCTAATTTTTTGGTTTTTTCTCTATTTTTTTCTTTGAAAGTCATTACTTCTGCTATTTGTTTTGCACGTTTTCTTGTAGAGTTGTCAATTTCTGGGACTGGATGTAAAAAAAATATTAATTAGCAAATCAAAATAGTATGCCCATATAAACCTAAAAAAACATAGCTTTATCAACCAGACTTTAGGACAACAAACTTTAGACAACAAACACATTGACACAGTAAAATAATTTTCACTATTTTGAGGTTATAATATCAACAAAACATCAAGCCACAAGATAAATGTAAAATTAACATACAAGCGATTATGAAATTACATTAACAACGTAAACAATATCGGGCATCGAAATTTTTTGAGGTAGTTATAAACATTAAGCTTAAAAAATACTTACCTTTCAATTATTTTTTCTGCACAACAAACTGCACTACCTCACCCACGAAGGTCAACAGCGTGCTGTCGAATTGCTGATAAATATCACCAAATACAAACCAAAACCATCGATGGACTTTTTTCGACTGGCCTCCTTACACGACTGGCCATATCACCCTGAATACCCAATATATAAAAATCAATTACCACATGTATGACTATGATTTCTTTTGCGATGTGTTTGTAATTATCGAAACAAGGTTTT
Organism: Brenthis ino; assembly: GCA_921882275.1. NCBI lineage: Eukaryota > Metazoa > Arthropoda > Insecta > Lepidoptera > Nymphalidae > Brenthis > Brenthis ino. The sequence goes on from OV170225.1 coordinate 643,674, forward strand.
TATGAAAGATTGGAAAGTCGAAAATTCAGATGGTATTTTTTTTACAAAAATCTCGATATTATAGAATGTGACGTTCAGATTGGTAATTCTGCTGCCATAATATATTGTCATAACAACAAAAAACATTAAATACAAATTAAATGTACTGATATGATTTTTAAAGTAAAAATTTTGAATGTAGTATTATATCCATACCTCACATGGAACAATGAACTACTCCTTCATCCCATGGAGTTGTTACCCATCACTTAACATATTTTATCTGTTTATTCTACTTTTCTATGGGTCAGGTGTTCTTTTTTTACTGTGGTATTGTGAGAAATTGTCGTGATTCCTTGAGGTAGGATGAGTGCAAACATTTTTAGATAATTTTGTACTTATATAGAAACTACTTTTATTTTTACATAAATTGCAATGAGACTTACTTAGTTAATACTTTCTTAGATTTACGCCAATATTTGACATTTTCAAATGAAACTATTTTTACTGCAAACGGCGTAAGTATATATGTATATATTTAGCATTTGAAATGTCGGGAATAAAAAATTAATATAACTCCGAGAAAAATCTCAAAAAAATGTTTATATAATTATTTATTATTTTATTACAAAATAGTTTTCACCTTTAGAGTTAAGGTAAATATTTAGAAGCATCTTTTTTAATTAATCCATTGCATCAAATCTCCTTCCTCCATCTTTTTAAAAATGAATAAGGTAAATCCGAAAAAAATGAGGCACTAGAGCTTAGCAAAATATACGTAATATGTAGTTTTTAGATATGGGATTACTTTTATTTTACATATTAATATCTTTAAGACGCACGAACTTATTTTTACAATAAATAAAGTGTGTATTGAGAAAACGTAAATATTTTATTTTATTGCATAAATACGAGTATGTTATTAAAAACAACACAATATTCGGCGGTGCGGAACGCTCGATAAGAAATGCGAGGTTAGACCAAAAATTTATATACATTTTCATTTTGGAACAGTCATCAAATTATAAATAAAAGAGTTTGTTTATTTTTATTTTTTTGTAGCTTGTAACACGGACGAAGTCGCAGATAATGCTAGTTTCTAATAAATATTTTATTCAAAACTAATATTTCTTTACTATGACATAGTATTTACTTTTATTTATTTTTAAAGCTATCACAAAGTTTACGATAAATTTAATTTTACTTAGACAACTTGAATTGTTTAAAACAAAAGCGCTTTGAAAGCTATTCATTTCCACTTTATTTAGCTGAAAACATTCATTGCTAACTAAAATGCACTCACATACACAGGGTTCTCGGCGCCGCAGGCACTAACCGCAGCTTTTAATTTCGTCTCTTGTGAAACTCATTTACCATTGTACAGCGCGCTGTAAAGAACTTTACCATTCTTAAAAGTTAAAGATAATACTTATGCCAATTACTGATACTGATACATATTTCTTTATTTACATCATTTCATCAGACTTTCTGTATTTATTTATACGAGTTATACTTATTTAAAAAAATATTTTACCTATATAACTTTAACTACGTCTCTTGTTAAACTAATTCTATATATTACGTATATAAAACTATAGTTACTAATGATTTTTTAAATGGAATTTTATAAAAAAAGTCTACAATAATATTTTGTCCTCGATATAACTGTTCACAATTCCATTTACCGTCTTAGATATTTCCGCACATGCGAAACATTTTTTATTATCTACATCACATATATTTCAAATTTTCTACCAACCTTTATGACAAAGGAAGGAAATGGGCCATCCCTGACGTGAGTAAAATATCTCATCACATGAATGTTTTATAAATATTTCAAGGCTATAATCGTTTCTTTGATTCTAATAAAATATTTATTGTTTGTATCGCAAATACTAAATAAAATACAATATTTTGTTTTTTTTTTTACTTTCCTTAAGGGATGATTTCCAAAATAAATTCCTATGTCCTTCTCAAGGTCTCAAACTACCTCCATACCAAATATCATCTAAATCGGTTCAGCGGATTAAGCGTGAAATGGTAATAGACAGACAGACAAACAGAGTTACATTTATAATATTAGTATAGGTTAGAAACTTAGCTTCGCTTCGCTCGTGGCGTCCCTTGGATGCCTAACAGCCTATATGTTACTCCAGGTCACACTCTATTTGTGTTTAAATTTCATCCAAATCCGTCCAGCCCCTTCACCGTAACGGAAAAACCAACATACACACACAATATATACACATTTTAGCATTTAGAACAGTAATACGATTTGCATGTATTCTATACCGATTATAAACATTTTTATAATATGAGTTCATAAATATAATTGTGCAAGCTGAAACAGCGCTACAAACGTAACCCTGCGGCCAAGAACCCAACCAGCCAGCACTTCGTATTTTATTTCGTTTTGTTTTGCTTATAATAATTACAATTTTGATCCCTGGAGTGCAGTAAATTTTCTTCCAATTTGACGTAACAATACTTGTAGGACCTTTCTATCTATAAACGTTTAAACATTTTCATTCATTCTTTAAAAAATAATTTAATTATGCAAAATACGTTTTTGTAAGCTACAAAGCTACAAATAATTTAAAATATGTATTTGAATTCTACAATTATTTATTTTTACGCTTTTTCTTCTAGGATGTTTACTAAAAAAACCATAAAAAGCTAACACAATGAAGTTTTACCTGTTATATTTTCTCGTTAGACGAGTTAATAAAGTAACGAGTTAATTAGTAGGTATATACGTTCGTTAAGTACAAAAGTTTAATATTAAAAGTTAAATTAGTATATGTCTTTATACAAGTTTTAATTAGTTGTAGCTGATTTAAGAATCTTTTAGTTTTTATCCGACTGCGGTGAAATCCAAAGGAGGGTTATGTGTTTGATTAATTTTATACTTAACCTTTGGCATATTACTAGAAGATTTATTTATTTCTTCTATGTAGAAAAATGACATTCAAAGTTTATTAGCCGTGGTTTTCAACATTTTAAAGTTACTAAACTAAACAACTGGTCCATAGTAGGTTAGAAAATTGGTACAGCACAAATTTTTCAAAAGTCAACTTACTTTTAAGTAACAATTATTTTTTTATTAGATCAACTATTTACGTAAATGAGTCCTGACTCCTGAAACATTTTATAAAGGGAAAAATAAATTTAAAAACATACTCCTTTAATCCCATACAATTTTATTTCGTTATTTTATGACCGGGTCAAATTTGGCTGAACAACGTGAGTGACAAAATTTTTCGGATGTCCATTATCCGGATTAACTCGGGCAAAACAAACGCTCTTTATGGTTTTCCGTTGGCTGCTGATTCAAAACAATTATTTTAGGTTGAATGGTGAATGGGTTTAAGTCAAAATAAAATGATATACAATACAGAATATAAACATTTAAACATAATTATATATTATAGTTTGAGGGAGATTGCCTTTTATTGCTTAAAAAATAATATCTTTTAAAAAAGTACCATATGGTGAATATTTTTTTTTGCCTATTCCTTTTTAATTTTTAGAGTTCTATATCACATTTTGTCACTTTGTCGATAGATTTAGGTAGCCCACTTGCGTATAGCTTAGATAAGTATTGATGAATTCTGATTTTTAACAAATAAAGAGGGTTTTTTTTAATTGTCAAATGCATCATAGCCGGTTGTCTTGAACAATATCCATTTTCCCCAGCATGGATATAGCAGATCCATCATCACAAGACAAGTAAATATCAAAATGTCCATGAGATAAATCTTGCATTGATCTAAAGTCTGAACTGTAGTTTTTTACGGGGTTCCCTTCTGTATCAAATTTTTCATATAACTCTCCATTGTGACAGACTTCTAAATTGCTGGAAATAAACTGCTGGTGATAACGACATTTAAAAAGTAGTACAATGTAAAGGCAAAACAAGATTTAGAACATCAAAAAAGAAACATAAAGATTCACAATGTTACATCTTACAAATAAAGTAAGTTTATAAAAATAACAACGGCTAAATATATTATTAACAGGTTATGAAAGATCTAAATGAAATAGATATAGACATACATGTATAAAATACTGACATATCAACGAAGTTTTTTTTTTATATATATAATATGCGAACGATAAAAACAGTTAAGAAGTTAAGTTAAAATTGCTTGTTTGATATTTGATAACTCAACGATGATACAATTTTTAACCGACTTAAAAAAAGAAGGAGGTTCTCAATTCGTCGGAATCTTTTTTTTATGTATGTTCACCAATTACTAGAAGTTCCGTTTAGTTATTTTTTACATTTTAGTACCTGGAAGTCGTTTTTTTTTTTGTTTTTATTTGTATCGTATAAAAGCTTTTCTAATAACTATTTATACTAAATAAAATAAAATAAAAATAGCCTTTATTTCCTCTGACCTTTCTATATACATACAAATTTAAAGATATTTAAACTACATTTTTTAACTAATTTGTTTTTAATATATGTATCTTATATATATATTTAACTAAGATTTATATTTATCAGCTACCGGGTCAGGCTGCCTTGCGAAATAGGCCTCCTCAAATTCCTTCCACATTTGCCTATCCAGCGCTGTCCTTCTCCAGCCCTTAGGAAGAACGTCCTCCCATCTTTTAACCTGTCTCCCTCTACGTCTTTTTCCATTCCTTGGGTACCATTCTGTTACTTTTTTGGTCCACTTTCCCGTTTGTGTTCTCATCATATGACCTGTCCACTTCCATTTTAATGTTCGAGTTCTTACTCTCACGTCTGTTATTTTAGTGATGTTCCTGATTTTTGTATTTTTCCATTTATCTTCCAACCTCAGGCCCAACATACTCCTTTCCATTCCCCTTTGGCATACACCTAGCTTGTGTTCTATTTTCTGTGTTAGTGGCCAGGTCTGACAGGCGTAGGTAAGACATGGAAGGATACAGGTGTTATAAACCTTCCTTTTTTCTGAAATGGAAACAGATTTATTTTTCATAATTTCCCTTATGGACCAGTACCTTTTCCAGGTGTTGTTTACTCGCCTATCAACTTCCTTATTCGACAGATCCTTTGCAGATATTACTTGGCCAAGGTATATATATTCGTTTACGTATTCGATCTCTTTTTCAGCCACCTGTACTGCAACTTTGTTCTTGTTTGTCAACAATTTGGTTTTACTAGTATTCATTGTTAATCCTGCCTTTTTACTTTCCGTTGCTAGTTGTTGTAACATTATTTGTAGAGTTACAGGATCTTCTGCGAACGAGATGAGATTGTCTGCGAACCTTAGGTGGTGTAATTTTTCTCCGTTTATATTAATGCCGAAGTTATCCCAGTTGAGTTGCCTAAATATATTTTCCAAGACCGCGTTGAATATTTTTGGTGACAATGGATCTCCTTGTCTAACGCCTTTCTGAATTTTAAATTGATCACCTATACTTTCAAGTTGTACCTTTGCTGTGCTATTCTCATAAATTTGATTTTCTATAGTTTCTAATAGCTTTTGAGATTTCTTTACTAATGATTGCTATTTGTGTACGATTTTCTTTTCTGTTTTTTATCATTTCTTTCCTTTCATTGATTTTCAATCTGGCTTCATCGCCGAGCTTGTCATTTGTATCTTTTCTTGTACATTTGCTTATTTTAACTAGCGTTTCTTCTAACATGTTATATTTATCTTGTACGCTGTTCTGTTTTTTAACCATGTCTAATGATTGTTTTAATTCGTTTAAGATTTGTTCTGGTATATATAATGGGGTCCTGTTTGTTTCCTTGATTTTCCTTCTCTGTATTTTTATTTCTTTGCATGCTATAGTTCCTCTGATAAGTCTATGATCTGAATTAAAATTTAAATTTGTGACCACACCGACATTTTTGAAAATCCTGGGCATATTGGTAGTTATAAAGTCTATCTCATTTCTATCTTTGCCATTAGGAGACATCCATGTCCATTTTCTGCCATTTTTCTTGAGAAAGAAGGTGTTCATTACTCTTAAGTTGTGTTCAAAGCAAAAATTTATCAATCGTTGGCCATTATCATTCCTCTTTCCCTGTCCATATTTGCCTACGATGTACTCTCTTATATTAGGTTTGTTTCCTATTTGACCATTGAAGTCTCCCATTACTATCGTGTTTCTATTTACCTTTTGCATTGCTTTTGTAAGACTATTATAGAATATATCTTTTTCTTTCTCAGTTGCTTGATCAGTTGGGGCATAAATTTGAAGGATTGAAAATGGATTTTTTAGGCCGGGTAATTTTATATTTAAGATTCCAATTCTATCCGATACTCCGATAAATTCATCTATATATTTTTTTAATCCTTTTTTGATAAGAAATCCTATACCGTTTTTTCCCTGAATTTCTCCTTTGTAGTAAAATATAAAATCTTTAAATTCTTTTATTTCTTCTCCGGATCTTCTAACTTCGCTGAGTCCAATTATGTCCCATCTAATATCCTTTAATGCTTCTAAAAGTTCAATAAGTCTTTGCTCAGTTCTTAGCCTTCTTGTATTCAAAGTTGCTATATCTACTTTATTTGTCTCTTTTTCCTTTTTTTTACCTTTACCAGGTAGGCTATTTATACTACGCCTAGTCAAATTAGTCATAAAAATAGTGATCCAATAACAAAAACTCTGACAGAGCTGAATTTTGGTAGAGACCTTTTGGGTACTCTAGTAGAAGTATCAAAAGTCCCTATCGATCCCATGTGTGCTAAAAAAAGGTATTCTAGGTAAAAGGTCATAATTTTCGGATTTTTCTCGAAAACGGTAATTTATGTCAAAAATATAGTCCAGATAAAAATTGTAGATCATAAAATTATCTACAAAAATGGTTGTAATACATTTTTTCCTGACAATCACCATTCCCAAAATATCGCGATTCTTAAAGTTGAAGGTGTTACATTCTACAAGATAAATACTAAATACCACTTAATATCACATTTAGCATAAAAAAATTACGGAGTTAAAAATAGTAAAACACCTTTTTAATTTTAAATAAAACTATCTTTTCGGATTTTGTCGCGGATTTATTTGTATTTTTGTTTCCCGACGTTTCGGATGCCTTTTTAATTGTATTGAAAAGCTTTAATTCCAAGTTTCAAGTAATTCTGATCATAAACAATTTTTCCTTATATGAACTTTATCATCTTTTTTACAAGGGACGAATTTCAAAAAAACTTAATATACGTATTTCGTATTTCTCATTTTAAAGCTGAATATTTCTCGTTCACTTCACATTAAAAATGACAGACTTTCATACAAACTTTCATACCTTATTTCACCCCTTTAGGGATGTAATTTTCAAAAATCTTCCTTAGGGGATTTTTACATCATAGAATGCATTAACTGCCAAAATTTCAAGTTTTTAACCCTTGTGATTTAGGCTCTGCGTTGATGAATCAGTAAGGATAAGCAATAGTATAATAATATACTATATAGATAATATATCTACAACATAAATTAAATTTAGAATAGCAAGTCTACACAAGCTCCCTGTAAAATTATATTATGAACGTTGATTTTAATAACAACTGGTAATGTGTGTGGTACACATGTGTAATATTGTATACTGGGGTTATTACCTGAGCGTAGTGACCTTTGCAGTCTAATAGCAAAGGGCCACGTGTCACGTGCGTTTTACGACGGACGTAAAAACCTATATCCGATCTTTTATCTTGAAAACTTATTTAAAATCAATATTTACATTAAATTATTTAAATTTTATATATTTATTCTTCTATTCCTATATTTTTATTTTGCTACTTCACGAAAAACATAAAATTTCCAATATATTATGTCATAAGTTCAAAATGATTTAGAAAATAAAACTATAAAAAAAACATTATAATAAAATAATGCAACCTAAGTAAATAATCCATCTTATAAACTATGTTTGTAATGCATAGTATGTAAATAGTCAAGCCCACACTTTAATTCGATACTGAAATATGATAATATCTATACATATAATAAAATTGTAACTAAGTAGAATCTGTACATTAAATATTTTTTGGAAAATCTAATTGAAATAGACATTATTATCGATACAGTGTCCGAATCTATAGTTTTTAGAATTTTTGTCTGTCTGTCTGTCTGTCTGTCTGTTACCGCATCACGAGGAAACTACTGGACAGATTTTGATGAAATGTTGATGTTTGATGAAAAGCTGGCTATCCGGGTCAACATATAGGATACTTTTTACCGCGGAAAAATATCTCATTTCTGAGAAAATATACAAAAACTGCATTGTAAGAATATACTAATATATAAAACCTAAGAATTTGGTTTTCGGTCATCTGAACGCGGGCGGAGCCGCGGGCAATGCTAGTCTACATATATATAGTATAAACTAACTCCTCCTCGATTTACTGCCTCGGTGGTGTAGTGGCTAGCATGTACGGCTGCACACTCGGAGGTCCTGGGTTCGAGTCCCGGGTCGGGCCAAGTTTAGTTATTGAGTCTTTCTGTATAGTAAGTCTCAGTAACAGCCCAGAGCAATAACTTTACATACACACTCGTCTTACTTGATTAATTCTAAATAGTTTAAGGTTTTTGTTGGAATTTTTAATGAAAATAAATTTAACAAAGTATGTAATTACTTAAAATGTGTAAATACTAACGTTATCTTAACAATGTCGTATAAGAATTTTTACTTGAATTTAAAGGAATTTTATTTAACTTCATTGACTTCTTTAAACTCTGTAGCAATTACACTTTTTTCTGGGTTCAGAGCACCCATATTAATATGTAATTTCAAGTTTTCTAAGGCACAAATAAATATATATATATATATATATATATATATATATATATATATATATATATATATATATATATGTATATATATATATATATATGTATATACATATATATATTAAACACTTTTGAAAGTACCTACGTACTAACTAGAAAGAAATAAATTATGTAAATTTATCTTTAATTGATATTTTACGAAATGCAACACAGACTTGACCGATTTTATTATAATATATGTATTTAGATTAAGAATAGATACTAGTGTTCAAGCATTGTTAACAATTTCAATTGTTCAACATGGTTCTGTATATCTAATGTTCAAAGCTATGAGATATAAATACTTAAAATCAATTACGTTATCCACGTTTCGATAAATAAATATTAATAACATAAAAACTTTTAAAATAAATAAAAACCAACTTCCAGGCACTAAAATGTAAAAAATAACTAAACGGGGGTTTTCATTTAAAATAGGTACCTAATCAGATATTTTCGAAGTCGGTGCCAGCAGATGCAAAGCAAACCTAATATATTTCGATACTTACATAAAATTTACCTATTCATTTTTATCTTAAAATATTGTCGGCAATTTATTTAAAAAAATAATTTATTGTTGATTTTGAAAAAACCGCTCAACCGATTTCGATAAAATTTATATGGGACCACCTGTGAAGTATATACCCTACCTATTAATACCCTTTGAAACAAAAAAAATCCAAATCGGTTCAGGCGTCTTCGAGTAATTGGTTAACATAATCGTATATAAAAAAAGGTTCTGACGAAGTGAAAACCTTATTCGGGTATATCTAAGAAAGTGTTAAATACTAATTAATTAAAATATCTAATAGACTACTAAAAACATATAAAAGTATATTAAATTAACTAATATTGAAATTACCTATAAAAGAAAAACGTCCAATAAATACAAAATAGTACCGATCCACACCGAGAGCCCTTTTGTAAGATAATTATATCTATACAGATAAATAAAATTAAAATATATGTTTGTAATGTCGAAATAATTTTTTTTTACTAAATGCATATGAAATCTCTCATATACGGTACTTATCAGAAAAACACAATTTCAAAATGTGTGTGTGTTTCTATCGGTTTGTTCCGACTAATCTCCGAAACGGACTAGAATGATTTTGACGAGACTTTCACTGGCGAATAACTGAATAAAGAGTAATTTGTAGAATTATAAAGAGTAGCTGTTATTATTATATTATTTAAGAAAAAGAATAAGGGTACCGCTCAAAAAATTTAAAACGTATCTAGGAACGCACCCGAGGGAAGCAAGGGTGATTCGCAAGTAATTTTTGGGTCGTCTGGTATATTACTATAGACATAGGCATATTGAAACTTGAAAAGTACAAAATATATATCCATGCATATATTATACATGCATGAAATTCTTTCTTCGGTTTTAATAATTAGTTACAATTACGACGTTTCTGTATATAACACATAGAAATATATAAATTATAAAATACAATGAAAAATAGATAATTAAATATCAATAGCGGAATTCAAAGATCTTTAACTAACTCATTGTATTTTAAACAGCACGTTTATTCCAGTCTCATTGTAAGGTGAAATAAAATGAAGACATATAATTTATACATATATTGTGAAATTATTAAATTACTAATACCTTTAATACGGCTTCAAACAATCAGTTATTTAGTATTGTTCAGCTGTGAATGGTGTGCAAGATGGAAGAAGTTAAGGAAAGATCGAATTTATCTCTGAGTGAACTGTTTCGAGCATTCGAAAAGAGTTTGGGCTTCAAAAATGATATTAAATGGGTGAATGTCATTTTAATTGGTCTTTATCATATTGCAGCTGTATATTGGTGCTCCATTTACTCTTTCCCAGTAAAATGGCAAACGGTTGTTTTCGGTAAGCATTGATTCTATAGGCTTAAAACTTTAAAAAAATAAATAAAAACCGACTTCCATTTAGAATAGATACTTAATCAAATATTTTCGAAGTCGGTGTCAGCCGATGCAAAGCAAATCTAATATATTTCGATACGTAAAACACATATTTACCTATTATATATTCATATCTTAAAATATTGTCGGCCGGCACTGACTTCGAAAATATCTGATTATGTATCTATTCTAAATGAAAACCCCCGTTTAGTTATTTTTTACATTTTACTGCCTGGAAGTCGGTTTTTATTTTTTTTTAAAAGAGTTTTTTTATTTGTCTATTTTTAGTGTAGACGTAATAAGCAGATAATTTTTTAGACGAAACTTTTTTTATAACATGTTCGATTAAGCAATTTATTTAAAAAAAAAATTGTTGATTTAAAAAAAAACCGCTTGACCGATTTCTATAAAATTTATATGGGACCACCTGGAAAGTATATACCCTTTGAAACAAAAAAAAATCCAAATCGGTTCAGACATTCCGACGAATGCGAAAAAACGAAGGCAGTGGTAGCCCAGTGGTAACGCGCTCACTTGGGAAACCGATTGAAGTGAGTTCAAACAAACAAACAAACAAACAGAGTTGAAAACATCGTGAGGAAACCTGCATGTCTGAGAGAATCTAGCAAGTTTTCAAAAGACATGTGAAGTCCGCCAACCCGCACTTGGCCAGCGTGGTGGACTATGGCCTGATTCCCCTCGTGCTGAAGGGAGGCCCGTGCCCAGCAGTGGGACGTTAAAAAGGGCTGAATACATTCCGACGAATTGAGAACCTCCTCCTTTTTGGAAGTCGGTTAAAACACACATAAGATAGAGTTTGCTAAAGTCTGATTGTAACTATTACCAGATCTCAGAACCTCTGTGTTTAGTTAACGGCGAAACTCATGTCTTTGTTTTTTAGGTACTTAAGTTTTCTGAAATATAAGATATTTTGCTCTATGCCTACTTTACTTTATATTTGTTTAGGAATTACCGTATACATACATACACATATTATCATCATCCCTGAAAAAATATCGGAGAGAATTATAGAATTCCAATTCGCACTGATACGTGCTTGGTATTTATAATATTTTTTCATTGCAGCTGCACTGATGTTTGTACTAACCGGTTTAGGAATTACTGGTGGCGCTCACAGATTATGGACCCATAAATCATATAAGGCAAAGCTGCCTCTTAAGATATTTCTACTTATCTGTTTCTCTGGTGCTGGACAGGTACAAATATTCAAAGGATTTAAAAAAATATACTTTTGATTTATAATTGTTTTCACCACTTTTTAACGTCCCAATGCTGGGCACGACTGTCTTCCATACAGGAAGATGGGGCTGTTCTGTTTAAGAAACAAATCAGCAAACTTTTTTTTTGAAAAATTAACCTTTTTATATAATATCGAGTTTTTTTAGGCTCGAGCGCATTTCTTGAGTAGTTTACTTTTTGTTTTTTTTTTTTATTGGTTGATGTCTAAAGAACAACACACAAATAAATTACAATATAAAATAAAACATTTTTTTAAGCATGAGCATTTGTAATCAAAGATTATTGTCGCAAGTTATTAGTACTAACATCTTAAGTGCATCGCTATACGATACCGTGTTTATTTGAATGTCAATTAATTATATTTTCATTACTTGTAAGACCCATGCTATTTAAAAAATTATTATTTTGAATTCTTTTTCTAGAGGAGTCAGCTTATTGATACTGTACTTAACAGGTTTTAATAAAATCTCGTAATTTGTTAAAGACACCTTTTTTATCAAATCACATTAATAAATTTATTAATGTTGACAAAACTATTCAAAAAGTATTTTGCATTTTGCAAATACAAGATATGTCCTTAAAAAGGTATTTCCAATAAAATAAAAATGTTTTTCGACAAAAAGTATTTAAATAAAAAAAGAAGGTATTGTGTATTTTGTATTTTGTATTTCAAAGACAAGTATTTTAAAAATTATTCAGAACTCCTTAGAACAATGGGTCCGCGATCATCGCGTACATCACAAATTCAGCGACACCGACGCAGACCCACACAACGCTAACCGAGGATTATTCTTCTCACACATCGGATGGCTGATGATGAAGAAAAATAACAAAGTTCTGACAAGTGGAAAACAAATCGACATGACTGACATTACAAACGATCCTTTGCTTCGTTTTTACAACAAGTAAGTTCAAGTTTATTCATGGACCGGATCGGATTTACTCAGTAAATAATACGAATTTCGCCAAATTAATATAAAATGCATTGAAACCTATACAGCCTTCTACAAGCTGTGTTGTTATGTTACCTAGACTCTACATTTTGGTGCTGGAGGTACTCAAAGTATTACCACCTTTTTGTCGAAAAGTTATTCACCAAAAAAATTCTAATAATTCACAAAAAGAAAATATTACTCATGTTATTTTTTTTACTTTCCAGATATTTTACATATCTTAAATTATTATTCTGCTACATACTGCCTCTTTATATCAACGTACAATTGTTTGGTGAGACCTGGCAGTGCGCACTCGCGTGGCAGTGGTTCATACGATTTTTGGGTATGTTCCATAGTGAATTGACAGTTAACAGCCTTGCACATGCGTATGGATATAAACCCTATAACAAGTAAGTTATTATTTATTTTATGTAAACTATATAGCTACTATCGTGCAAGAATTATCTTTTCCTGTGCCTTAATTGGTTAAAATCAATATTCTGAAAAGTCACACTATTATAATGATATCTTAAATCTAACTACTATACGCAGAGTCGTAGTCTCGATATACGCCCTGGGCAATTGCACTTAAGGAATGCAATCTCGATCTCGCCAGATCCCGATCATCCGAGATCTCTCCTCATTTTTCGAGATCAATCTCGAAGCATAAAATGACCAGATCTCGTCGTAGCCTACAATATTTTAAGATATGAATAACTAATAGATAAATATATATGTTAAGTATCAAAATATATAAGATTTGTTTTGCATCGGCTGGCACCGACTTCGAAAATATCTGGTGAGGTATCTATTCTAAATGAAAGCCCCCGTTTAGTTATTTTTTACATTTTGTTGTAAGTCGGTTATTATTTTATTTTTTAAAGTTTTTTCAATAATTCATGTTGTATCTTACTCGCATCATAATCACAACTACTAAGCAGTTTCAATTATCTTTCAGTTATCTAATTAAAACAACACTTTTTGAATTCCACTCGAGATCTCGAAAATGCCGAGATCTCGCCGAGGTCAAATTTCTGATCCCTCGAGATCTCGACTTAGCGATCTCGTCTCGAGATTGCATTTCCTAATTGCACTATAAGCATTTACGGTTGTTAAACCAGCTATTAGGTACTATTATTAAAGAGTGAAAGCTTGTAGTTTACAACGTAGTGGATAATATATCCATATAATGGAACATTATTGTTAAAAAAAGTACAAAATAGTTGCACATAAAATTAAATAGTTGCTATACATATTGTTTATACATACCCTATGTATACCATATAAAGTATATACATATAACGCATGTAACTCTATCTTTGATTTCATTCCTTAATTCTGAAAAATTATAATTTTAGGAACATAGTGCCAAGAGAAAATCGTTTCGTCGCGACATGCACTTTGGGAGAAGGCTGGCACAACTACCACCACGCATTCCCCTTCGATTATAAAGCAGCTGAACATTTCGATACGTTTAACTTATGTTCGAAATTTATTCTAGTTTGTGAAAAAATAGGATTGGCTTATGATTTACGGGAAGCTACGCCAGAAATTATCAATTCTATGGCGCAGAGATTAGGAGATGGAACTCCAGTACACTTTCCTATACCTGCTAAAACGAATAACGAATGATATTGGAAAGAATGAACATGTAATTACTAAAAGGTGAAATTACTCTATTGAGAAATTTGAAATTTTGTCTTTTGCTTCAATTATAGTAGTGATAGATAATTACATATAAATAGCTGTAAAAATTGATAAGAAGTAATTCTATTAATGATATATAAAAAAAAGAGTCTAAAAGCCTATAAAAGTAGAAAAGACAGAGAAGGAAAAAAAACCTTTGTCCCCTTTCAGGTCATTTAGCGAATAGCAATAAAATGCAGATGTATCAATGGATTGGTCTGTGCGTTCTATTGAAGATAAATAGAATTAGGTCTGTGTTCTGTATGCCCTATAATATAGGTAGTGTTAATGTTCCATTCATTTGCCGTTTAACTCATCATCAGAGCTGTCAAATCTTATAAATATGGTATTTATTTGTTGGGATGGTTATTTAATTGTCTTATCAAGGTGCCTAACAAAACCAAGACACCATATAATAGTAATTACAACATCCAACAGTACATGCCCCATTTATGTACCTATTCAAGTACAGTAATGTGCTTTTATTGCATACTTTTCATGACAGTTTCGTTCAACTAATAAATAATTAAACGTCATATTTATAATCAATTTATAATAATTGTAACCGACCACAATTTATGTTGTGAGTTTGCACTAATATTCTTGGTTTTGAGCAAATAAACATTGATTTACCTTATCAAAACTAGACCAAACGTTGTTAATTTGACAAGTTATATATAATAATATAAGCTCACGCATACAAATGTAGCTAATAAGACCAGCAATTTGCTGATGGTATATAAATTTTAACTGTTCGTACATGGCCCAGTAGCCCTAGTAGTTCTTTATGATAATATTAAATCAATTAATACTTTATCAGACGTTTTATTGGCAATGAGCAAATACTGAATATTCAAGATAATTTAATTTCTGTTCAAGGTAAAATAATGAACTTTCTAATATTAAGATTCTTTTATTGTTTTCCTATTGTTAGTCTTAGCTTTCAGTTTCACCAGCTAAAGCAAAAAAAACTTCTATATAAGGTTAATTAAGGTAATTGTATGTATCTAGTGTAAATTAAATGTAATAAATAACCATAAATTATTTTATATTTTATTGTGATTATTTTAAGAAAAATAAATATGTCATTTATATATAATATTTTATTTTTAACCTTTCCTATCCGCAGTACAGAACTGAAACAAAAAATATCATCAATATAAAAAAAAACATGGTGCGTGTAACCTTTACGCGCAGTTGAAGTAAAACTTCTTTAGCAAATATCGCAATTAAATTAAAACAAATCAATAATAATTAAATGAGGCATATGACAATCATATATTTATAGAATATCATTTAAGAAAGAAAATTATATAGCATTTGTCAGACAATAACAACGGTCACCATGGCAACTATTAGTCATAATAGCTTTTATTTAATTCGCCCCACACAGTAATAAATTTTTACTTTTATAAGTAATAATTATTATAAAATTAATAATAAAAAACATATAAAAACGTGTGTGTGTACTTATGAACGTACGTAAGAAGTTGTCCTACAGTTCCGAGAGTTAAAACTTTGTTTTAGGAAATTTCCTTCTCTTTGTGTATCTTTTTTTAGATATAAAAAATCTCAATTAGTTTTTGAGATATTTGCAATAAACTAAGCCCTCTTATGTATTTTTAGTTAATTTTGTATAACTTCAATTTTTGCAAGCGGAACTTGATTTTTCCCAAAAATCATCTACATGCCATTCCGAATCAAATGACACCTCGTTCATATTTTCATTCATTAGGTACATAATACATTACTTTCATAAAATAACTTTTACAAAAGTATATAAATCCGGAGGTTAATCGTATAAAGTTACGTGATAAGCAAAAGACGGCTTGACTCGACTATAAAGTACCTATAAAACGTTGCGTTCGCGCTTTCCTACAAACATTTCATAACTGCCGTCTGGGGACAAAACTTTTATTATCTACCCGCGCCGCGCCGCCGCGCTGTCCACAGTTACGCTTTTAAAACTTTTATTTCACTGTTAAGCAGTGTTTGCAAGCCTAGCGGCAACAAAACCAACAGTTTATTATTACCGTATTTTAAATTATGGCTTCCCTCTGAAGATCCGGGTTTGAGCATAAGAATTTATTTAAAATAAGTTTTATTGCTAATTTAAATACAAAATCTTTAAGCCTTATATAAAAATATTAGTAAACTTCTAAAATGTGATTTACCTACGGAGGTACTTAAAGTACAAAACTAGGTATATATTTTATTTTAGTAATTTTATTTTTTCATTCATTGCATAGATTATTTAAACAAAACCGAACATTAATCGCACAATTTAACCGTTAACTCTACGAGACGTAGAGCGTAAGTATTGCGTCAGTGTAGTAATCTGTTTATACCCATATACCGGCAAATACACAAAACAATCCATAGAACAGTCAGTTCTAGATAGATAGTTCATAAAGAAACAGTTAAACTCCATCGTTGCTGTAACTCGCTCACACTTTCCTGTTTTAATTTACAGCTGGATAGGCTCAAACGCTAAGTCTATTTCTTATTACAATTCAATATATAATTTAAAATGAATGAATAATTCTATCTTAGTACTATTTCCTACACCTAAAGGTTGCCTGGAAGAAATCGCTCTTTTAGCGATAAGGCCGCCTCTTGTACCTTCTCCTATATTTTGTATATTTTGTTATCTCTTTTTTGGGTGAACAATAAAGAGTTATTTATTTATTATTTATTTATTTATGAATGTTCGTATGTTTGTCCTCTATGCGTTCCTAAACTATTGATCCAATTGTAATGGTACTCTGGTGGATTTTTCTGTACTCTGTACACACCTGCGAAAGTTTCTGGCCCAAAAAAAAAAGAAAATTTCTTTGGACGTTTATCTTTTTAGCTTAGAGACGCACTCGAGCGAAACGAAGGTAAGCCACTAGTATGACATAAAAAAGCTAAAGAATTACAATTGTATTAAAAAAATTGACTTTAAGTTTACCTTTGGAACTGTCTAAAACGTGCTTTATATTTAACCAATAGAAAAATTACATTGAAATTCCAGATATCTTGCACACATAAATCAACCTAAAGTTTATCTCATCGCCTCAGCGACAAGGCCGTGAATCTTCGAAGTTTTTAACGATAGAAGTTCTTTCTTAAGCCGTTTAAAATTTCCGCTTGGATCTAGATCGTGATCAATCTACAGTTGGTGTAAGTCCACTTAGCCGATCCCGCCAGTAGTTTGCATAATACACCTTATCCTCTCGAATCTTCGCAGGCAAATTAGCTACTGTTTTATTCACTTCAAATGAGAATATAAAAGCTTCAGCCCTATGAAAATATACTTTAAATGTTGAAACGAGTGTATAACAGTTGAAACTTATCTTCGGCCACGCGTTTAATTATTACACATCTTATTACGTACTGGTTTAGACCCACCGCCGTTACTTTTTATGAAAAAATTTGCTAAAATTGCCTTTACAAAAAAAAGTTATTTATGAGATTTTATTCATATTGTAATTAAATTAAACATATTTTTTTTAATATGCATGGTAATGTGGAGTGTTGCTTCTCAGTACGTGTACGAAAATGTTATGTATGTCCGTAAAAATATACACGAATTTCCCAAGAAGTGTGACATCCATAACATTAATACTAGGAGCATACACAAACTTGTAACGCCTGTGACTCGTCTACACAGAGTCAGTTATTCTTTTTATGGACAATGTATACGCTTGTACAACAGGATCCCAAAAAATGTTGAAAAGGCTTCTATCGCCAAATTCAAAAAAATTGTTAAAGAACGTTTGTGTGCTAAAGGCTATTATACAATAAATGATTTTATAGAAGATGGCACACCTTGGGAATGAAATGATCGCCTCCAGGCTATTTCAACTTGATAGAAATAGTGTACATTATAATTTTACTTTAAAAAAAAAGATAAGTTAATTTTAGTCCCGCTGAGTTTCTTTCGCCAGTTCTTCTCAGGTCTGAGACTTCTTCTTTCCGAACTGGTAGTAGACTCATGATGTTCAGTAAAAAATTGTAATAATTTAATGCTGAATAAAATATTTTGAATTTGAACTAGAAAGTTATTGATTGGGGTAATGATTTAAAAACGCCTGTCTTAACTCCACGCCGCGGGCTATCAGTTCGATTCTGAACACGGTGGCTATTTGTATTAAACATACAGATGTTTGTGACTCACCTAATTATAAAAAAGGTAAAACACAAATTGAACACATAAATAAAAAAATTAAAACTTATATTTATGCAGTATATTACAACTAGACAGTATGTCTTCCTCTGGCCGAAGGTCTGTCGAAAACATACTCCCTGTGAAGTTAGACTGGAACTTTTGTCGCATCATGCAGAATCGAACTCCGTGGTCTCTCGATCTACTTAATGCTACATGTATAAAAAAAATCATAACACTTCCTTGTACACGAAGGAATAATGAATACTAAACTAATGAACTATTTCTAAAAAGGATTAATTACATTGGGGCAGTAAAGTTATACCTTATATGTTACTTTATAGGGCAGATGGTTTGTTTTCAATAGGTAATTATTAATAAAAACTGCCTCGGTGGTGTAGTGGCTAGCATGTACGGCTGGACACCTGGAGGTCCTGGGTTCGAGTCCCGGGTCGAGCCAAGTTTAGTTATTGAGTTTTCCTGTATAGTAAGACTCAGTAACAGCTCGGAGTTGGGAAGTTGGCGGTGTTTCACTCCCATGCCTCGGAAAACACGTAAAGCCGTCGGTCCTGCACCTTTACTCTCACTGGTCGTGTCTCGTGTCGTCCCACCGGAGTATGAGAGTGACAGGAATAGAGAGTGCACGTTGTGTCTGCGCTCTCCCTCACACGCGCTGCACTATAATATCTCCTGCGCAGTTGGCTAGTCTCAATGAGATCGGCCGCCGTGGCCGGAGTCGGTAGGAGAACATCATCATCATCATCATTAATTAAAAAAAATTGACCTTGGAAAAATGAATACACAAATAAATTTAAACGTATATTTTTATAATAATATAACTACACAGTATGTTTCCCCTTGGCCGAGGGTCTGTCGAACACCTGCTTCATGCCCCCCCTGCCGGCGGCGAGGCGCGCCGCCGCGCCCTCGTTGCTCCACGCGGAATCGAACTCCGTAGTATCTTGGTCCACTAAATGCGTGTACTTTGTTCTACCTGATCTTCCGAACTTCTTTACTTGCATCACCTGTTTATAAAATTTTATTTATTAGTAGGTTGTATTTATTAATATGGCAGCGGTGGTGTAGTAGTAGGTAGGGCTGAATTACATTTATTAATAATTTTCTTGTTAAATGTTATATTATAATATTTTACATTATTGAAAGGGTAGACTGAGGTCCGGCCACTGTACGAAGCCTGAATGGGCAAAATATCAAAATTAACAATTGCAGGGAACAACGTTATAACTCAATGTTATAGTAATTTTGAATAAAAACTTTATGGATCAGTAATTTTTCTTTTGAAATTAGCGCATAATGAGTTACAATATAGTGTACGGTAAATTACCAATATAAGGCTGAAAGCTCTATTACTATTAGCTCACAAACCTTTGGCAAAACAGTCTTATCGAAATGATCATCTAACGTAGGGCCAGAGAAGTCTTGTTTGAACACTTCGTCCTCCTTGTCCAAGTAGAATGCACCTCTGTAACAAGAAAATAATATTAAAATTATAAAAGATCATATCCACAAAAATAGATTAAAAAACTTCTTATCTTGTTTGTAAATTACATTACGATACGTGTGACTTAAGTTCATTATTGCATGGAGGGAGACTAAATGCCGTGC
Organism: Brenthis ino; assembly: GCA_921882275.1. Taxonomy (NCBI): domain Eukaryota; kingdom Metazoa; phylum Arthropoda; class Insecta; order Lepidoptera; family Nymphalidae; genus Brenthis; species Brenthis ino. Next base: position 663,980 of record OV170225.1, read on the forward strand.
AATAATAGATCTACATACGAAAGGAATCTTGTATACAATTTTATATCTCGGGTGACATAAAAACGCCATTTTCCTAATGTCTAAGATCTGAAATTAAATTTTGATCAATTGCCAAAAATATTCGACAAATCATAATTATCATCGCGTTGCATTTATCAATCAGCTCACATTCCGTACTACATAGTAAATCACACATAAAAATTGTAATATTTATTGTAATTTTAATACCGAAAAGGAACAGAAACTTAGCCTATATTAGTAGAATTAATAATTTTATTTGCGTCCTTTAAGCGCATTAAAAATCTTGTTTTTAAAAATGTTTTTTTACTATTAATTTATGTAATTTTAGTTAACAAATCGTGGTGTGTTCACGAGTCATGGTGTGGGTACATTATTTAACTCAAATAACTCATAATTGAATGCGTATATAAAATTTCGTATCTGAACTATTAACCTGTAGCGGTATAAGTTATGTATACGCACTAATTATCTTTATTACTAGCGACTCGCCCTTGCTCCGCTCGGATTCGTCCATAGTTACGTTTTAAGGTTTAGTATAGATTTCTCATTCTCAGAGATGAGATATTTTCCCGCAGTAAAAAGTATCCTATATGTTGACCCGGATAACCAGCTATCATACCACATCAAAATCTTTCCTGTGGTTTTCTCGAGATGCGTTCCCAGACAGACAGGCAAACAGAAAAAACATTATAGATTCGGCCTCTATATCGATAATAATTACTATTTAAATAAAATTTTCCAAAAAATATTTAATGTACAGATTCGACTCATTTAGAATCTTATTATATGTAGATTAATTGAAACGATATATAAATCGTATGTAATCTATATAATGTAAGAGTAGTCATGTGTTATCATCCGCTCGTTAAACTTGTCTCCGTAACTCCAACTTTACAAACCGTGGAGGAGTTGCGTCGTCTTGAGCTCGAGTCAAGTTATCGTCGTTGGAACTGAACCAACGCGTAAAATTTCAATTCTGTTGGATAACAAGAAGTGGTTCTAATTGTCGTTGCAAGATCGCCACATACAAACATACCAAGTAAGAAACATTGCAAGCTAAATAAAAGCTTATAAAAATTATTAAAAAAAGACTACTTTTAATTATAGGTATGAATATAACATACCTGTGATAATACTTCTGTAGGAACTTATATTTCCCTTTGACAGACTTGTTAGTGACGAGCTTGGGATTGAGATGTCTTTCGGCGCGACGTTCTTCCTCCGTCATGTTCCTCATCCGCTCTATCGCCAATAACTCCTTTTCGACTCTGCAATAAAATATATATTTTTTAAATTTTGCTCTCTCTTTTCGTGCATATATAATCTCTCTGCTTCCATTTACAGGTAAAGAAAGCTATAAGCGGCTCTTATTCAGAGTTAAAATTAAGGCCTAAGAATGTATTGAACAATCATTACATAATATTATAAATTAAATTTGAGTTTGTATTTGTTTGGACTAATCTAAAAAAACTACTGTACTGAGACATTGTCTAGGAAGGCTATAACTAATTTTGTATTTAGATAAAGTTTTGCTTTTAAGTTTATCTATATAGGTCTTTTCTGAAAAAAAAACCTAATTTTTATATTTTTTCTAAAAAACACCGAGCGAAGTTAGGCCGCCCAGATACTACGAATTAACAAAGAACAAATATTGAAAACTATTTTTAGTATAAGCCATGCCAATAATAATGTAAAGGCATACTAAACATTTACAGTCCTTTAAAACGTAAAAGCCATTAAGCCATTGTTGCACTAACCCTGAGAACCTAATTTATGGTCTTATGATATATATACAAATTTTGATAATTATTTTTTTTGGATACCAGATACTTGCTACACTACATATATATAACTTTAAAGACATACATATTATAAATATATAAATTATAAACTCCCATGACTGAAGTACAAACAGTCGTGCTCATCACACAAATGTATGTCCCCAGCGGGACTCGAACCCGCGACCGCTGGCACAGCAAGTATGTAGGCAAGTAGATACCCTAGAAACTATATAAAGTGTAATATTTACACTATATTTATTCTTATAAATTAATGTTTAAATACTTACGCTTCTCGTTCCTCCTTATCACGTTTGATGCGTTTCATTTCACGTAATTTCCAAGCTTCGTATTCCAGTTCGTCGTTTTCATCATCTGTGCACACGTCGTTTATATTTCCCTCCTTGTTCTCTGACTATACGGAAAAAATATATATATAATATTAATACCTTCATAATATTAATATAAAGACTAACTTTTAACACATATCAAATTAGATATAAGAATAAATAAACATTAAATAATTAAAAATTAAATATGTGTGTAACATTGATGCCACAATAAAACAAAAACAAAAAACACTTTTTTAAAAGATTTTATAAAAAAAAATATCTAAAACCTAAATACATTTCGTGTAATTTTTCAAACTTTCTGGGGTTTTACATATTTTTTTAGTTACTATTGTTATTTGTTACAGTGAATCAGTTAAATACTAACGATATATTTTAATTGGTGAAGCTTTTACACGTTATTAACATTAATCTTTCCTTTCTATGTAACTTAGGAAATAAAAAAGGTCATTTATGTCTGGGACTCGGTATATACCCAATACATATTTATAACAAAAAATGTATATAATACACGTTATAAAAGTGATGTTTTAAATATATAAAACATTCGCGAACCAACAGTTTTTTAAATTAAAACTTTTTGTTTTTTTAAATTAAGAACTTTTTGTTCTAATCATAGAAACTATAAAATTAAATAAATTATATCCAATGTTTAATTAAACAAATTATTAAAATTATAAAAATTCTTCAAAATTAAATTAACAAATATTATACGGTACTTTGGTGCCACTTTGTATTTTTGAAAATCATTGTATAATTTTATGGTCATATGATATATAGAAATTTGGATATTTTTTTGGATACCAGGCACTTTATACAATACACATATACATATAACTTTAAAGACATACATATTACAATATAAACACCCATGGCTGAAGTACAAACAGTCGTGCTCATCACACAAATGAATGTCCCACGCGGAACTCGAACCCGCAACCGCTGGCACACCAAGTAGGTAAGCAAGTAGGTAGGCAAGTAGATATCCTATATATAATGTACTTTACGATGTCTAAAACTTTAGTCTCTCCGTGACCAAGATCGATATAAATTATAAAGCATTCGAAACGTCAGGAATCAAAAATGAAAATTCATCCACTAAAAATCCGCCAATACTATTATATTTTAAAATTCGCGAATAAAGTCACGTATTATGTTACTCGCGCATTCAAACAACCACTTTAATAATAATAAATGGAGTAAATATATAAATAATCGGTATAGAAGATTAACAATAAATAAATAAATAAATATTCCCCGCGATGACGTAATATAGTACAATACATTTCGCAGCAGCGTCGAGTGCCGAGGAGTCACTATGTGTAACTCAGCTCAGAGCCGGTTCAAATATTCAGTTCACAGTAGCTAGAGCCGTTGAGCTGCGGCTCAGTTGCTAGATAATCGGTTCACAGCTCAATATTACTTAATATGGCTCCGTGCATCACTTCAGCGCCACCTAACGTCAGCTATTTCGATGAACCCGAGCCGACGGACCTGTACTATAGTCTATGTCCTTTTCTGTCTGTATTTAATGATAATCGGGATTCAGGTGAATAGTTAAGGCGTGAAAGCGTAACAAACAAACAAACTCACTAGCATTTATAATAATTGCATGAAATTAGCATTCCCCTATAATTGTGTAAGAACGAAAAAATATGACTATCATAACTTTTTTCGAAATGCTGCTTTATTACATACAAATATAATTTAGGTACATCATACATGTCATTTGTTTGAACAGAGTCATAAATTAGCTGTAAATCTATAGTTATAAGTACCCATATAACATCAGTTGAGCTGAACTGTGAGCCGGTTCACAGCTCCGGTTCAAGCATATGACTCATGAGCTGACCTGCAGCTCATAAAAATTCATTGAGTTACCCATGTCTACCGAGGAGTATATTTATCTCTTTCTATCATGTATATCATCTTTTCTTATGCACACATCAGTCAGTCAGTTACAATATGCTTAATTAATAAAATAACTAATATGGAATAGAAATTAGTAGCCCACAATATTTACTTTTAACTTATTTTTTAATTCAATATTTTACTTTCTACATGTGTATTATATATTAAACTAGCATTGCCCGCGGCTCCGCCCGCGTTCAGATGACCAAAAACTAAATTCTTAGGTGTTACATATTAGTATACTCTTACATTGCAGTTTTTGTATTTTTCCTCAGAAATAAGATATTTTCCCGCGGTAAAAAGTATCCTAGGATCGCGCGCTACATCGCCCGGTTTATATAGCTTGAGCAGGCGGTCGAGCGATGCGGGGCAGAGGGGATGGACTCGCCGTAGGCATCTCAATGCTCGCCAAGCATTAAAAATGTTTCGCTACTAATTACTTCTAACAACGATATCTCAAAAACTATTCATCTGATTGATTTAGTGTAAAGAGCAATTTTAATCTGCATTAAATGACTAAGCTAACTAAAATATTCATTTGGATAAGGATTAATACCGAACTAAAGAAAATAACTTTGAAAATAACGTAATGTTTTTAATTAAAAATGTTAACATAAAAGTGGTTATTGTAAGTCAACCGTAAGAGATAGAGATATGCTATCGCGGACTTTTTTGTAGCATTTTTATAGATTTTGAATTCTCTAGTACATTACTTAACTGTATCTTTGCTAGTTTACGCGGCGTTCGCGTGGAAAGTTCCCATTTGGCGAGATTTTTTGCGACCTCTTCAACATTTGTCGCCGTATTTCAGCTAATTTACATAAAAGCATAATAAATTATATACCTAAACCTTCCTCAAGAATTACTCTTTCTATTGTTGAAAACCGTATAAAAATCCGTTCAGTAGTTTTCGAGTTTATCGCGTACAGACAGACAGGAGGACAGAAAGACGCGGCCGGGGGACTTATTTTTATAATAAGTATAGATATTATAAAAGTGTAAGTTTGTGAGTACGTGTGGATGCTTGTTACTATTTCACACCAGAACGGCTGAACGGATCTGGATGAAAGGCACAGAGATAGATTATAGTCTGGAATAAGACAAAAGCGAAAACGAGCGAAGCGGGGGTGAACCGCTAGTATATTATACAAATAAATATTAAAATCACCTCTAACTAAAATAATAGTATTCTTAAATCATAACATATATACAAACAAACCTGTGCATTCCTTTGTTCTGAACGAATAGTCTCTTCGACTAATTTTAAAGCTTCTCTTCTCCTTTCTTCTTTCTCTTTTCTCGCTTCAGATTCTTCTTTCTTCTGTTGTTTCACTTTACGTTCTCTTTCAGCTACTGTCATTCTATCAGATGCCCTCACAAATACGGGTTTCACCCTTGGTCCTATAACATACAAAACGTTAGTTATTATATTTGTCGGAGACGAGTCATAATCACAACTAATCGGAACGCGAGCGCCACCTCTTTGGGCTCGACAGAGTCTACGTCGTGACACTCGACCGGGCTCGGCGGAGTTACGCTTGGTTGCGCAGTGAACACTAGTAGAAACTGTCTTGCGTTCCGTATTGTCTATACGTGGTAATAGTGAAGTGAAGTGCTTGCTATATGGTTGTGTAGTGAAGTGCTGTGTAACTATGTACAAAGTGATTATTGTTAATTTGAAATACAACTGTGATTGCATCGACTTTCATTTGAACCAACACTTCCCATATAACGCCCACTGTATAAGTCATGATAAAATAATGGAAAATAATAGAGAAAATTAATGTTGCTTCGATATATTAGTGTACATCCAAAAATCAGTTTATTATAATAAAACACATTTGACACTTGTTATAGCATTATCAATAATAAATAAGATAAATAGTGGAACATAAACTTAATAACATAAAATTTTAAAAATGCACTAACCATGCTAAAGTGTGAATGTGTTTGTTTGTTTGTTTGTCCTTCTTTCACATCAAAACAGAATGACGGATTGACGTGATTTTTTGTGTGGAGATAGTTGGAGGGTTGGAGAGTGACATAGGCTTTTACCGCGAGAAATAATCTCATTCCCACGGGAAAACACATTATAATGCAACCCAAAAAATATTTGTGATCAGAATTACTCGAAACTTGGTATTAATGCTCTTCAATACAATTAAATAAATAAGTGTTTTAGCAGTTTTCGAAATTCATCCCATAAGGGAATAAAATCTACTTTTTTAGTTTTTTTTAATAGTTTTAGCGCGAGCCAAGCGGCAGGTTCTGCTAATAGATTATTAATTTGATATATTTTTCTAAGCTCTTGAGAACATAGAAACATTGTAATGTAAAAATTGAACTACATGATATAGAAGAAAAGATAATAGGTAGAGAAATTGCAAAATTTTTTATAGCTAACAAAGAATTACCCGTATCTTCTTCACTGTCTGTGTATTCCGTGTCAGAAGATCCACTTTCCTCTTTATCTCCATCCAACATTTCTTCATCATCATCTCTACCTAATACTTCCTTTTCAGCTTCCCTATAAATATAATATATTATTACTACAAATATCCAGACTTCCAAATCATATATAAAATATGTGAATGTACTCGTAAATCTGTCTGTTACGTTTTCAACGCCTAATCCACCGAACCAATTTTCATGAATTTTGGCATAAAAATAGATGAGGATAGGCCTTGGAGAAGGACATAGAGTATTTTTTGTCACGAAAATAAAACAAAGGGGGTGAAATAGGGGTTAAAAATTTATATGGGAAACCAGCCACCTAAAGTTCACTCACAATAACTATTTTTACTTATCTATTTAAAACTTACCTGATATAGATACGAGTGAAGTATTTTATAAATAAGCAATTACTGTTTATTAGCAAACTAGCAACTCACCCTTGCTTCTCTCAGGTTCGTCCCTAGGTTGATTCCCCATACAAATGTTCATCCCCATTTTCACCCCCTTAAAGAGATAATTTCAGGTGTAAAAAATGTCCTTCACAGGGTTTCAAACTATCTTCTTACCCAATTTCATCTTAATCGGTCCAGTAGTTTCTGAGTTTATTCGTTACAAACATACAGAAATACAAATCTTTCCTATTTATAATAAAGTGTAGAAAGGTAGATTAATTTAATAGTACATTTGTGTTGGATTTTTCCGAACAAATGGCTACCAATTTCCATAGGATGTTGGGTATTTTAAATATGACCTTAATTTAGAACCATTTTGTAAGTTACGAGTTTTTTTTAAATCATAATAATTAATAAGAACTACTACTGTTATTACTACAATATGAAAAAATAACCAAATCTAAATATAGTCTTAACAACTAACAACCACAGTTGATTTAAAAATATCATATCCTGACCTGCTCCCATATAGTTACAAAAGGGAATCCCTCTCATTATTTACATACATCTAAATATACAGTTCTTCAATTAATCTATTTAATATTTATATAGTTTTGTCACCTAGCTGCTAGTTTAGCTTTAACAGCCTGCCGACGTCTTTCAATTTCCTCCTCATCCAGTTCATCCTCACTCTCTGAACTGTGTCGAGCTTCATCTTCACTTGATTCTGATTCTTGTTCGGGTTCAGCATCAATTATCTCAGGTTTGTGTTCTGCACGACGTGGGGGCGAATGTGCGGCGACCCTCAAACGACGTAGACGTGGATCATCTATCTATAAAATCATAATTCAATTAAATTTTCTTGTTCAATTCTTATGTTCAATGGCATCTAGGAGTGCCGTTTGGGCCGGTATAAAATAGAACAAAAGACAATAAATTTTCTTTTTGAGTTCAACTTTCCAGTTGAGCTATATTACATAGTTTTTCAGTTTAAAACGTGACACGGGCAGTCTTTTGTGTACTAGAAATAGACTCTTTTAGACAGTTTTTAAATTCATACAGTTTTTTTGGGAGAAGACGAGAATCTCTCAAGCTAGAGACGTTGGAAACAGAAAATGAAGATTGTAATGTTTGGGATTACTGGTACTACTAAGAATACTTGGCAGTACAAATATGTGTTAAGATAATATGTAAAATATATTATAATACAATTATAGAGCTGCTATATAATGGTGCAATTAATATTTATTTATTTATTTATTTATATGAGTAAAATTTATGAGAGTTTATAGATCTATTAATTATAAAGTACAATTAAATAATATATTAAATAAGTAATGTCTTTTTTTAATATTATTCATACAGATAAAGTACTGTTATCATGTGCTTCATAATGTCATGAAAGATTCCTTCGTCTCTTCAAACTATACATATAAAGTTGTGGAATCACAGTGCGCAACTGCTTATGTTCGGCACAAAGGTGTGACCACTGTCGAGATTAAAGCATTGTTTTTTGGTTAAGACTCAATATAAAATTAGCATTACTTCTTATTACAAAAAAAAAATGATATTAATTATGTGAAAATATTGTATTCAAAAGCATAGTCTTCACATTCCACAATAATTTAAACATCTCAGAGCTTAATGGCTCACTTTACAGCCTCTTTTTATTTATTTGTTAATAGGTACATCTGATAATATAAATGTGAAAGTAGAAAGAAAATGTGAAAGTTTGTGAGGATGTATGGATGCCTGGGTGTATAGATGTATGGATGTTTGTTACTCTTTCACACAAAAACTACTGAAAGGATTTTAATCAGACTTAACAATAATATAGCTCACGCATCAGAATAAAACATAGGCTACTTAATCCCAGAAAAATGGATGGTTCCCATGGGATAATTAGTTTTTGTTTTTCTAGAGGCGAATATGAGTGAAGCGAGGGTGAGCCACTCCTACCATAATATTAGTTTTAAAACTAGTCATTAACTTAAACTTATATTTTTACTTCTGTATCAGATTCGCTGTGTAGTTCATCTTTCCGGCTGACAATTTGTGCTATTTGATGTTTTCGTTCAGGTCTCTGTTGCTCTATAAAATCTTCAGTGTCTGATTCTTCAGAAGATGACACACCTTGAGCATATTCTGGTTTTTTTCCTGATATATATCTTTGCACTTTAACCTTTTGCATAGAAATTTCACCTGAAAGAATAAGGATAATACAACTATTGAGGATACCACAGCATTTTCAAATACACTATTGTATTTATGTTCAATAATAAATATTCAAAGAAAATTACTTTATACTTAACCTTTAAAACTAAATATTACAAGTATATGATTACGTTTTAACTTATTTAACTTTTATATCGTAATGAACCTATTTACCTTTTTCATTACGAACAGGCACTGCTCCAGCCGTACTCTGAATTCCAATTGGTTGAGCTGGTAGTTGATTCATTTTGAATTATAATATTGAGTTCGGAGTTTCAAAATATTTATTAAATTTTACACACTGTATCCTACGAGATGATGATAAAGTGTAGTCAAATAAAAATGTTAAACTGTAAAAAAATATTATACTCAGCCAAAGGCAAATTTACATTTGTTATGATAACATTGTCTTTATAGCAACATCTGATCATGACAAATACAATCCTTAATGATATATTTCAATTTTTACTATGTTTATAAATCCAAGAGGCCCATCACCCAAGTCAATGTAGCCACAGGCACAGATACATAATTTAAATAGACTTTTATTTGTCAATTGTCATCCATGATATGGATATAGATTATAAGGAAACACAGCTTAAAATCACCTATAGGGCTTAACTCTATAGGGAAGAATTTTGCCATTTTCTGCCGCCACATGTCGCAATCATTATAGTCCTCAGTATATTGTAAAGTTCTATAGCATGGATGTTTTTATTTTATTTTATCTAAAATTTAATCAAAATGACAAACTGTGCAGTTCCAGGATGCAAATAAAATGCATATCATTTATTCCAAAAGACAACTGAAGAAATTGTGGGCTAAAGCAATAAGATGACCAAAATTAGCCAAATCACAATCTTTATATTTAAGGCTGTGGGGACATCATTTCAGAGAAAGTGATTTTAAAACTGTTAAATCGTCTACGGTGAATATTTTTTTTTAATTTTTATACTTTTTTATTTTTAACAACTATTAGAACTTTTACAGATATATTATAAACTACCATATTTGTTTAAATTGCAGGTTTTAATTTAAAGAAGAATGCGGTGCCGTCTGTTTTCCCTTAGTCCAAGTTTTTATCACCTTAATATGCAGTTGCAAGGGAAAAACGACTACGAAATAGAAATCTGAATCTCTATTTAAAAAAATCTGAATACAAAAATTAAATCAAAATCTCTATATTGTTTCATTTTTCATTTTAAGGGCAAATACCACTTTCTGTGAATTAATTACTGTTTTATATAAACTTTCATCGACATTAAATTTTGAAAAATGCTAAAACACATATTTATTTAATTCTATTGAAGAGCATTAATACCAAATTTCTAAATAATTCTTTGTCCATATAAACAGTATTATCCCCTTTTACCCCTTTAAGGGATAAATTTCATAAAAATCTAATTAATATATTTCTTATTTTTTATCTTAAAGCTAAACACCATTTTCTATGTATTTCACATTAAGAATGACAGAGTTTCATACAATCTTTAATCCCCTTATATAACCCTAGAGGATGAATTTCAAAAAATATTTTATTATCGGATGCCTACATCATAAAAGGAATACGTCCTCCAAACACGTTTCTCCGACCAGCAGTTTAGGCTGTGTTGACCCATCAGTAAGTCAAGACCACCACAGGATGCAGCTCTCCTTCTCAATTCTTCCTTCAGCTGGTCTAACTTCCAAGCACAAGATATTGTACATTTGTAAGATGCGAACACAATAGAAGCAAACAGCCAGGTACAAACGAGATGTCGTAATAAATTGCTTAACCTGTTAATTGAATATATAATTGAATATATAATTATTGTACAATAAACAGCACTTTATTCTTTAGAAATCTTTTTCGAACATTAGTATTTTCTGTTAATCCATATAAAACATGAATAAATTACTTAAAAATAACTATTTTCGACTATTCTGCTCATGCTTGGTGCCGGCGGAATAAACCGGGTATTTTGAGGTTTATTGATCGGGTAAATCATCGACCGTTATCTGGCAGCCTTGCTTATCAGATAACGGTTACCACTTTCCGAGAAAGTGATTTGCAGTTTGCACAGAGTAGTTTGTGGAAAAAAGTCTCAGTTTATAATAGTTCTACGATAATACTAGTCTATGGGAGAAAGGTAACTACTAGCAGATTGAAGGTTCCCCAAAGGTTCGTTTAGAAGTTGTACGAGTATATGTATTTATAATATTATTCAATAAAATTATGTGATATCATTTTGAATATTATCAAAAACGAACGAACTTTAGGTCATATACGCACGTCATAACATATCTTAACAAGCAGTAAGCACAGTAAATCTAAATGATAAGTTATCGAAAGCTTTGTTTAAAAACTTAATATTTGAACAAACAAGACGTTTTCGTTGTTAACTGTTAATAATAATAAAAGACGCAATAATTTGTATATCGCCATATTGTTAATAGGTTATTTAATTCTAGTTTTATTTTCAGATTCAATTAATATTTAATATCATGGCGGCCCTTGAAGAAATTCGCAGCTTAGATGATTTAGTAGTTAAACACCTAGAAGGTGAAGAGTTAGAAGAGTTTAATAGAATTTATTACGGAAGAAAGAGTCACCATTCATTGGATCTTAAAAAATCAAATATTATTAATGCTTACAATAATAACTTTGAAATTGCAGCCTATGATTTCCCAGCACAAAAAGAAGAAACCAGAAAATCACGCATAGTTAAAGTAGGCATAATCCAACATTCTATTGCATTGTCTACAGATAAACCTATTATACAACAGAGGCAAGCTATTTTTGATAAAGTTAAAAAAATAATTATTACTGCAGCCAATGAAGATGTTAACATAATATGTTTACAAGAAGCATGGAGTATGCCTTTTGCTTTTTGCACAAGAGAAAAGCAACCGTGGTGTGAATTTGCTGAGTCTGCTTCTGATGGACCAAGTACAAACTTTTTAAAAGAGCTTGCTGCTGAATTTAACATGGTCATTATTTCACCAATTTTAGAAAGAGATGAATGTCATGGTGATACAATATGGAACACAGCAGTAGTTATAAATGAATTGGGAAAAGTCATTGGAAAACACAGAAAGAATCATATACCCAGGGTTGGAGATTTTAATGAATCAACTTATTATTTTGAGGGCAATACAGGCCATCCTGTATTTGTGACAAAATATGGTAAAATAGGTATAAATATTTGTTATGGTAGACATCATCCTCTCAACTGGTTAATGTTTGGGATAAATGGGGCCGAAATTGTCTTTAACCCATCTGCTACTGTATCAGGACTGAGTGAACATTTATGGGCTGTTGAAGCTCGAAATGCAGCTATTGCAAACAGCTATTTTACTTGTGCAATAAATAGAGTTGGGACGGAGAAATTCCCGAATGAATTTACATCTGGAGATGGCAAACCTGCTCATAATGAATTTGGGCACTTCTATGGATCTAGTTATGTCACTGCACCTGATGGTTGTAGAACCCCAGGTTTATCAAGAATTCATGATGGTCTACTCATAGCACAGCTGGATTTGAACCTTTGCCGTCAAATAAAAGATAAATGGGGATTTACAATGACTCAAAGATTAGATCTATATTCTAACAGCTTAAATAAAGCTGTCCAACCAAACTATGAGTGTCAGATAATTAAGTAATATTGTTTTAATAAAATGTTTACGCCATTCTAATAACTATGGATAATGTACTTTTATAAACTTCAAATATTTAACATATCAATTTTTATTCCTTAAGGACTTGTTGTTTTTTTATTTTATCTCTTTTAATGTTATAAAATAATTGTTTACATTTATATTTGTTAATAAATTTTATCTTTACTATTACAAAAGCTGATTTTATATTTTTATTTAAACTGGAATATTACCCTATACACATTAAATTTTTATAAAGATTATAAATGGAGTATGAATGATTGCATAAAATATAAAATAGAATATATTGCCTACATACACAGGTGCTTGCACAACATTCGTGTCATCATAAGTATGGGGTATTTTTGAACTTTCAAATTGCAATAATGAAAGGTAATGAAATAAAAGAAGTGTTTAAAAACATTGTGTACCAATGAGAATAATACAGTAGTGAGCTATACATAAATATATGGTAGTTTTTATAAGGTACATTCAGAATTTCAATTAGTTGTTCCGGCAACTATTTGCAGAGAGCATGATTTTTCAAATTACATAGTATTTTAATAAAACCATGATCTCAATTTTAAAATTACACTATATATTAGATATGAATGTTTTATCATAATTTCATAAATTTGTCATTCATGTAAACATAATGCGAGTTCCAAAACTTGCCATATATTTTATATAAAAAATTAAGTCAGCACCAGATCTACAGCAGCAATAAATATGTGAAATACAAAATATTATTTTGGAGAAAAGGAAATTGACTGAATGTACCCTAGTGTGCCAATCATAAAATTGATTATAACTAAGCACTAACAATCTATGCAGTCTTTGCACGCATGGCAGCTCTCTTGCCAGTAACAGCCTGAAATCCTGATTTGATACTTGCAACAGAGCAGCGGGAACCACAAGTTTCACATTGAAGGAAGAATAATCTGGTATCTTTCTGTAATATAGTGTCAGGAGAACGACAAGTATGACATGTTACATATTCCTTTATATATCGACGCAAAACATTTTCTATTTGTTTTTGCTGGAAACGACCTTTGATAATGAGTTGACTGTTACCATCTACAGAACCACTTGTACCCAATTCAGCAAGTAAAAAGTCTAGTAAATGTTTAGGCTGGCGATGAAGTGTTTTACAAATCTCTGTAAAGTTTGCAAAAGATGTTTTCTTTGTACCAATTCTTACTACTTGAGGTGGCCTCATAATAAACTTTTGTTTTTTACCAGACACCATACTAGGATTTTTTTCTCTCATAATATCAAATACACGTTCTAGTAACTCATCATATGTGTAATCGCGATCACTACCAATCCAATCCCCGTGCTGATCTTCCTCTTTATCTTGATCTTCCCCCTTAACATCATCTTCAATCGCAAATTCATCAATGTTTTTCTTCTTTTTCTTCTTCTTGGTCAAAGAGAAGTCTATGTCTAAATCTAAGTCGTCAATTACCTCCTCTTCCTGAGGTTCAGGTTCTTCTACAGGAGTATTTTCATTCTGGGGCACTTCAGGAAGAGCATTTTCCATCTCTTGCAAGTTGAAAAACCTCTTTTTAGTTTTCTTCTTCTTTTTACCGAAATTGTCCAAGTCGAGGTTGTCATCTTCGGGTATGTCTACGTCACCGGACTCAGCAGGCGCTTCCACACTCGTGGTTTCGCCTTGATCACCAGCAAGCGCAGCGTCTATATCAAAACCAGTCTTCTTTTTCTTTTTTTTCTTTAAAGATGGATCAAAAATCATATCTTCTTCCATGATTTTATCTTTTAGTTAAAATAAGATTTATGATTGAAAGTTGAAACTTGGTTAGAGTGCAGATCAGATAGAGAAATTTGGCATGTACAAACACAGAGTATAGAAAAGTCAGAAATATCTGCGCTAGGCACTGGGCGGCCGGTTACGTATTTATTGTTGCCAGTAACATGTTAGCAAAAATCTATTAGGAACAATTCAGTTAATACGCTATATGTAACACCAAGAATTATATTTCTAGTATAACAATTTACTTATTATTGTTATACAATATTCAATTTCCTCATTACCGCATCCGCATTCTGTAAACACCATAATCATTATTCACTATTTTATTCACTACAATATTTAAATAGCAACACCTTTATAATAAAACACTAGAATCCAGACAAATAACTTTTAAGGTAAAACTTTTACTACCTACTTTTAATTTAATCGTATGATGCAATAACATATTATTCTGATTTAACGAGTACGTATCACATAACTAAGTAAAAGTGATGCAATAATTATTTAGATTATTTATAATGTTTAGTAATAATACTGGACGCTTATTCATAATTTAGTGTATATGAAAACATAGCTGTTTTCATATATATTTTATAATCATCACTAAATATATGTTCTATTTTTAAAAATAAGTAAAGCCTAATTATGTTATTGTAATTCATTTACAGGAAATCTAAATCTTAAACATATTATTTTATTTAAATTTTAAATTACTATAAATACTGATGTACATTTATATAACATTATCGAGGATTCCGGGATAAAAACTCTCCTATATCCTTCTCAGGGTCTCAAACTATCTTCTTACCAAATTTCATCTAAATTGGTTCAGTGGTTTCGAAGCTTATTCGATACAAACCAACAAAAAATACATTTTTTCCTATAAGAATATTAAAATTTAGAATAGATAAGAACAATACAAAAAACTTTACTGTGTAATTCATTCAAGCCATGTTAATCTGTGATATATTAAAATATTTTTATTATACTCTGTATACTATTTTATCTGTAATGAAAAAAAGTAAAAACATAACCTTAAATTTAAGAATTATTTGAAGCACTTAAATGTTTATAATTTTTTAGACTTAAGAAAAGTGCAAAGGCGCGGCAAAATGTTATTACGCGCTCATCGTACATTTCCTAATTTTAGGAAATCGGTATCACGAACATTCGCACAAGCCTTACAAGCAGAGGAAAATGAATATACAGATACTCCAGTATATCCCCCTATATTAGACATGAGTCTTCAAGGTAGAAAATTACGAGAACGAGAAGCATTGCATCAAAATATACAAAAAATAAATACAGTAGAAGAAAAACAGATTGCTTTAAATATGCCGAGATATTATGGCTGGCAATCTGTTGTGTTAAATGAAAATAAAATACCGTATAATGCAATGCCCTTAGTACAGTATTATACACGAACTCATTTCAAACAGATAGAAAAACTCCCTGATTTATATACTGGTTTATCTTCCATGTCTGATACTGTTGTGCAAGAAATAAAGACTTATATTGAAGATTCTATTGCAATAGAAAAGGAAGGAGTAGAGTATGTACTTTTTCTATTATACATGTTGATCTTCGTCTTGCACAGCTTTTTTCGCACTTAGGCAATATTACCCGTTGTGTGTGAGTTTGTGTTATTCTTTCCACCTCAGGGCGTCCCAGTAGTCTAGCAGGCTGCCGATGTCTTAAAATATTTCCGGAAGTGATCTCCTGGGGCTTAGTTTTTCTGTACGTAGGTGTTTTAGTTCACTGCATTGAAGCAGAATGTGGGCTGGTATTTCATCCCCTGTAAGGCACGTTCGGCACAGGGGGCTGTTTGTGATACCTACATTGAAAATAATTATGTTTATTGAGATAGCAGTGCATATGTGTTGATTATAATAATTGTTATTCTATGTTTGTGTAAAATAAATTATGTATATTTAACTTATGTTACTCCAGGACATAATCTCCCTGTGCACTAATGTACTCTACCTGTGTTCATCCAAATAATTTAAATTGCTGCAAAATGAATAGATATGAAGTGTCTTTAGAATTTTAATATGATTTACATGCACAAAGTTTTATTTATGAATATGATCCTATTTTGACGGGAAATAAAGTAACCAGTTAAAATAATTTGTTTATTGGTTTTATACATGTTACAAGTCCCATCAAGTATTTATGTAAGAAACATACATAGTTGTGGTATTATGTTTAGCAGATTTAGAAAACGATGAATGTTATAACAAGTCAAAAGATATAATATTCAGTATAGTATACTAGACCTTGTATAAAATTGTTTAAATAATATTATACATTTCAGGCGCAACATAGAAACATCTTTAGATAAATCTGAAGCAGAACAAATTGAAAATAATCATGCAAAAAATATTGTAAGACAAATAAACAGGATTATAACAAATAATTTAACTGACAAAGTTCCTCATATTTTGACATCACAGGTAATTTTATTTTAAACTTATTGATTATTACATCTGTAACATTGAGTTATAACTCAATGTTACAGATGTAATCTATACTTATTATAAAAATAAGTCCCCCGGCCGCGTCTTTCTGTCCTCCTGTCTGTCCTCCTGTCTGTCTGTACGCGATAAACTCGAAAACTACTGAACGGATTTTTATACGGTTTTCAACAATAGAAAGAGTAATTCTTGAGGAAGGTTTAGGTATATAATTTATTATGCTTTTATGTAAATTAGCTGAAATACGGCGACAAATGTTGAAGAGGTCGCAAAAAATCTCGCCAAATGGGAACTTTCCACGCGAACGCCGCGTAAACTAGCAAAGATACAGTTAAGTAATGTACTAGAGAATTCAAAATCTATAAAAATGCTACAAAAAAGTCCGCGATAGCATATCTCTATCTCTTACGGTTGACTTACAATAACCACTTTTATGTTAACATTTTTAATTAAAAACATTACGTTATTTTCAAAGTTATTTTCTTTAGTTCGGTATTAATCCTTATCCAAATGAATATTTTAGTTAGCTTAGTCATTTAATGCAGATTAAAATTGCTCTTTACACTAAATCAATCAGATGAATAGTTTTTGAGATATCGTTGTTAGAAGTAATTAGTAGCGAAACATTTTTAATGCTTGGCGAGCATTGAGATGCCTACGGCGAGTCCATCCCCTCTGCCCCGCATCGCTCGACCGCCTGCTCAAGCTATATAAACCGGGCGATGTAGCGCGCGATCCTAGGATACTTTTTACCGCGGGAAAATATCTTATTTCTGAGGAAAAATACAAAAACTGCAATGTAAGAGTATACTAATATGTAACACCTAAGAATTTAGTTTTTGGTCATCTGAACGCGGGCGGAGCCGCGGGCAATGCTAGTAATGAATAATCTATAAAATAGTATTAATATTAATCCAAACTAATATTAGGTATAAATGTGAAAATGGTTTGTTAGTTTGTTCTTCTTTCACGTCGAAACGGAATGACGGATTGGTGTGATTTTTTTGTGGGGAGATAGTTGAAGGGCTAGAGAGTGCACATAGGCTACTTTTTACCGCAGGTGATTATCTCATTCCAACGGGAAAACATGTTATAATGCCACCCATAAAATAATTGTCGTCAGAATTACTTGAAACTAGGTATTAATGTTTTTCAATACAATCAAATACAAAAAATCTTAGAACATATCTGCTAAAAGTAAATACTGCTTGCAGATTTCCTTATAAAACAAAAAAAAAAAAAATCAAATACGTGTTTTAACATTTTTCAAAATTCATCCCATAAGGGAGTTAAATAGGGCATGAAAGCTTATATGAAATCTACCTTTTTAGAGATTCTTTCGAGCAAAGCCGCGGGTTCTGCTAGTATTATTATAATATTAACAAAAATATGTGTTAAAAATGCATTAGTAATTATTACTATAGTGAATTTTGACAAAGATGGTCTGGCTTTATTTTTGTTTAATTATTAAAATAATTAGAATATGAAATAATATTGTCCTTTTTCCATTTTAGGTTGATTTTGATCCTCGTCATGAAGCCTTTTGGTTTATTGGTGGTGTTGATGTGCCATATAAAGTAACTAAATGGAGAAGGAAATATCCATGGTTAAAAGATAGGGTAAATGAACCAATTGACAGACCAGTTCAATATATAGGTAATCTCTTATTTGATAAATCCACACTAATATTATAAATAGTAAGGTTTGTGAGGATGGATGGATGGATGTTTGTTACTCTTTCAAGCCAGAACAGCTGAATGGATCTGGATGAAATTTGGCACAGAGATAAATTATAGTCTGGAATAATATATAGGTTACCTTTATCCTGGAGAATTATACGGTTTCCGTGGGATAGATCTGTTTTTGTCTAGGGACGAACCCGAAGCGAAGCAAGTGTGAGTTGCTAGTTTCTTAGTAAATTTATTATGATGATAGATATGAACTTTCTTATGATTTGATTATAGACTATTGTAATTTGTTAGTATAGTTTTGCAATGATTATTTTGGTTCACAGGTTCACCATTACTAACTCTAAGAAACAATTTGCCTTTAAAGCCAGTGATACCATATAGTGAATCAGAAAATCCAGAATTTAAGGTTCCTAAATTTACATATATTCCTGAAAGTATTGGGTACTTCAGTGAGTTTAGACATGGTACAAATATTCCAGGTAAAGTTTTTTTTTTAATAACAATCTCTCAAGTAAATAATTAATAAAATATTTTGCATTACAAAATTAATATTTTTAAATTTAAAAAATGATATAATGCACGTAAGAAGTTATATTTTTTTGGTGTAACAGGATAAAAATAGCTAAAGATTTCATCATGTCACAACTCTCTGTTTGTAAAAGGAATGCAGCTAACTTCATCATGTCGCTTTTTGGCTTTGGCTGTCGGTGTGCGCGCGCATCGTAAAGATTTTACTTTCATATTTTTTTCCAAATGTGCCAAAAGGAGTATAACTTCAAAAATATTGTAGATTGGAAAAAAAGATATTTCTAAATTCTATGTGTATAACATATTAATATTTATATTGTATATTAAATTTTACAGGATTTTGGCCTGGTGAGTATGATGAATATGGTCTACTCTCGTTTCATGGCCGAGGTCATATCCTAGATAGAAAAGAATCTTTTGGTGAAGAAGACAACTTAGAAGCACTAAATACTCAAGCTATTAAATCTAGTTTTGGGTGGTTGTTAGCGCAAGCTAATTATCAAGGGTTCACTACTTACAATGATCTCACTTATCCTTTAATAACTCAAACAGTTATAACTAATGGACATTTAATATCTTTTTATATTTATCAATTAAACACTATTGTTATGCATAACGATGTAGTTGACAGCAATCCAAAACACAATATATGTTTCGGAACAAAGCCTATGAAATTATATGACACCATTGAAAATGGAAAGGTGAAAGGGTTAAATGAAGATGTTTTGAAAATGCTGGTACAATTTTATTTAAATGCCCCAGAAGAGAGAGAACATGAAATGAAACCATACCTAGGCAAGGAAGAACAAGTAGTTGCAGATATAGATGATGATAATAAACGCTGTTGGTTGGAATCAACATATAAACATCTTGTTTCAAACCGCCCAAAACATTTCTTGTTACCAGAACTCTATTTGTGGGAGAAAATATACAAGATACAATTCAAAACTCGATTCTTTGAAGCAAGGAGGAGACCATTTGAATGGGGAATCAATCCATTCAAGAGGCGCTTGGATGAACATTTACCTCCTTATATACCTAAAGTTTTAAGGCCATATCCAAGATCTAAAAAGAAGTTTGAAACAACTTACTATCCAAAAGTTTAACTAGGGTGTAGTAAATGTAAATTATAACTTTATTATCTATGTAGAATAAACTTTTAATAAATTAGTGTTATTTCAAATTGCCTCTTTAATTTTTATAAAGTCCTCACCTTTCCCACCTCAAACTCCGGGCTACTGCTGATAAAATCTTAACAGAAAAATTCAGTGATAAACATGGCGCGTACCGGGACTCGAACCCGGGACCTCCGGATTTGCAGCCGTATATGCTAGCCACTAGACCACTGAGGCGATAGTAACGTTAAACTAAGTATTCTTTGGTTTTAGCTAAATGGGACTGCGTCAATGGTCTAGTGGCTGGTATGTATAAATGGGTCCCGTTGCGTCGGGCCATGTTAAGTTATTGTATTTTTCCATTAAGAAATTTTCAGTAACAGCCGATCTCCAAAGTCAGTCTGATTATAAGCCCACTAAAGTCTAAGAGTGAGGGAAATAGAACGAAAATTGATATAGTCGCGTATGAGTTATGCCTGACTTGCCGAGTGCTGACATGCTTTTGCCTTTTTAACAGTCCTTTCCATGATGCGAGTTATAAAATGTTAAAGGAAAATGTTAAGTATCTAAATTAAAAAACGAGCAGTATTTTGTTTATGGATTATTGTTTTTTGGTCATGGATATTATGATTTATGTGTCATTTTATCGTCGCATATATCTTATATGACAATTGACAAATATTCAAATAAGCAGCGTAGCCAACTTAGGGGTTTTCCCCCCAAATTTAGGATAAAAAAATTGCACCGGGGTTTTTAGGGGGTAAAAATGTTTAGTGTTTTTTTTCTTTAATAGCATGATCTAAACATAAATAACGTTATATAAAGTTTCACTTAAAGACTTGAAAAATGAAATATCATTTGCATCATTTATCCTTTTTTTTATTATTTTCTAAGTTATCTATGAAATTTATTATTATTTTTAAATGGTTATACGTATTTATTATAAAAATAACCATATAAATAAGTTTTTTACTCTACTTGTAATCATTTAAAATAAAAATAAATTAGTATTACATTAAATCCTACATTTTCAAATTGTCAGATAAGGGGATTTAGGGGTTTTTGAAATTACTCGGGGGATAAAATTTCAAGTGTTGGCAGCACTGTAAATAAGCCAAACTGACATTTGAGTTTGACACTGTCCGCTGTCGTTTATCACATTGTTGTGAACAAAAATAACGTGGTAAATTCTTATGATATAAGCTGAAATATTTGAATTATTTATTTTTGAAACAAAAATGAAGAATTTATCTTTATGGCAAGTTACTTCAAAGAAGCAATTCGATTTCCAAGAAAAGTATTGGATTTGTTATGGTCATCAAGAAGAATCTGATACCGGAGATTTTTTCGTGTGTTCAAATAGCCTTAACATATGCAATGTTAATTCTTGTGGTGAAACTGTATGGACCAAAAATTTATCAGATATGGTATCATCAGAAAATGCACCAGTAAATATAACATTTTTAGGATTGATCAATTGCGTGAGTGTTGGCCTTGCAAATGGTGAACTTATAACTTTAAGTAATTTCGGTGCTACTAGTGATTTGGCCGGTGTATGTGATAATGGATTATTGGTAAGTGTACCGTACTGAAATTGGAATTAATATGAATATTAAAAGTATCTCTTAACATTTGTGTACAAAATTTTAGGCTATGGAATGGAGTCCTGATCAGGAGCTATTAGTTTTAGTGACAAAAGATTTAAAAGTAATTTTAATGTCTTGCACATATGATCCAATAAATGAACAAAGTTTGATAAGTGAAGAATTTGGAGAAAAACAGTTTGTAACTGTTGGCTGGGGGAAAAAAGAAACACAGTTTCATGGATCTGAAGGAAAGCATGCAAGAACAAAAACTGATGTTGTTGCTGGTAATGGAATTTTTATTACTTAATTAAACTGAATATTATTATTTTATTTGTAAAAGTGTAAATAATTAATAATAAAGTATTTGTTATATATACTTTTTATGTTTTGTATGTAATTTATTTTATTATGTTATATTCTAGATGACAATATTGAGGACAGTAATAGAATTCTAATATCTTGGAGGGGAGATGGCAATTTATTTGCAGTTGGGTTCACAATGGAAGGTATTAGAAGATTCAAAGTTTTCGACAGAGAAGGAAATTTGCAATATACTAGTGAAAAACAAACCGGACTTGAAGCAAATTTATCATGGAGGCCTAGTGGAAATGTTATTGCAACAACACAAAAGATAGCCGACAAACATATTGTCGCATTCTTTGAAAAAAATGGCCTTAAACATGGAAGTTTTGACATACCCATCAACTCAAATACTATTGTAGAAGATTTACTTTGGAGTTCTGATTCTGAAATACTAACTATAGTATGTAAGGATAAATCAGACAGTTCACAAAAGATTTTACTCTTCACAACCAGCAATTACCATTGGTATCTCAAACAAACTTTAGTATTTGAAAAAAGTATAAGTAAAGTGCTATGGGACAATGATTTTGAAGTTGTTAATAATAAAAAATTGCATGTTGTATTAGAAAATGGCCAGTATTACTCATACACATGGGTATGGAGTATAGATCATAGCAATGGTAAAAGTGAAGAGGATGATGCTGTTGTAGCAGTCATAGATGGAAAGAAAGTTTTAATATCAGCTTTTAGACATTCAGTTGTTCCACCACCTATGAGTAATGTGGAATTAGAATTGCACTCTGATGTGAACTCAGTGATTTTCTCTCCTGGAAATTCATTAAATTCTAATTTATTAGTAATATTGACTGTAAAAAGTTTAGTGTTTTTAGAGCAAACTATAAAAAATCCTTTACTATATACAATATCTAAAGAAGTAGCTTTGGACAAAAATGACTTTCCATTCCAATATTATAACTGGCATTGGTTAGATGAAGAGAGGTTCATATGTACAAAAGTTGGAAATGATTCATATGAAGTAGTTCAATTCAAAGTATGTGATAATAAACTTATTGAAGAGAACTCACAATCTGTACATTCAGCTGTATCAAGAGTTCAAAGTCATCCATTATTACCATCAGCTGCATTTTTACAACTCATTTCTGGTGAGATTTTGGAATACAATCAAGATTGTATTACACCTCAAGAAGTTTCATTCCCTGAAGCCTGCCAAAAGTTTTCTGTTTTATCAATACATAATGATATATATTTTCTTGGTCTTTCCCATAAAGGTGGTTTTTATATAATGGATAGACTAATTATTAATAATGTAAGCTCATTTTTCATTCACACCAGCTTTTTACTCCTTACAACTTTAAAACATGAATTAGTTTGCACAGAAATATCTAAATCTGGCCTTGAAAGACTGGAAGCATATGATAAAATAGAAAATATTGATATATTTAAAAGAAACATAGAAAGAGGTGCAAAATTAGTTGTTGTAGTTCCAAAAGATACAAGGACTATTTTTCAAATGCCAAGAGGAAATTTAGAAACAATTCAACCAAGACCTTTGTCACTAAAAATTATTGGAGAATATCTTGATTCACGAAAATATTATGAAGCGTTTGATCTAATGAGAAAGCAAAGAATAAATCTGAATTTGATTTTTGATCATGATCCAGACCTTTTCATAAAGAGTATTGATGTGTTTTTAGAATCTATAAAGAACAATTCATGGCTTAACCTCTTCTTGACAGATTTAGAAAATATTGATGTCACTAAAACCATGTATTCCAGCAGCTATTCAAATAAAACATCAAATGTAACTGTAAATAACAAGATACATTTTATATGTGACAAAGTAAGGTCACATTTAATAGCTGCATCAAATAATGCCACCAGAGTGTTAACGTTACTGACGACATTTGTGAAGAAAAATACCATAAAAGATTTAGAGCAAGCTTTAGTAGTTATTAAAGACTTAAAATTACAAGAATCAGCTGGATCAAAACTTCCAGTTACTTCTGATGAAGCACTAAAATATCTATTATATATGGTGAATGTAGACCATTTGTTTGACGTTGCCTTGGGAATGTATGATTTCGATCTTGTACTATTAGTTGCAAATAAATCACAAAAAGATCCAAAAGAATATGTTGCAATGCTCAATGAATTGAATGAAATGGACGAAAATTATAAAAGATTCACCATTAACAAGCATTTGAAAAGGTTTGACAGAGCAGTGCAATGTCTTGCTAAATGTGGTGAAAACAGATATGGAGAGTTACGCACATTTGTTAAATATCATAGTCTTTACAGAGACGCTCTAGCTCTGTTTTCTATTGATGATGAAATTTATAAGCAAATATCTGATGATTTCGGTCTTTATTTGAAATTAAAGAAGCAATATGTTGAAGCTGGTATTGTTTATGAAATGGCTAAAAGTAATGATAAAGCTATTGAATGTTATAAGGATGCTTTAGAGTGGGAGTTGGCTTTAAAGTTAGCACATGAGATGCCTAAAAATGAATTTACAACATTGTGCTGGTAAGAATTTATTATTATTTTAATTATTATATAAGTTAAAAATATGACTTCTAGTGCACTTCTTAGGTATGAAGTGAAGAGATCGCGAGTTCGATTTTCTCATGGGATGGACGGCTGTTTTCATGGGCGTACCCAGCTTTTGGTCCAGGGGGGGGCAATACAGAAATTTATTAAACCTGGTCCCAAACGTGGATCCAGGGAGAGGGGGGGGGGGTCATGGGGGTGATGCCCCCCCCCAAGCCAAATATACTTTTTTAAGAAGTTTGAAGTTTAAGTAAGGGAAAAATAATACAAAATAATTTCTTTAAGTACCTAATTCGAAACAAATTTAGTTTTTATTTGTTTCGGACGACCAGAACCAGGGTATGTCTAGTACCCGGAGGTCGACCTGGGACAATCTCCCAGACGTTCTTGGCGTACACGGCAGTATGTTCGTTCGCTGGTAATGTACGCCACCACGCACCCCTGAATGCGTAGCTTGGGTCCCGATCCACTAGGGTTTCTTCGTTGACAGGAGACTATACTTAGAGGCGATGAGATAAAAACACAATTTTTCCTTTTTTTCTCTCTTAATTTCGGTTCTTCCTTTTCCTTTTAGTTGTTGCCTCTTCGGTGGCTGTCTTGCGACTGACTCGAATCGAGAAATGGCTCGCCTTTTATTTGGCCCGTTAATACCTTACAGAGAGCCGCGTACTTTGAGCTCATTTTTCGAGTAAAATTTCCCTAAACCGAAACCTTGAGAGTCCTTTTATTTTATGTTTTCAGTAAAACACCTTACACATATTTATTTATTTACATGCCTTACATACTATTATACAATATTAAAACATAATATTCAATATATAATAATTAATTAAAAAAGTCTTAAAACAAAAATATCTAAATTTCTAGGTTGCTACATTTTTACTATAGATTTTCCCTTATAACTTTTGAACGGGTAGTCCTATCGACCTAATTCTTGTTTTATTATAAGTTTTATAATAAAATCTATTATTTAAAACATAAACTATTATGCTATTGCAAGAAACAAAAAATCTCATTTTCAAGTTACGTAATTATATGCTAACATTTTACTTACGTACCTATTCCTTTCAAATTAATGTTAAATAGTCTTATATGATTCAAATAAGCAAAAAATACTCTAAACTAACCTTATTACACTAATTAGAACTTATTTTAACATAATAAATCTAATAAGAATGAGATTTCATATTTACAACAATTATTCATAATACGCTAAAATGACATTGTCCCTATATTAATTCACACGTTACTCGAAGATAGGTTTTCCGTCGCCGACATTCTCCCCCTCGTGCTTTGCATCAACTCCTGGACTCGGCGACGCTCCCGGCACCAACAGCACCACTCTCGAACTGGGCCTCCGTAGAACACCTCCTCTGGTCTCGACGTCGACGACTCTGGTCCGCCCGTCTGGTCAAGGATACACATGCAGGATTCTTCCGCGTGGCCAGATGTATCTTGGTAGGCTGTGATCGACGATCAGTACGATGTCTCCGACTTGCAAATCTGTGTCGCTGACTCTTCCTTTGGTCTTCCTTGGTAGTAGAGTGGGCAAATACTCTCTCAGCCAACGTTGCCAGAAGTGATCGGCAAGTCGCTGCGTAGCCTTCCAGGTGTGTCTGCCCACAAGCTCGTTGTCCTCGAAGCTGCCGATTCTTGCTGCGCCACATGATCGCCCGATGAGAAAGTGGTTCGATGTAAGGGCTTCTTCTTCAGGGTTCTCGGAGAGGTGGGTGAGGGGCCGAGAGTTGACTATGTGCTCGGCCTCTAACAGGAGGGTATGAAGTACCTCCTCTCGTGGTTGCCTTTCGTTGAGCGTGGCGTCCAGTGCGGTTTTAATGGATCGCACCAGACGCTCCCATGCACCTCCCATGTTTGGTGCACCAGGAGGTATGAACTTCCACTGCACGCCGATCTTCTCCGCTTCCGAGATAAGGTCTTCTTGCTTCATGGTGTCTAGTGCTTCTTTGAGTTCTTTGTTGGCGCCAACGAAGTTAGTGCCATTGTCGGTGTAGATTATCTTTGGCATTCCCCTTCTCGCGGCGAATCGTCGTAGTGCCATGATCATGCTGTCAGTGGAGAGTGAAGGAGTGAGCTCAATGTGTACAGCTCGTGTTGTTAAGCATGTGAATAGAGCACCTCATCTCTTCTCATGGCGTCTTGCTACGGTGATCGTCATAGGGCCGAAGTAATCTATTCCCGTGCACGTAAATGGAGGGTTTCCGTGCATCAGCCTCTCAGCAGGTAAGTTGCCCACTGGTAGTTCTTGAGGTCTTGCCTTTCTTGTTTTGCACCACTGGCATTGATGTTGAATGGTCTTGATCGCTGACCTCAGTCCTAGCACCCAGAAGCGTTGTCTTACTTCGTTCATTACGGTCGCGTGATTCCCGTGATTGAAGCGGCAGTGAAATTCTTCTATGATGAGAAGTGTTGTCTTGTCCTTGCTGTCGAGTACGATGGGTCGTTTGTAGTCTCTGGTAACCCCTCGTATCGCGTCGATTCTTCCTTTCAGTCGCAGGAGACCTTCTTCTAGCACTACGTCGAGCCTTTTCAACTTGCTGCTGCCCTCTAATTGTTTTCCTTGCTGTAGGCACCTGATGTCCTCTTTGAAGCATTTCTCTTGACTTCTTCTTAACAACAGCGTTTCAGCTTGCTCTAGTAGACTTGTTTCCAATGGTATGTATTTCCTTTCTGACGTTTTTGAAGACAGATGTCGCTTCTCAACAATTTTCTTATTCCTTTTTGTAGTTTTCCAGGTAGGATCTTCTTTGCTGGCGTGGACCTTTTCCTTTCTTCTGCAGAGTTGTATGAACTGCAACTGAACTCTTGCTGTAGCTCGCCAAAGTCTTTTCCACGACAAGAACTTTTCGGGATCTGGTGATGGATAGGAGCTGCCTGCAGTCGCTACGATGTCCGCTGCCTTTTCTTCGCCAGTGGTTTCTTTCTTGAATGTTCTTGCTGCAGGCCAGTGAACTTCATCTCTTCTTAGAAACCCTGGTCCGGTGTACCATCGGTGTTGGCAGTCGAAGTGTTCTGGTACGTCACGTGTTGCATCATCTGCAGGGTTCTGCGCCGTCGGTACCCATCTCCAGTCCTGTGGTTTTGTGAGATCTTCTATCTCCGCCAAGCGATGAGCCACGAATGTCTTGAAGGTTCTCGGGTCCGTCTTGATCCATGATAGCACGATACTGGAGTCTGTCCAAAACGTCTACTTTTTCTATTTTCAGATCCATTTCTTCCTCGAGTGTGCCAATCTGCTTCCTAGGAGGGCCGCTTGCAGCTCGAGTCTCGGGATTGACACCGGCTTCAACGGAGCGACTCTTACTTTTGCTGCTACTAAGCTGACGTCATAAGTCCCATTTTGATTTTCAGTTCTCCAATATACCGTAGCTGCATACGCCCTTTCGCTTGCATCCGTGAACGTGTGCAGCTCCCCTTCGGTGCGACGTGGTGCCAGACATCTCGGGATCTAAAGGTCTTGGAGCAGCTTCATCTTCTCCAGGTAAGTCTTCCATGACTCGTACTCCTTTTCTTCTATCTCTTCATCCCAACCGACGCCACTTCGCCATATGTTCTGGAGCAGCCTTTTGCCTTGGATGAGAATTGGTGATGCTAGCCCTAGTGGATCGAAGGTCGACATCACGGCGCTGGTGACTTCTCTCTTCGTAGGTACCTTGAGTCCTTGTGCCACTTCATATGGCGTGTTCCGAAGGTTCGCCCTAAAGCCTATGGAGTCCCTTTCTGTAAACCAGCGTAGTCCCAGTGTCTTCTCTTCCTTCTCACCAAGGTCCACCTCTGTCTTCTCAACTGACTCAGTCTTCACGTCTTGCAGCAGGTCGGAGTGGTTTGACGCCCATCCTCGGAGTTCGAAGCCCGCCTTTTTGTGAATGAAGTCCACCTGCGCTGTAATTCTCTTGAAGTCCTCTTCTGAATGGAAGCTGTGCAGGTAGTCATCCATGTAATGGTTCAGCTCGATTGCCTTTGCTGCCTCTGGGTACTGCTTCTTGTAGTCCACCGCGTTCCGGTTCTTCACGTAGATCGCTGTGCTAGGAGATGATGTCGCGCCGAAGATGACTGATGTCATTCTGTACTCCTTCGGTGCTACGTCACGACGATCCCCTCGCCACAGGAACTTCAAGCTGTTTCTATCTTCTGGCCGGATGCGAACTTGCAGGAACATTTCCTTTATGTCGGCTGCCACTGCAAACGGGCCTTGCCGGAACCTCAGTAATACCCCGAAGAGCGATTGCAGTAGGTCTGGTCCCGGTAGTAAAGCGTCGTTGAGGCTTCTCCCTTTAGACTTGGCTGCAGCGTCGAAGACGATCCTTATTTTCTTCTTCAATGGATGTACCACGGAGAAATGAGGGAGGTACCATGTCTTCTTTGAATCTTCTTGTCCACCAGGTGCTTCTTCTGCATACTTGCTGTCGATTAGATTCTGGATCTGCTTATTGTATTCTGCCTTCAGCTGAGGGTCTTTGTCTATCTTCTTTTCAATGTTGAACAATCGGTTCTTGGCAGACATGTAGCTTTCAGGCATCTGTTCATCTTCATTTTTCCATAGAAGTCCAGCTTCAAATCGACCATCTTCTAGTCTTCTGCAGGTCTTCTCTAGGATGGTGAGTGCTCTTCCTTCTGAATCCGTAGTGGGTCTTCTTGGTAGTACTCCAAGTGCTTCGATTGCGAAGTGATCCTTGATGGCTTGATGCATCTCTTCTTCTGGCGTGCTGACATGTAGACACGTGTTTAAGAAGTGCACCACTTTCGCGCCTCCAGTGTCTGACCCGTGGAGCACCCATCCAAGTCCTGTTCTTGAAGCGACTGGTTGTCCTGGTTTCCCTCTTCTTACTTCTTGAGTCACGATTAGCTCCCAGTTGTCTTGACCGATGAGCAGCTGTGGTGACTCCCCCTTATAATATAGAGAGTCAGCAATCTTCTTCAAGTGTTGACACTCTTCTATCCTTTTCTTTTCTAGGAACTGCGGTGCAAGCTTCAACTCTTCGATGGTCCGGACTCTTCTCAAGGTCTTCTTGGTCTTCTGATGAATCCCCTTCACCGTAAGGTCCAGCATCTGAGAGTCTTCCTTCCTTATCAGCCTGCCTCCAACAGTCTCGATGACCAGTTCCTCCTTTCTTCCTTGAGCGCCGATTTCTTCTGCTACCTTCTGGTCTAGCAGCGACACTGTTGACCCTTCATCCATGAGGGCCAATATCTTCTTTGATCCTTTTGATCCGAAGATTTCTATCGGAATTATCTTCAGGTATGCCCTTGCGTTGTTGACCGCATTCACCGATGCCATGATGCTCGCCACTTCTTGTGGTTTGTTCTTCTGTTCTTCCGAGGAACTTTTCTCTGTCTCGACGTGCAGCAGATGATGATGCCACCTCTTGCATTCCTTGCACGACGGCTTCTTGCAGCTCTCCTTCCGATGTGTCCCTTGTAAAACGCGGCTTTTCTTCACTATTGCCCATCGATCGCACAGACGCCTTCAGGAACTTCTGACACCCGACGAGGAAGTGTTCACCCTCACACATGGGGCAAGTCTTCTCTGATCTTGAAACCTTTTCTCTTTTCTTTGAAGTCCTTTTCCTTAGTTGAATGCGTTGCTTGTCGATGAGTCCGTCTGAACCCGCTCTTCTCTTCTGTTGATGCATAGGCTCCACACTTGTCTGCTTCTCTGTTCAGGAACTTGGACACCAGTGTTAGGTCGGAGAACTCGCCTTCTTCTGTTGTTTCAATGAAGTCGTACCATCGGAACTTGAGGATCGTAGGCATCTTCTCAATAATTTGTTTCACCATCTCAGGTGAATGCAGGTACTGTGGTTTCTTCAATCCTTTTATTGCCGCTACGCTGTTGCTGATCTGGCTCGCGAAGAGGCATATGTCCCTTGGGTTTTCAGAAATCTTCGGCAACGTTTTGACCTTGTCCAACTCTGCCAGCACCAGTGCATCTGGTCTTCCATATCTTCTTCTGAGGGCTTGAATCACTTCCATCGGAGAGGCTTCGGAGTACAGCAGACTCTTGATAGCTTCTCTTGCGTTGCCCTTCAGTGCTCTTCTTAGCCGAGCCATATTCTGGACGTTGTTGAACATCGGTGCTGTATCTTCATAGACAACCTTGAAGGCCATCCACTCGCTGCTGTTGCCGTCGAAGTAGGGTAACTCGTGAATGTAGGTTGGCTGTCCTGCTGGTCCTCGCGTGGTAAGAGCTTCCTTCAATGCTGCCGTCAGTGCTTGAATTTCAATCGTAGCTCCTCTCGTTGAGGAGTTCTCTTCAGGCTTCATCTTCTGTGGCTCTTCCAAGGGGTGTGGACCTCGCATCTCTGGTTGAACTTTGTTGCCATCCTCCAGCACAGATGTCTCGATCCAGTTCTGCACCTGTGCTGTTCTGTCTTCCAGGTCTTCATCCACGGAGTCCTCTTCTTCACACTGTGCCATCTCCAATCTGACACGGGCTAGCTTAGTTTCAGCCTGTGCTTGCTTCAACTCCAGGCGTGCCAACTCTTCCTTTGCTTCTAGCTCGCGTCTTCTGGCCGAGGAACTCGTGGTCTTCGTGGACCTGGCGCGACGACTGACCCCCATCGGTTTCAGGGTCTTGGAGGAGCTTTGAACATCCTTTCCAGGTACATCTTCTTGGCTCTTCCTGGTCATCCTCTGTGCAGCATCTTCTTTGTTGCCTCCCATAGACGCCGCCGTAGTTGCAGTCGTAACCGTAGTCTCCGTCACTGTGGTGCCCTCCGTGGTCGTGGTACCCGAAGAAGTGTTCGATGTAGTTGCAGTTCCCGATGACGCCGACGCTGACGTGACCCCTTCTGATCCCGACGTTCCATCTGTCGCGTCCCTATCTGAAGGACGGGACCCGGGACGTGAGGGGGCATCCTTCTGCGACCTGGTTACCGGCATCTTGAACGCAATCTTCTGTTTCTTCTGAACTTCCTCTAGCAGGGATCCGGCTCGAAGGACCAACTGTTTCGGACGACCAGAACCAGGGTATGTCTAGTACCCGGAGGTCGACCTGGGACAATCTCCCAGACGTTCTTGGCGTACACGGCAGTATGTCCGTTCGCTGGTAATGTACGCCACCACGCACCCCTGAATGCGTAGCTTGGGTCCCGATCCACTAGGGTTTCTTCGTTGACAGGAGACTATACTTAGAGGCGATGAAATAAAAACACAATTTTTCCTTTTTTTCTCTCTTGGTTTCGGTTCTTCCTTTTCCTTTTAGTTGTTGCCTCTTCGGTGGCTGTCTTGCGACTGACTCGAATCGAGAAATGGCTCGCCTTTTATTTGGCCCGTTAATACCTTACAGAGAGCCGCGTACTTTGAGCTCATTTTTCGAGTAAAATTTCCCTAAACCGAAACCTTGAGAGTCCTTTTATTTTATGTTTTCAGTAAAACACCTTACACATATTTATTTATTTACATGCCTTACATACTATTATACAATATTAAAACATAATATTCAATATATAATAATTAATTAAAAAAGTCTTAAAACAAAAATATCTAAATTTCTAGGTTGCTACATTTTTACTATAGATTTTCCCTTATAACTTTTGAACGGGTAGTCCTATCGACCTAATTCTTGTTTTATTATAAGTTTTATAATAAAATCTATTATTTAAAACATAAACTATTATGCTATTGCAAGAAACAAAAAATCTCATTTTCAAGTTACGTAATTATATGCTAACATTTTACTTACGTACCTATTCCTTTCAAATTAATGTTAAATAGTCTTATATGATTCAAATAAGCAAAAAATACTCTAAACTAACCTTATTACACTAATTAGAACTTATTTTAACATAATAAATCTAATAAGAATGAGATTTCATATTTACAACAATTATTCATAATACGCTAAAATGACATTGTCCCTATATTAATACACACGTTACTCGAAGATAGGTTTTCCGTCGCCGACATTATTCGTTATTAAGTTTTTCTTTACTTTAAATATGCGCTATACAAATAGTCCGATCGCGATGCGCTACACAAAAATTAAAACCTGAAGTTTTATGTTTTTAAGACGTTAGCAGGTATATAAGGAACAAAAATCCTCCGCTGTTCAGCTAACCCCAAGAAAAGGGGGAATCAAAACGTTGAAAAATAGTTTTTTTTCAATTTCTGGGTTGCTGTGACATCATATCGAAAAATATTCTATACAAAAGTTGTATGTCTAGTAAAAATCTACGACTTTTACAATAACCTCAAAATTTTAAACATATTTCCAAAAACAAAGTTTTTTAATTATTTTTTTTTTTAAATTCTGCAATTATTTTTTGATTTTCATGAAACTAGGGGAATATATTTTCGAAATAAATATAATATCCATTTTTTTTGAAATTGATATGTTTAGTCGTTTCTGAGAAATTTATATTTTACAGTCTCGAGAGGCTTAAAATCACCCCCCAACTTCAAGTGGATGTTTACATTTAAAAAAATTGTCGTTCAATTTTTAGATAGGGCTCATTTTTTTTATCTTGCACTCTACTTTTTGAAGAAATAAAAACGTTTGTTCGTCCTATAAAAACACCCTTAAACATTAAAAAAACGCACAATTTCTGGCTGCTACTACGGCAAGTGCGCGGAGACTGACGGCAGCCACATACATGGGCCTACAGGCTACACACGCTCTGGCTGCGAGCAGCCAATAGGCTGCCGTGCAATCAGGCGCGGTCAGGAATTCGATTCTGCCTAGTGCGCGGGGGTCTTAATGTACATTCAACAGCTTCTAGGAGGGTATCGATGTTATTCTAGCTTTCTATAACACAGAACTTATTTTTTAAGGGATCTTGCAACAGCACTAAAGGAAGAGAAAAGACACAATGAAGCCTTAAGAATCTTGGAGCAATTATTGGATAATAATGAAGAAATCATTTTATTTGCAATTGAATGTGGCCAATACAAAACTGCTTTACGATTGTGTGCAAAATCTAATAGATTAGACCTAAAAGGTAGGTGCGCCGTTTGAAATGAAAAGAAAATTAACTTTACTAAAGTACTTGGTGATTTAAAATAACTTGATGATTAAAAATTAAAATAAATTTCGTTCTTTCCCATTTTTGCCAGCAATGCCAGAAATTTTTTTTTTATTATGTATAGGTACATATAAAAAATAATATTGTTTTTTAATTTCTTGTAGAAACAAAGTTATCGCCAGCGCTATTAGAAGAATATGACAATCTTCAGGATTTATTAGAAACAAGCAAAAGTAACTTTACAAAGTATAGAAATAGACTACAAGTTGTAAGAGAAATGAAAAGCAAGAAACCTATGGACAGTTATGAAGCTTATGGAGGAAATAAGGACTGTGATTTATATTCTGATGCTGGAAGTACTATTGCTTCTTCGTCTGGATCAGGGTATTTATTGATACTTATAACTAAAATTGAAATGCTTCTCTGTTATTTGCAAATCCTACTAATAATATGAATAAGAGAGGATGGGTGTCTCTTTAAGCCAAATCTACTAAACGAATTTTGATGAAACTACAGTAATGTAGTGTATACTTAGGCAGTAGGGTATAATTTATGTAAAATAAATATAATATGATAAAGTATCTAATACATAAATAAATTACGCTTCCGAAGTCGCGGTAAAACACTAGTAACTACATATATATTAAGATATATATATATGGTTTATGGTTATATTATATGTACATGATACTAAACCCTAAACAATTGATTATAACTGTCTGATTATACATCTGCTAATTTATGGAACAGCTGAAAAAATTGTAACAAAATTTTACTGGTGGATTCACATTTTTTTTTAGATTTCATAACTTTTGTGGCATGGGGTGTACCATGTAGTGAGGGCAGAAGCAATGTGAAGGCACGAATGATCACTCCTCAGCCGTAGATGCATTTCGTACATTCTTCAGATACATAAAAAATCAGAATTCTTTACTGTCTTAATATTATCTCTATTTTTTCCTGAAAATTGTGCTTTTTTTCGGATTCTACATAAAATAATAATAATTTACGTTGGTTTTAAATTGTATTTAAAAGAAAAAATTAAAGATATCTTTTTTTCCAACATCAGGAGATCATATCGGTCTAGTAAAAACAGAAGGAAGCACGAGCGTAAAGTTGCATCTCTGAAAGAAGGGTCTCAGTATGAGGACACCGCGCTAGTACTAGCTCTACATAGTCTGGTGACGTCAGCATTTGAACTGCGAATGCACGTGAAGGAAATCAACACAGCTTTGTGTTGTTTGAACATGAATGATAAAGCTTTAATTCTACAGGTAAAAGTTGCTAATAAAGTACAAAATGAATATCATTATTCTAACTTTATAAAATAACTAGCATTGCCCGCGGCTTCGCCCGCGTTCAGATGACCAAAAACCAAATTCTTAGGTTTTATGTATTAGTATACTCTTACATTGCAGTTTTTGTATTTTTCTCAGAAATGAGATCTTTTTTCCGCGGTAAAAAGTATCCTATATGGTGACCCGGATAACCAGCTATCACGATACCAAGTTTCATCAAAATCCTTCCAGTGGTTTTTCTGTGATGCAGTAACAGACAGACAGACACACAAAAATTCTAAAAACTATGGATTCGGCCTCTGTATCAATAATAATATTTATTTCAATAAGATTTTCCAAAAAATATAATGTACAGATTCGGCTTAGTTACAATTTTATTTTATGTATAGATATAGTATAATAATTGCTTTATAAAGGTAATTCTAGTTACATTTCTATTTAATCTGAAACTTATTAGCCACCAAATCGTCTCTATGGATAGTGCCCTCTAAAAACGAGGTAGGGAAAACTGACTACCCTAGAGAGAGAGACGAAATTAAAAACTGTGTTTCTGATGTGGACTGTACTAAAGTTAGGTAGGTTTAATAGGTACTACCCTATTTAAAAACTTTAATAGGATCTCATCAAAAGCGACAAAAGCCACAAACCAATAAATATTTATTGGTTTCTATGTGGCTTTTGTATAAATAGAATTATTATATTATATACCTACAATTATATTTGATTTTTTAGACAAATCTGGAAAAAATACTTAAAGAAATGAAAGATAGCTTTAAACAGATATGGAATAATGAATTTGCTCTGGAAGCCGTCAATGCAGCGATAGTGGCAGAGAATGTTCCAGAAGGCAGCAGTGTGATACCTCAAGGCATTGCTACTTTAGGTGAGTAAGAATTAAAAATAATGAAATGAAAATATATATAAAATACGATTTGGACTTATTTGAAAGATTGATTTTGAAATTTTATTTAAAATAGTAAATAGAACAAATTATTTATTATTTATTTTCTTTAATTACAGAACCTCATTTAATGATAGCACCAATTGTACAGGATCTCAACTGGAAATTGGAAGGATTAAATTATTAATTATTTTTTAAACTTTTACATTATAATATTGTATATATAGATTTTTGTTTTTAAGAATAAATTTTATTGAGATTCAAAGTGACTCTTTTATTATAAAATTTATTTGGAAAAAAATCTTAATTAAAAAGTAGATTAAATTAAAAACATACAATTTTCTTTATAAAAAAACACATTCATTTCTTAAAACACTTAGGTGAACAAAAGTAACACTCAAATCCTATAGCACAGCTGTTGTTGTTGTTGAAAACTACTACTCTATATAGATCTTTCAGCTGAAATTCTTTAATAATAAAATAATTGTCATTTAAAACTGGTTTACCGCACACACACATATTGGCATTATCTAAAAATTCCACTAAAGTCCATGGTATTATATTAGGAGCATAAAAGAATTTATTATTTAAAACCACTTTAGCAGTAATATGTAACAAACTATTAATGTAGAATTCCCATGGCTTAAAATTAACAGTTTTATTATCTTCATTTTCATACATAAAGTTATTTGACGAGAGATCTATGTATTCTAAGCGACATTGCATCAAGCCACATGGTAAAGACTGTAGCCGATTTTGTGATACAGTTAAATATCTGAGGAAGAAATTTTTATCATTTTAATAAAATGTGTAGATAATAGATATTCATATTCAGTATTTGGTTGTTTGAAATAAATTTTACAATGTTTTAAAATGTATTGTTATGATAAAAAATTAAATTATCATTTTTTATTTATACTACCTCAGTGTACTGATGCGACCTAAAGTAGCTGGCAATTTTTCTAAACTATTGTTATCTAGTTTAAGTGTTACTAAGTTTTGAAGCTTCCAAATACTTTTAGGCAATTCTTTTAATTTATTTCCACTAAGATCTAACAGTTTCAAATTTTTTGTAATCTGAAATAAAATTATCTTTATAAATTTTTATTTTATCAGCTTTGCATGATTATTTAATTTGGATAATACATAAAAAAATCTAAAGTATATTATATTTTTTATTAAGTCTATGTAATTAAGTAATAACTGTAGACATGTGCAACATTTTATGTATTTTTATTTTCTAGTTTCATTTAGACTTATTAGTCTTATACAAAATTACTATTTGATTCTCATAACTATACTATGAGCTATATGAGGTAAAACAAACCAAAAATTAAAAGAATGATATTTAATATCATTACAAACGAAATTATCAATTATTAATATTTTTCATATTTTTTATCAGATATTAAAGAATATATTGAGAGATGAATTAAAAAGAATACCTTTATTCCTAGTAGCCACCTCCAATCAACAAAATCCTTTATCCCTAAACAATTATTAGATAGATAAAGCTCACGAATACTAGGCAATCTACCTGTAAGAATAAGATGTATTCTATTGTAACAAT
Source organism: Brenthis ino (assembly GCA_921882275.1). Classification (NCBI taxonomy): domain Eukaryota; kingdom Metazoa; phylum Arthropoda; class Insecta; order Lepidoptera; family Nymphalidae; genus Brenthis; species Brenthis ino. The sequence goes on from OV170225.1 coordinate 701,528, forward strand.
TCATTTAGAATAAAATGATATAAATTAAAGTATTTTTTGTTTAAAAGAATATAGATTTTTTATTACTTACCAAATTCAGGGGGAATTTTTTCAATTTCGTTATTACTTAAATCAAGAATTACAAGGTGATTAAGTAATAAAATGTCTCGCCGAAAATTACATAGTTTAAGCCCTACTATGTATAAAGATTCCAGTGTTCGAGGCAAACCTTTAGCAGGAAACTCAGAACGATTACTGATTGTTAATTTAGTTGGAGCCACATCCTTAACGGTAATACCTATAGAAGCTAAATTTGACAGCTTCAAATCTTTAGTGTCTCCAGTAACACAAGATTTAAGTAATCTCATAAAACTTTTTAATTGTATAACTTCACTTTTTACACACAGGTCATGAGCAGGTTCTTCAAATCGTAATGTAACTTTACCTTCATTTAAACATTTAACAAACACTTGTTTCATACATTTCAATTTATATTTTGTACCATTTTTGTTTACAGTGGAAAAGTGTAAAATAAAATACTCTTTGTCATTCTTAGGCTCTTTTCCTAAAGCTAGGGTAGATTTTAAGTATTTGCCATTGGATCTTATATTTAAACTGCTATGTACTCTATTAATTACTTCAACTTGACATTGTAACTTCATATTTTAAATGTAAAAGTAAAACTAAAAAAAAGTATAAACTTAATAAATAGCACTACCATTAAAACCATTTGGCATTTACCGCCAAAATTTGTTGATAAACTGGGACATTTGACAGTAACGAATTTTTTTTAATTAAGTCATTTTATATGGCAACATAGAATTTTGGCATAGGTAAAATTCTTAACAGGTTCGGGTTCACCGTACAGCATCTCGAAAACCTGAAATTTTTTTGTTCTATGTAAGATATTGTCGTTGGATTTAACTATTTAAATTTAAGTAAAAAGATGGATATACTTTTATTTTTATATTTTCATGATCAATGATGCGCCTTTGGTTAGAATCCAGATCAGAAGTTTTTATTAAAGATAATGCTATTTCTGTCTACTGGCAGCCATCTCATTCTAACAATTCACAATTTATTATTTACCTAGAAATAATAAATTGAAATAAAAATAAAAACAAATTTATAGAGCGGCATTAATCAGTGAGTAGTTATATCATAAATTCATAATATACTTCATAGAAATGTAATAAGTGTGTGAAAAGGAATTAAATATATTGGAATGAGAAATATTTTTTTATTAACGTATAAATTTATTGTAATGAACTATATAATTAAGTATAAAAGTAATAACTGTTAATATAATTACTCCGAAAGTGATAGTGCTGAGGATTTTTAGGCTCATTTAATAATTTTATATATTTTTTCAGAATTTGTCAAAAAATGGCTGCCCTTGTTGTTCAATCCCGTTTTGCCGGCTTAAAAATAGAAGACGACGACCATCCTGGTAATGATAACCAGAAATCTAAAAAGAATAAAATGAATCCGGGTAAAAAAATTGATCCTCCAAAGAAACCTAAAACTGCGAATAATAAATCTCAGGTAATTGACCTGTTATTTTTCTTTGCCTTTTTTTTTTCGAGCGTTTTTAAGACTTTTAAATTCTTAAAATGGATGTACCTGCAACTAGTCCGGACTTATGAGTAAGAAAACTGTATTTTGCTTGGTGGTACACTTTTACAGAGAGTAACTGAATTCAAATATCTGGGACACATTGTTACTGAAAATTTAAAAGACGACAAAGACATGGAAAGAGAACGTAGGGCGTTGGCTGTAAGGGCCAATATGCTGGCCCGAAGGTTTGCTGGTTGTTCAGTACCTGTTAAAATTACACTGTTTAAGGCTTACTGCCAAACATTTTACACCAGCAGCCTTTGGGCTAGCTGTACTCGAAGAGCGGCACACGTCCTGCGAGTTCAATATAATAATGCCTTCAGGGCGCTGTTGAGGCTCCCTTATTATTGTAGTGCGTCAGGCATGTTTGCAGATGCACACACTGACGATTATTTCGCGATAATGCGTAAGAAGGTGGCGTCTGTGATACAAAGGGTGAGGGCAAGCACCAACAGCATCCTGAAGGTATTTGCGGAAAGACTGGACGGGCCCACCATGGGGAGGTTTATCAAGTTACATGTACAAAATGTGACTGGATCAATCTCCCTATGGTAGCTATTTATTTATTTTATTTGTATTTTGTTTTACTAACATAGTTCTTAAGTAATTATTGTACTAACCAACTATGAGCCTATGTTGCTCGCTAATAAAAGATTTTTATTTTTTTTTATTTTTTATTTTTTATTTTGGCCTATATAGGATGTAAGACTATTCATTATGTGTTTAGAGTGTAGCGACAAAGAAACGAAAGCATAAGCTGGTAGAAGCTACAACAGAGCAATGGGAGATGTGGAAGCAAAAAGATGAAGAAATTGTTGATGGCAATTTTGAAACCCAGTTGCAAGAGGTCTGTAAAAATTATGCTTTAATATGTAAAGCTATTAATTATACTATTATTATATTATGTTATACTAAGAATAATGATACATAATAAAAAATTAAATAGGTTTTTTCAACCAGATAATATTTATTAAGGTGAACCTCCTTTGAATTACTTAGATGAGTTCCCTACAGTTATCAAATATATCCAAATAAAATAATTAGTACCTACATATTTAAAATATTGTGCAATTTTGATTTATTTAAAGTAAATAATTTATTCAATACATTAATTTAAAATCAGTTTGCTTAACTTTTAGACATAATAAGATTTTTTTTTAAAGTTGTAGCATAAGCCAGTACATATTAAAATAAGACATGGATTTTAGGCAATTCTCTTATCCAAACTTGATTATGAGGAAAAAAAAGATGTCTACAAGGAGCTAAAAAAAGCAGCTGAATTGGAAAAAAAATTGGATGAGCAAGCACGACCAGGAAATAAAAAACAAAAGAAGAAAAACGTTATGAGTCTTGAACAGTTTAATGAAATGGTTACTAGCAATGAGGATCCAAATTGTAAATATAAACAGTATTTGCAATCATATAGTTGTATGATAAAAGTGTCATTTTTATTTAATGTATTATTTTTTATTTGTTCTTAATTCCAAAATTATATTTTCAATTATTATCTCAAATACAATTTATTGTATTTTTTCAGTTATTATCTTAGAGTATTTTAACACAAATGATACAACTAAAGATGTGGTTAAAGGTTGCTTAATCTTTTTAGCTAATGCATGCTTTTCAGTAAACATTATTTTCATTACAGTTATGAATGTTACAACTATCAAAACTCAAGAAGAACAAAAACCAGTTGACAAAGACACAAAGTTCTTTGACAGAGTACAGGATGACACAAAGAATGAACTGTTAAAAGAAAAAATTATAGAAAGAGTTCGAAATCAGTCTGTTCCAGATGAAGTCTTAACTCGAATACAATTTGCTGAAGCTTTAGAGAAGAAGGATAAAGAAATAATAGATTTGAAAAAAGAAGTTACTACTTTAAAAGCGGAACTACTCACAGTGAAGTCTCGGAATAAAAAGCTGTGTAATATACTTGGACAGGGAGAGAGTAAGTTTGATTATTATAAAGTATACTAGCATTGCCCGCGGCTACGCCCGCGTTCAGATGACCAAAAACCAAATTCTTAGGTTTTACATATAAGTATACTCTTGTATTGCAGTTTTTGTATTTTTTCTCAGAAATGAGATAATTTCCCGCGGTAAAAAGTATCCTGTATGTTGTCCCGGATAATCAGCTACCACCATACCAAATTTCGTCAAAATCCCTGCAGTAGTTTTTCTGTAATGCGGTAACAGACAGACAGACAAAAATTCTAAAAACTATAGATTCGACCTCTGTATCGATAATAATATTTATTTCAATAAGGTTTTCCAAAAAATATTTAATGTACAGATTTGGCTTAGTTACAATTTTATTTTGTATATAGATTATTGTCATATATGTTTAAACACTTCATTTGGTTAAATTGTATTTAATAAAGTACGCATTTTTACCAGACAAAAGTATAGATAGACAGCACAGAATAAAACCTCAGTAGTCATCAGGCTCTAATAATAATTAATTGTTTCTATAAAACAAGTCATAACCATTTGTATTCATGGTCTGTGGTAATATACATTTATCTATTAATTCCAGTGAAGGATAAAGCAGAAATTTTGGTAGAAGTAGAACGATTACGCGCCGTCCAGGCAGAACTGAATGCAGAGCTTGCTTCCCTGCATACTGATTTAGAGAAGGAACGTTCAAAGAATGCTGATCCCCGAGCTAAGGATAAGGTAAGGACTTGACGTAATACTGGCTTAAAAATAAAATAACTACTTTGCAAGAAACAATATTATAACTCAATAAGGAGATAAATTATTTATAAGTCCATATTTAAAATTACCGAGTGTGAGCAACACTGAGTTACAATGTTTTACCTTGCTGGTGTGTATATCTCATGGAGGTCAGACAAGAGTTAATAAAAATTCATTATTATTTAATTTGTTTCATATGAATATAAAAGATAATCAGATATTAAAGATAATCAGTTAAACAAAAAATTATTTATATCCTCTAGTGATAACCCTACAAAAAGAAGGCATAAATTTTGTTCTCTCCTTAGAAGCTTTGTTTCTTTGAAGATACTCATGTTATACTTGTTTAGTCGCGAGTTCGATTTTCTCGCAGGGTGAATATTAGAGTGAAGATTTTTGAGACTAGAAAATTAAATCCATACTAATATTACAAATGTGATAGTATGTTTGTTTGTCCTTCTTTCACATCAAGACAAAGTGACAGATTGGCGTGATTTTTTGTGTGGAGATAGTTGGAGGGCTGGAGAATGACATAGGACTTTTTACTGCAGAGATAATCCCATTCCCAGGGGAAAACGTGTTATAATATAACCAACAATTCATCCTATATATATAGTCTATCTATTCATACTAAACGTTAAAATATATGACAGATGTAGTCCTAGTCGCTAGTGTAAAATATTTCTTATATGTTCAGGTTTAATTTTATCTCTCATAGAACATGCTTATGAGAGGATAAAGTAACAAGTTATTATAATATTTCAGAAAAATACTAATAGAAAGAAAAATATACGATTCGATGTGTCGTCTGAAGCGATTGCGTCCAAAGAGATTAGTTCAGAACCAATATAGCTAAAGAAATACTCTAGAAAACGTGTATATCATAAAAGGAAATAAAAATTATAAACTATGTTTTCATTTATTTTTTTATTTTTTGTAAATAGTTGATATTTTAATTTTCAGAAGAAAAGAGGAAATGGAGATAAGGATAAATAGCTAAGATAAAAAGCTATGTAAAAGTCTAGATGTCTGTTGGTACTATATTAGGGCTCTAAGAAAATGTCTTACTTAAGTTTAAATGGTCAATTTCACATTGAAAAATGATTGTGTGTTTGTATTCTATTAATGGAAATGTTAAAATGGCTACAAAGTGGTTCTTCAAATGCAAAATTATTGTTTTACATTCTTTTATGTGAATGAGTTATTAAGAGTACTATTTTTATTTTGGATTTTGAATTTTGCATATATTAATTCACTTTGCAGTAACTCAATGTTGTGTACATATATAGTTATGGTAGAGGTGAATGATTATGAATGATTCTAAGTGTATAGATTCATTCTGATTTTATGTAGTTTTTTTTACAAGGTTTACTTTTGATAATTTGATTATTATTCAATATTTCTCTTGTTCTTTGTAAGTTTTTATTTACTCAAAAATACTCGTGAGATTCTATTAATGATTTTATAATTTAATTATATGAATCATTCGTCGTTACGCACCTCATATAAGAGAAACTTATTTATGATGGATTATATTTTGTAACAAACCTCAACTGGAAAGCCATCAAAGTAGACTAAGATTTTATTTTCACAAAAGATATTTTGATTATGATAGATATATTTAAATAAGAAAATTATTTTACTTTAGTTTTCAACATTCCGAATTTATTTTAAATTTTAATTGGAATTTCTTGAGATCTCTTTACTTGCTCTGTGATTTTGTAACGTATTTTTAATATATGTTTATCTGTAATTGAAAATGTCACAATTTTAGTTGTATATTAAAAATTAAAATCGGAAATAAATGAAAATCTTGCTTTTCATTGATTTTACTATGTTCTATTCTTCTTCATAATTCCTGATTGCGTAAAAACAACAAGTCTTTTTTTTAATAATTTGAATACTATTATAAATGTAAGTCTATATGTGTGTGTGCGCGTGTATATGTTTGTTAACTTTGGTTTCTTACTCATTTATGGTGAAACAGTTGGACAGATTTGAAATAAATTTATCATTGTGGTGCACAGATACACTATGAGTATGACCATTTTTTTGTTGGGAAATGCATTTACGTATACCAAGCGTATACATACAGATATGTATGATATGTGGGACACATCGGCTGGAATTCCAGTACTAGATGGACTATGACCTGGAGTTACCGTAGGTTACTGTTCGACACCGAGGGCTAGCTAGCTCGGCTAGTAATTATTATATATCATGTTAGAATTCGACTCTTATATTTAATATAATTCATTGAAAAAATGGGGTTGTAAAGAAAACAATGGAAACAATGCACAATTTTATTGCCATCTCTAATTAAATACACAATTGTAATTATAATTAATACGCCAGTGTGATAACTTTACAAAGTAACTAAAAGAAATTCAGTGTGTAATTAAGTATGCAACTAATGTTAGTCTTAACAAATCTGAAATTAAAATTGTGTATCAATTGATAGATGAATGTTCCCTGACGAGTCTTAGAACCGAAACGTCAGTTAACTCATTTACAAAATTACACCTAAATATATAGTTAGGTATAAGATAAATAAAATACTACATCCATTATGCAACCACTTGAAAAAAGGACACAAACGACTGTTAATAATAAATATCGGTATTTGTTCCAATAATAGGAGGCATCTAACAAATTCATTATTTTTATACATATAAAGCTCGTTTGAATCGGTTAATTTATTGTTGAACTTTTACAAAATCAAATATGAGATTAAATTGTGTTTATTATTCCATTATATTAATGACTAGGCTTCAATTTCAGTGCAATATTATAAGTTGAAATGATAAAAAATAATTTATGTGTATAAAAATATGAACTTTCATTTGTTAGTATAATCTTAAAAATTACTTATTATACAAGTGTCATATTGGCAGTAACCGCGATTATGGCAACGTGAATTTGATTTCTAAAATATTTTTGGTCCAAATTTTATAGTATATTCTACATTTTCACGTCGGTTTGTATAAAGAATACATACACCACCTATAATACTGTTACAGAATCGTTATTAATATATCTATTAGTTGTTAAAACTAAGCGAAGATAATGTTAAAAATAACTTAAATAATATGGCAGTAAGTGGTAATTGTAGAGCATTGTTTTATGTACTTATCCAGCGAGATTCGTACGTCTCCACAAAATTCCTATTCGGTATTCGAGTACTTGACGTGCTTATCTGGTGAGCGATTATGAAAGACATTCAAATCATTCGGTCATTGTAATCTGATATTATAATATAATCTATGTTAAAGAATATTATATTTTTTTATAATCTATTAAATTATTATAATCGTTACATTGTATTGAATAAAACCTCATTCAAATTATTCAATTATAATAACGAATCATTCGTAATCGCTTACCTCTAGGGAATATGCCTATTCGATGGGCTTTTTGTATTATTGCAAAACGATACAAAACAATTACCTTTCATAGTCACCCATACTTTCACTTTACATTCAAACATTTAAAGTCTCTTGCACAAAATGCGCACGTTGTTCTCGTCAAAAAATGCTTCAAAGTCAAGAAAATATCCGTATGCATCGGATATAAAGCCTCTTCACACAATCAAATGTGTCTTATGACTTCATTTGGAACTGTACATATTTCATATCACTTTTGCAAAAATAGTATTTTAATTCATAATATTGCCAAAGTGGTTTTCTTGGTTAGAACGTCAATAATGATTTCCAACAGAATATGGCTACAGTTTTGGGATTATAAATTGTTTTCCACTTGCTTTCCCTCAATGGTCTTAAAAAATATCCATCCGTTTTGGTAAACTAACAGTAATTTGTTAGTTTAACTCGCTGGTAACGGAGAGTATAATCTGTATAAACCAGAATATACATATATGTAGCGTTATCATTAGCGTCATAGAGTTTTCGTTCATATTATTATATGATCCTTTCAGCAGGTCTACATCGATATTTCACATCGCTCGTCACCTATTGTTTGTAGTTACATGTATAACAATTTTTTATCTTTTTTCAATAAATTCCATTCGATCGTAAAGCCTGTTATTCAGCAGGCTGGCACGTCAAGGCATTTAATAGTGCTAATAGGTTTAGATGCCAAGTCGCATTCGGTATCATCTACAACGTTATTGGATACTTTGTTAACGCAGTGAACACTGCGATGTTTTTTTGCTTCTTCACCCTGCAAACGAATAGAGATATAAAATATAGTTTTCTTATAAGAATAATAGTTTACGGAAAAAGTAGGGAAAGAAATAGAAAAAAACTATATCCTATAAGCTATCTACCTAGCGGGCTATTTAGAACTCATAGAAAGCAGTATAGAATCCTTATGTTATTGCACGTTTTTACTACATTTTAGGTAATTAGGGCTATATTATAGGCAAATAATACATATTTATTAGATATATACCGGCATGTGGCAGGGCTCGCAGGGCTGCCAGGCGCCCACCCACCAGTGCGTGCAGGCGGGCTGCCGGCACTGCTGCATCAGCGCCTCGTGGCGCGGCTGCTCCATGTGGTAGCACTGCGACAGCTCTACTTGACCTGTGAACATTCGTGTTTTGATTTTTTTCGTTTGAAAGATATAAATTAATCCCTCCACGGCCGCGGACACGCCGGCGTGTCGGTTAACAATATAGATTTCTTAGAATTTTAATTAATTTCTTAGAAATTTACCTGGAGGTGTTAAACTTTTAACTGCTTTAAATTAAATTATTTGTAAGAGAGAAAAAGAAGCATTATGTTCTAGAAGTGTTCTTGCTATAATTAGCATTTGTTGTTTCATTTTTATCTTAAACCGAATAATCCTTGTTTTTGGTACATTTGCATTGTTGTGATTATGTCATAAACGTTTTGTGTGTTTTGTTTTAAAACAATAATAGGAACCCTATAGCAATTTGCATTCAATAATAATTTGACGATATGTTTGGCTCAGTTTGTAGTGATCCTACTTGCTGTGTCAGTGGTCGCGGGTTTGAGTTCCGCTGGGGGCATTCATTTGTGTGATGAGTACGAATGTCTGCACTCCATAGGGTGTTTATTTTTATAATATATATAATAGGGTATCAACATATTTATAATAGTGTATCAACTATCTGGTATCCGTAACTTACCATGGAATTAGATGGTGCGGCGTGTTAATATCCCAACATATTTATTAATTATTTATTTAATAGCATATATTAGACAGATTACTAAATATCAAGAATTTTAGTATTTATTTATATTTAATAATCTTAGTATCATTCGTACATGAACGAATTGTGGCTAATTTGTTCCTGTATGTATCACTATCCTTATGAGAACTTACGGAAATGGTCATCAACGCATGTGTAGTGGCGGTGCATGCGGCCGACGCCGCACGTGGCGGAGCACGGCGACCAGGCGGACAGGCGGTAGGCCACGCGCGCGCGCCGCGGCTGGTCCACCGTGTACTGGTACGTCACGCCGGGGTTGCGGTGGCGGCCGCGGAATATGCGTTGCTGGAACACATTCTTTTGTTCATTGACTGGCATTGCCCGCGACTCCGCCCGCGTTCGAATGACCAAAAACCAAATTCTTAGGTTTTACACATTAGTATATTCTTACATTGCAGTTTTTGTATTTTTTCTCAGAAATGAGACATTTTACCGCAGTAAAAAGTATCCTATATATTGACCCGGATAACCAGGTATCACCATACCAAATTTCATCAAAATCTCTCCAGTGGTTTTTCTGTGATGCGGTAACAGACAGACAGACAAAAATTCTAAAAACTATACATTCGGCCTCTGTATCGATAATAATGTCTATTTCAATAAGATTTTCCAAAAAATATTTAATGTACAGATTCGACTTAGTTACAATTTTATTATATGTAAAGACTGACTGGTTTTAAAGATCGTGACATTTAATTTTATACAGATAAATAAAATTGAAGTGTCTGTTTGTAATGTCAAAATAACAGCGTTTTACTATATGTGTATGGAATTATGCACGGTATTTATAACAAAAACACAATTAAAAAAAAAACTGTATCTGTCTGTTTGTTCCGGCTAATCTCCGAAACGGCTGGGCCGATTTTGACTTTGCTTGCTCAAAAAAAATTAAAATGTACCAACCCGAGCCAAGCGAGGGTGGGTCGCTAATCCGTTATATGATTTGAATTACTTTTATTTATTGTTACATTAGCTTTACTTAAATTTAAAGTTTACTTTTTCTATCTTTTTGTATATTTTCTCTTCATACTTAAGTGCCTCATCTTTGTTCTACCAGGTAATTTGTATCCTTTGTTGTTCGTTACCAAGCTCTTTATCCGAAAGTGAAAGTCTTATTACTATTTGTTCAGTTGTTTCAAAATTATGTTAGATTTCGACAAATAGAAAAAAAAAACTGATTTGAGATTCGATCTCGTTTAAATAATCATATAAGCATGATTTTTTAGAAATAACAGACAAACACTTAAATTATATTTGGTTATTAAGAAAGATTTGTATCTAGGCTTTTATATTTGCATATTTATGCTATTATAAATTATTAATATTACCTACTATTCTCAGTAAAACGTTGTTTCTCGATATTTAGTTTTAATAAAAAAGTTATTTGTATAATGATTATTTAATCAGATTAGATTTATATTATGATTTATTTTTGAGTTAGGTATAATCATAATGGGTATGTTATGTATAAATAACATAATATATGCAATTTGGATAGTTTCTTACATATACTTTGATGTCTTCAGCGAGAGGGCCACTAATACGGACTTTCTCCCAATCACGATCTCTCTCGTAAATCGCTTGCGTACCAGCTACGAAGTATTCCGTCAATGTTGCATTTCTGTAAATAATTTATATTTTATAAGAGAAATTTAATAACTTAAAAAATTTAATAACTCAAAAAGTATGACGTGAATATTCTAATACAAATTTTATGCTGTGTATGACTTACCTTGCTCCATTTAAATATATTTTCCTAGATTTTGCGCTTCCAATGGATATGTAGTTTCCAGGGCTAACTTTTTCTTGAATTTTTACATTTCTTGAACCGGCGGGAATAACAGCAACCTAAAATAATATATTTTTGAAATTACAAGACCATACCATACCTCATACCATAGTACCTATATGTTGTGTAATGATCAGTTTAAGACATTAGCAATTTATGTATTAAAGTATAAAACATGTTTCGGTTATAATAATGAAACTCACCTCACTAAATCCAGATTGTCTAGTAGTATCTTTATTATAAATGCCCTGCACAGTTTTACAGGCCGATCCATTTCCCCCACAAACTCCACACTCGTCTTCTTCGACGTCGGAATTCACAATCCAGTCACAGCCAACCTTGTAACACACACCTGTAAACACCAAGGGTTAATGTTATATCCCCCCCAACGTGCGTTCACCTTGTCGTGGTGGGGGGGCTCAGTAGTGCCCGGCAACCCAACCGGGCGCGAAGCCAAGAAACGCACAGGGAGGTGGCCCACTTCGGTGGGCGGTGGGAGGCGGCCCTCTTCGGAGGGCGGTGTGCCATACGGGTTGCTCCTGGTACTTCTCTGATAGCAGAGTGGACCTTGGAGCAACCCTATGGTTGTTGTGGTCTGCTTCGGCAGACCTGCCGTCGGGGCGTCGTAGTTGAATGCGTAAGCGATCCTGCGACGCCCCATTAAGACGGGGGAAGGCTTTGTTGGGTTTTAGTGGGTAGTACTGGCTTTGCCGGTGAGTCCCACACCTCGTGCGTAAATGCATTTCCCAACGTTAAAAAAAAAGGGTTAATGTTATATATTTGTTGTAATAATTATTATTGTGTGTGTTAATCTCCCACTTTTCTGATTTTCATTTGCAAATTATTTTTAAACGTGCTTACCACTTATTAATAAATGGTCTAAAAGAACCTAACTAATACTTTCTTAGATTTACGCGAATATTTGACATTTTAAATAAAACTATCTTTTCGGATTATTTCGCGGATACGGGAGAGTATGATTGCTGTAAAGCATTCGACACGTCGGGAACCAAAAATCAAAATAAATCCGCGAAAAAATCCGAAAAGATAGTTTTATTTAAAACCTAACTAATCAAAAGACGTGTGAAGACCGCCATCCGGTATTTACCTTACGTAGAAAAATATAGCTTGGGCACTGAACAACTTATACTGATTAAGTGGTTCCTGCATAATTTTAGCACAGATTAACAATTCATTCTTTAAGTTGTAATAGAGAGTTTGTTGCCTTGAGACTCTAGGCTACCTACTTTATATTTTAATACGTGTAGTGGTTTAATGAGCATCAAAAATTTACTTAGGAACGGGTCACTGGTACAATATAAGTTCTCAATATATCAATATAAGTTCTAAAGACTACGGTTCTCACTAATAGAACACATTCTATCTTATACTGACCGGCGATACACATGTCCCTCGTGCTCTGTCGACAAGGGGTTCCGTCGGATACGAACACTCCGATCACTTCTATATCCTTCCCGTCGCGAGGTACACATTGTAGGTCGCATGGTTTATCTGAAAAAAATGCAACAGGTTAAGTGTCAATTAATTGGAAGCAATCTGAATCCCAAATAGGTTATATATTAAAGATAAAATATTAGTATAATTAGAATATTTTTAAAGAAGCGACGTTCGACCCCTGGGTCGAAAATGTAATTATTAATCAAATCTGTATGCTTATAATTATATCGTGTTGCATACAAGATAATATAGTTATGATCATTGTATTTTGATTTTTGAGCTGTTTATACTAGATTTAAATTAGTCATAACTTTTAGTTAACCGATTTTAAATAAGAAGAAGGTGTTTAAATCGCATGTCTTTTCTCATATAAATTATTTCATATTTATTTTGTCAGTTTGAAAAAATAAATAAAAACATTAAAATGAAAATAGTGGGAACATTACGCCTAGTATAGAAACTTTCACAAAATTAATCGAAAACCTGATTTTACAAATGTATAGAAGAAACAACATATGGCAAAGTTTATTTTGTTTCTTAGAATAATGAAACATCAAGTCACGTACGAACATACTAACCTAAAAACAATATAGTAAGAATGTTCTAGAATTACCTTGATCAATGTAGGGTATCCATTCTGAGATAGTTTCATTGTGGTAAGTCATATTGTTAAACTTAGCACATTGAACTTCCCTAAACGTCGGCTCGTTGATAGGGCACGGATCCGTGTTGCACACTTTGTATCTGTAAATAAAACCATTTTATTGCTATCTAGTATAATTGTAGCCTATAGTTATAGTGGACTGCATTTACTTCTGTAGTAGACTCTATCAGTAGAGTTATTGACTTGTTTTTTTTTAACTTAAATAAGTATAAAAAAAACAACGCGGATCATATTATATTGTATTATTATAATACATATAGGTACTTTCGATTAAAAGTCTCCGTAATTTAAAAATAAAAATGTTTTAAGTAATGTTTACTATTTAATTTTTTACCTCGCCTAGTGGCCCTCTTAATGGATATACGTTAGATAATATATGGGAATTCCTTGTATGAATCATACAAGTATCCCTACTCACCGACTTCTATCGCCAATACAGTAATTGCCGTTGTTCAGAGGCTCAGGGTTGTTACACTCTCGCGACTGCGTGGAGACGCCGGCGCCACACGTTCGCGAGCACTCGCTCCACTCGCTCCACGGGCCCCAGCCGCCGTCGCGAGGGACGGGCGAAGGGGTGCGCGCCACGCAGGTTTGGTTTTGACACCACTGGTTAATTTAAAATTTATCACATTATTGCTATTTGTAAAATAAAAAAAAATAAGCGTAAAATAAAAAAAAATTAGCGCGAATTTAATATCGTGTTAAAGATTTTTCGCTGGTATTGAACGATTAATAAAATTAGTCATACTTAAAAACAAAGTCCTTTAAATAGCATATAAATTTTAAATCCACAATAACATGTACTAATACATAGTATCTGGGCGATCGAGCTTCGCTCGGAGGTTTTGGTCAGAAGTACAATTTTCTTTTTAATTAGGCTTAAAAAGAAACAAAAACTAAAAACGCGAATAAATATAAAAAAAAAACAAAAGTAAAAACTTTATATCCGTTCGGGAATCGAACCCGGACAACTATTATTGTCAATTTTGCGCCTTGGCCGCTTGACCACGATGCTTATGCCCGAGCATGCGAAATTAGTGAGCTCGTTTAAAGGTATTAGATTTATTAGAGAAAGTCTCCTCTTGTTATCGTGTGAGCATCACAGTCGTTAGTCGTTAGTCGTTATTTTAAAGATAGCTAAAAAGTTACTTCTATTAATATATGTAAATAGTATTTACCATATTTTCCCCACAAGTAGTTCCGGGCGCGGCGGGTCGCAGCATGGTTTTGCATGTGTTATTAACCAAGCACCATAAATGTTCGCAGAGTTCTGTCGGTTTCGCACAAACGACCGCTTCTGCACCAAACTGCAGATGACATTGAGACGCCGCATCAAACGTAACACCTAGGAAACAATATTTAAAATACATATTTTATTTACTTTCCGAAAATAGAAAAATTATAGAAAAGTGCTTTAAGAGAACTATGAGTCAGTTAAAACAGTACTTAATTGAAATAGAATTAAGAACACAAGATCTTACCAGCGGGTACTTCAGGATACACATATGGTTCCTCTTGCGACGGCCTGTCACTCAAACATTCCCCTAAGCCGGCACTGTTCAACAAATAAATAAAACAATTATAATTGTGACCCTAGCATTTTAATTAGAATGCAGTGATATATCACTGCTTGACTGATTTACCTTATTATTGCGAGGCTTTGACTGGGTGTCCGAATAAGTTTAGGCTGAACTAGTTTAGCGACATCCGGTGTTATACCATAATTACGGTATTAATTCATAAGCATGCAGGGCTACTTTCGACTTTACCAGATTTTAATTAATTAAGTATTGATGGCAATAACAGAATGTGGATCCAGCTCATTTGTCTATTTAGAGGGGACCGCTAGGCCGAAAGACATAAAACATCAATCGAACCGCTACTACTTCTGGACTAGTTGTTTATTAGACTTTCAAGTAAAGAGAAAACACGAATGAAAACAAGTTGTAATTATTTATAAGTGATAATGATGTTGGCAATGCTGCAAATTATAAGTAAATGTATACAAAAAAAAACTTCGTTGGAAAATAAATTTATTAGCCGTGTTGACAAACGATAAGAGCTGTATATGCAGATGTCGTGTTTTATCTTCTTTTTATCCCAGACAGTCAATTATAAATATATTTTTAATTAATGTTGTATAAATTGGCATACCTTATTACCTATAGAGCTTCAAGAAGTTAATTAATGATAATATTTCTTTCCGAAAATTTCTTTTAAATTATAACAGCTTGTTCCTCTCAGAACGATGGTATTGTTCTGCCAATTTTCGTTAAATTGTGATTCTCAACGTAAGATACAAAATAATAATTCTTTTTGAATAATGTAATTGGGTCGATTCCATCGAGACAAGATGTGATGCCTTCACGATCTGCCTGAACGTTTATCTGAATGCTTATTGTAACTCAGAACAATTATGGATAATAACTTTAGATTCATGTTACGCTTTCAATGCACGCTAAAATAGAATTTTATGTCCTTTAATATTCTAGGCTAATATAAATGAGTTAGTTATATTAGGTAGTACCTGTCCTGCGAACTCGTTACTCAGCAAATTTTCTTTTCGGTAAAAATAAGATAAAATTATTTATTACCATAGCTTATTATATTACCTGATGTGAAACCCATATTGTTATTTTAATGAAAAGCAATTTTGCTTATCTATTGAAATTTTTAATTATAATATAGTAATACAAATAATAACTAGAATGATTACTCTCTATGACTTACTCCAAGAAATTAGTGACATCTCGTTTGCTGCAACGTGACCAGGCGACTTGAACGGTATCTGCTTCAAAGATTGGTGTCATGATATGCAATGTAGAGCCTTCACGTCTGTGACAGCCGATCTTCTCAGTATCGTGATATAAGCCGAAGCTGAAAACAAATGGCTTATGCTAATCAGTGCTTTATGGAGAGATCAGAACCTCAATATTCTCTATTGGAAGTGGAAAAAAAATAAGTTACAGTTGATCACTAAATAGTTGATTACATTTTCTTACTATATGGTTAAATCTTAATATATAGACTTTCCATTTCTGGAATAATTAATAATTTTTAATAATATATAGTAATATCGTAAAATCTTATTGAAAGCTTTTAAAATGATAAATTTATGAAAATCTTATTTCATCCATCAATTCCATACGAGCCTTCTCTATTCTACCTGACATTGGCGAAATAATTGTGCTATACTGGTACCTTGTCTCATTTTCAGTTCAAGTGTTAATGTGAAGAGTACATAATTACAAAGACGTGAAATAAAATATATAGTACTAATACTGAAATATGTAAATAAATATTTCTTTATGATCACTATAATAATAGGAAATGTTCTATAAGAAAATATATATTTGTTAAGGAAGTAAAGTTTTGGTTTATATATGACAGTGGAAAGTAGAGCAAGTGTTGTTGCATGTTCTTATCTCATTGATAAGAAAACACCTAGAATGTAGGTTGTGATTTAAGACGACTTCTGTGCATAACAGCTGTAATCTATCTAAATTAATATATCAGAAAATTTCACTATATTTTAGTTTACTATCAGCAACATACTAATTCTATTAAAAATAATATTTTTGTTTAAATCATAGATTAAAATTCATACATACTTATAAAGGCATTAAAAATATATTAAAAATAAAAAATAGAATAATAATATCTAAAAATAAACAATTTATCAAATTATTTGGCTTGTTGCAAAAAAGGCCTGACAAAAAGTTAATAAACTTAATGGTTGTAGGTACTATCTGCGTATGCCGAGCCGTTTATAACCAGCGGTACCTATCGTTGAGGTTCAGTAATAAGTCTGTCAATAAATCAAATTGAGCACGATTAAAAATTGTTTTTATTACTCTTAACTTGAGTAAATTTTATGCAAATAAAAATAATATTTTTCAATATTTACGCCTATTAGCTGTTTATCACTACATAATTTTATTAATGTTTTGTTTGAAAGCAGACACAGTTGGTACCCACTTATTTTTTAATAAAACAGTTAAAGCAATATTGTAATAAGCATTATTATTTGTCTTTAGGTAAAGATAATACTTTATTTCTCAAATTATCTCTAGAATTATGACTCTTTTTTCTATTGTTACCTTATCTGTGGCTTTGAAAATGTTTTCTTTTTTTGAATTGCAGAGACACTCTATTGGTGCTTTTATATACAAAAAAATCTTGATATATTTAATACATATTATTATTTAACACTGTCATTTATGTATTTACATATTTTACTTGCACCGTTATTGACAAAATACATATAAAATCCACAAATCCCATGCATATTATAAATGCGAAAGTTTGGATGGATGGATGTTTGTTACTCAATCACGTCAGAACGGCTGAACGAATCTGGATGAAATTTAGCACAAAGATAGATTATAGTCTGGAAAGCATTTAGGTTACTTTTTATCCCGGAAAAATGTACGGTTCCCTTGGGATAGATTTGTTTGTTTTTGACAGAGCAAAGGATCGACTATCTATTACATATTAACCGTTAAAACGTACCTATGGACGAGACCGAGCGAAGCGAGGGTGAGTCGCTAGTAAAACTATAAATTGTGGCATTTGGTATTAACCCATTCATTATTCTTTCTGATAAGGAATTGAAAAATATAATGTACTTGTGTGGGCCGATAGTGTGGCGTCAATGCACCGAGTGCATTGTACTCGACGAATGATGCATTCATATGTCTACGAGAAAGAAGGTCATTGGCTGTGCTGTGTTTGCGCTTACATAACTCGTGTTTATTTAAGATTGTAGGACTAATGCAAACTGTAACAAGTAACAAAACTGGTTTTATTATAAATAAATGTTCACAGCATTGTGTAGTTCTCCTTATTAATCAGTTAAAATTTTGGGAAATTTATCAGCTTTTTCCATTCTATTCAGATTACAATAATTTTATATTGAAAATATTAATTTTATTAGAGACTTCCTTCAATAATTGTTTACTTCCAACCTGCCGAAGCTAGCGAGTAAACAAACGTGATGTAATGTGAAGTCGCTACCGACAGCATAGCGGCGCAAAACAAACACTATTTGAGTTTTCATAAGCTTCTTTCTCAGAAAGCAACGTCCTTGCGATAATCTCAGCTTAGAGATATGACTCAGTCGTTACTGAAGCGGTCGGCAACTGTTGAATTATTCTTAACACTGGATTATTTTTGAAGTGTTTCATAGGAAAGAAATATTACTATTGGTTGTTATGCTTTTAAACTATTACCGAGTAGTGCTGCATAAACACATGTACGCAAGGAAAGCATGTAAGATTCTTGTTTAAAATGAAAGCAGACGGTAATTGAGATTGTCGTGGGTTGCGATACTGTTGCAATGTTTTAATGATCCGTTTTACGAGAGACCCCACGACGTAATTGTGACCTCACTATTACAATGTATGCATTATGCACATGCAAATATCGCCCATTGTTAAAGTAAAATGCGACCGAAGTGGTAATATTTTAAGAAATGCGACAACGTTTGTTGGAACATTCTGCTACTTCCAGGTATTTTATAGTTATTTACAAAAGTATATGTCATTAAACCGGAAGCTTGACTTACGTAAATATAATTAAGTAAATATTTCACATATGCAAAGTAGTAAGAGAAGTAATTTTTAGAAATTTAGGCAGCGTTAATTAGAAGTTCAAACAAAATATACACATCGACTTTTGAAAATGTCGTATCTTAATTGCTTAGTTAATCAGGAAACTACTTATTATGAATGCAACCTCATGTAATAAATATGTGTATGCTATCAAGGGCTATTACTAAACTAAGATTAAATCTCGTGTCTCTAAAATGTTAACGCAGATAATAAAAGATTTATGTTCCGTTAAAACGTGATGCAAGTTCTAAATAGTAGGTTCTACTAATGCATTTAAATTAAACTTAATGGATAACATTTAAATAGTGTTAGCTTAATCTCGCTACGATTGGCTTAACCGAGTGTTTCATTTATTTATACGAATACCATTTCGGATTGTTTCTATCCAAATTGAAAGCGAAATAATTTTAAGATTAACGAGATAGGTTTTGGTTGTTAGCCTAGTCTAATTTATATTTAGATTTCGTGGATATAAATTTCAAGAAACATAGGTTATATAATTACTGTTATTTTTAGATATTAGTGTGTATTTAAAGTTTTTGCAGTCATTTTAATTATTTTTTTACAACCTTATTTAATTATCATGGCATTTCCGTGCTACATACTTTCAACTGCTTGTAACTCGTGTTGTTTTATTAAATTAAACAAAGCACAAACAGATCTGTCCCCAGGGAACTGTTCATTTTTCCGGGATAAAAAGTTATCTGTCGTTTGACCGTCAATATAAGGTATCAACATGCCAAATTTTACTAAATTAGGTGCATAAGTTATAAGGTACTACCATGCAAAATTTCATTTAAATCGGTCCAACAGTTTCGGAGATTAACCCGTACAAACAGATTAACAGATAGAGAAACAAAAAAATTAAAATAATCTGGATTTGTTCTATTTCCTTTCTTATATCCCCCTAACTCGGGTTTGAGCCTTTTTTTTCTTTGTACAGACATTCGACCGCTACAGTTTTATTATATATATAGATAATAGAAAAAATAGACTTTTCTATTATTTAGAAAATTATTTAAATCTGTTTGTTATTAAAATACTTTTTAAATATTAATATTTTTATTTTTTACTATTATCGCTTATTATGTTGCATCGAGACACGTGCAGGTGTATTTTATTCATGAATGACAATAGAGCTCAACGGCGCTAATGATATCTTCGTTCAAATGCAAATGTATACATATATGAATACATTTATAGTGTTAATGTGTTGAGGATTAAAATTACCATATTATATGTATATTGTATCTTACTTGATGAATTTAGTTTGCTTTCGATTTGAATTTTTATAACATTTGAATTTATACAATTAATATTTAAAATTTATAGAATATTTGTATAAAAAGTTACATATAGGTAATATTTTTGGTAAATAACACATGAAGTGAAATTGTCAAAATATCAATAATGCAATACAAATGTGTATTATGATTTTATTCTCTCCGTTTTCGATTCATTTGTTATTATCGCTCTGCTCTCTTCGTAGAAACAATGATATATAGAAGTAAATAAAATAGTGTTAACTGGAATAAAAATTAGTAGCCATTTATAGAGAAATACATACTTGTGTCCCAGTTCGTGTGTGATGGTGTGCGCTAGCATGATGCCGTTGTCCTCGTTGACTGAGCAGCTGCGGTCCGCCTTGCACATGCCCGCCACGTGCGCCACGCCCAGCGTACTGCAACAGTATTGCATACGTGATATCTATATCTTGACTGGTCTAATCAATTTGTAACATTCGTTACGTCTTGCAAATGTCAATAATATTAAATTATGGGAAGGACATAGGGTACTTTTTATTCCGGAAATCATCCTTTAAAGGGGTGAAAATGGGCTTGAAAGTTTTGTGTTGAGAAGCAAGCTAGAGATGAACTCGAGCGAAACGAGGGTGAATCGCTAGTACCAAATATAGCTGATAAAATATTCTTAGAATTATCCATTACAGGATAACAGGTGTAGTAAACTGTAATAGCGTACAAATTATGTTGGTAGTTGCGAAGCAGCTACAGCGTGTAAATAATTAATTACCTAAAGACCGGCTCACACTTTCACATCAATAAACAGAAGTAAAAAATATGTCGTGACGTTTAAGCATTTGTAGACAGGCACGATCAGGCGTGATGTCAACATAACAATAGAACTAGTTTACGATAAGTCGTTAGTAACTAGATATGTTACTATCCTCAGACGAGCCTCTTGTCATTGTATCACTCTATATTTATTACTCACATTAATAATGGCTTCAAAAATATATTTATTTATAAATAGTGTTATTTTTGAAATAAAAAGTATTGAATCTAACAAATAATTTTAATATTTAAATGTTTATATGTTTTAATAGTATATATTATATTTAGTCAATGTGTACGAGTTCTAAGACAGTTTAGTAGTAGTGTGGCTGGCGCAGACGCGGCCAGGAATAGGCGGCTAATAATAATATGCACGCGCGCTGACTCACACGGAAGCCAACGAAAAGCTCTATAAATTCCTTTTAATAAATTTGTACTTTAGCACCAATGTCTGAGGATTGTGTAGGTACTTTCTATTATTTCGTTGTTGTAAATTATTTTAATACAAAGTCAAAACATATATTAATAAATGGAAAAGTAATTAGAACGATTGAAAATATTTAACGGATTATTTATTATAAATAAAAAAAAATGATTTAAAAAAATAAATAACGACATCGCGTTGTGCCTATTACGACACAAGTACGCGTTGATGTCTATTCTATTGAACAGGTGTGATTTTTAAAGACAAATTGGAAAACAACAAAAATTGCACATAATTATCATTTTGTCAATACTGATAATAATTTATGTTGCTCACCTTCATATTTAGACGCCAATAATTTGCAATACCATATATGAGTAATCAAATACAATTTTCGAGATGCAATCATAATAATTACATTTTAATGATTTAAGTTTTTGATGAAAAGCTTCCTTTTGTGTTTTGTACATTATGTAAGTTAACACAAATTTGTTCAGCTCGCAGGTGGTCGCTGTGTGAATTAGCTTAATAGCGTTTCGAAATATAAATAAGTTATACGCGGTGGCTTTCAGTGTTAAGTTTTAATTAAGCGCGAACTCAACGTGACGCCGCGTAGGGAGAGTGCAGGCTCGTTCATACCTACAACATGAGCTATATTGATTTGTATGTTATATAAATATTTGATAAATGTTGATAACCAATGAGTGTACGCGATGATATCATCATCTCTTACCTATTATGAAATACTATTTTAAAATAAATAAATCTTGACTTGCGGGTGTAAGCTATATCGATATATATTAGTTAGGGTACTAGTATTCATCCTAAATGGATTCAAATAATTACAACGTTAAACGTGGTTCTAATATTAGAAGTTATATGCTAGAAAGACTTTTTAACATAAAATTAAATTTGTAATAACTTACAGCTGTTGCCATTTTCACAATATAATAATTATTTATGACCAAGTGATTCATTTGAGTGCAATGTTATTTATAATATAGTGTATAGATTTTAAATAAAATTAAATACATTAAATTATAAAGATTATTAGAAAGCTATTTATTATGATATAGGGATTTCTTTAATAATATCCAATAAAAATGCTGGACGTACTTCGATGCATTGAAGCAATTATTTTTGTTTCCAAAATCAGATAACACTCTCGTGAACAATATATTACCTTTGAAACTGCGAACGGGCAAGTGAGCGCACGCATCGTGTGCAATTTTCTTAGGATAAAATCATTCGTATTGTGTCGCTCAGGCGATTAAAAGAATACGTACATTCACTTTATTCGATCGTTATTGTAAAAAAGAATCCTTTATGTTCAAATATACATGGTTTTTTCATGTCTTTCCTGATTTTTTTTAAATTTAATATAGCATTCTCCATAGGTACAGTATTAGAGTTATCCAGGAATACACTAGTACCGATTATAACGTAGATATAAAATAATTTTAGCTATATGCTATTCTGTTATATACGTGTTATTTATAAGTAAATGAACAACTAATTTAACATTTATCTAATTTTATAAGGTCATATAGGTTTATGTAAAGAGCTTCATCGAGAATTTAACTCAGAGGTGAGATAAGTGGGCGACACGCAGACTGCGCGGCGTCACCACTCGCAGCATACAGTTCGTAACAACTCTATATTATTGCTTTTATGTAAGTAAATATAACATTAAGTTTAATATTTTTTTAATTATATGTTTTTATATAATATTATCCAATATGTTTATTAAAATATTTTAGCCAAAAAACATAATTTGTTCAACAATAATATTACCATTCATGTAAAAAGCAAAATGTAGGTAAACATATTTTTTTATGTCATTGATGCATAATGCATTGAATGAAATATTGGGATTCTGACAGCCGCCCAGGGGTTCGACACCGTTACAAACAGACTCATTGTCTTTTGATTGCCGTTTTCTGAGAACACTCGACTACTCGTTTGTACCGTTTACCGAACACATTGGGCTTCTTTATTGCATTCATTACACTCGTTTTTCGGTAAGTTACGTGACCTGTATAGAAATCGTAGCGTGAAAAGATACTATTTTATATTATATAACTTAAAACTATTTTTTTACTATTAATAATGTTATTAAAAATAAAATATTATGCACCATGTGTTAGTTCATAATTAATCATGAGGGTCAGATATGTCTGCTTCCTATCAGCCACCACTTTTACAGGTTTGTGGATATTCATATGTACAACACACTATAAATAATTCAATGGCGCTAACATTATCGTCTGCAGCTTATCTGGCTGAAGTGTTTTACAGGAAATTAGGTGGCAGACAGGCGGCGTTGTGCAATGTATAAAACTTAACATGAACGAAACGAAAACCACTCGTATTATGTAATACTATGCTTGCTTATAGGCTTTTGTTAAAATTATGAATGCCCATTTTGTATATAGTCGACATCCTTGGCCTTAATGTCGGCACTTTGAAGTGACCGCTGACCGCGACCGGAGCTGTTAGCTATTTACAAACACCCGCAAAAAATATAATACTATACATTAATGGAAGCCTTGCGTACTTGAATGAATATTTTGGCAGCCAAAAAACAGATTGTATAAATTAATGATAAAATATACTTAATTGCGTATAAAATATTTCGATGGGATTCTTTGTAACCTTGATTAATTTGTGGAAGCTCTGTGCAAATGGCGAGACGGTTTAATGAATAAAAAATTTAATTATAGTATTCTTTTTCCTCTATTTTTTTACAGCTATTTTTTTACTATTATCTTGCCATTTAAACAATATTACATGGAGATATTAAAAGTATTAAAAAGTATAGAGAAGAACCTATGGACATATGTTTTGATAACAGGTGGATATCAACACAAATGATAGTAATGCTTGTGTTTATTAAATAATAATAATAATTATAAATAAACGAATAATTTGATATATTATGTATAAGGTACATAATGAATTAGGTTGGGTTATAAGTTTAATTTTATTTTTTAACTATCAGTAGTACCAATCGAAATATTACTTGTTACACATATTCGTGAACGTTTTTCGTTCAAGAAAATCAATCAATATATTTGATAAAGATGTAGTAAAATAAAAAGTAGTAAAAAAGGGTATGTATTGGGACGATAACATCGTTTTTTAGATTACTGCCTGTACGTTTCTGCCGCGTTTGAATGATTTTAAGTCTTTTTTACACAAATATTGAAAATTTTCAATTTTTTTAATTAAATATTACAAGGAATTTATTTTACGAGTAAGTAAGCATTATTCCATGAAAAAAATATATATAGAGAAAGCCAAATAAATCCATTCTTTTCGGTATACACATTATAACTTATTGATATCAAAGTAATGTATGTACCTGTATATAATAGCATGTATCGATGTAAAGTGCCTATGACCATTACTTGCTATGTTAAGGTATATTACCTAGTAGAAGATCGCTCGTTATATGAGTTTTCTATTTTTATATTAGTTACTCACAGCACCACTCTATTTACTCACTAACAGACACCCGCGTCTGCCTTTGACCTTGTCTCGAGAGATTGTATAAAAATATTGCAAATATCAATTAGGAAGGTTTGGCTACCTCTCAATAGTATGTCGAAAGGGTATAATTAAATTAACAAATAATTTAATTTATTAATGTATTTACATTTCTTTCACATGTTTATAGAAAATTGTAGCGCCTTTTACAATAATTTTATTCAATTTGTTAGTTTTGTTGACATTTAAATAAAGTCCACCCACTTATCGTATTTGCTAAGATTAATGCATCCCACCTAAACATCGGTGTAGTTTGACATTAATCGCGTCGTGGGCTGACTGATAGAGCCGTAACCAGCACACTATACGTTTAGTTTATAGAATTACCTATAAAATGATCCTATACGTGTCGTAGGCGGGATAATTCTTTACGATATCAATTTTCTAAATGTTGCAACACGTGTCCCACTGTTTGGAATTTCTAATTTGTTTACTTTAAAAAGTTTTTTTTGGAGTTTCGGAACCTTTAAAAAATTAATTAAATATTTAAAAAAAATGATTTCATACCTACAAGGCGTGTCGTGTTGACTGCAGATATCTTGCCTGGTGACTAAAATAGCCACATCATGGTGATGAGGATCATCATCATCATTAGGATTTAGCTGATGCTGCCAGCGACAGAATGATGCGAGAGTGTAGTCTGCGTTCGTAGTCACCTGCAGATCGGGCGCCGCCTGTATTTCCTCTACGAGAATAATCTTCACCACCACTACTTTTATATAATTTCCTATTGATGGATCCATATATAAAGAGGATACCTAAAAAGAACCAAATAAACAAATTTTATGATTTGTAAACGATATCACAATCTGCTATATATAGAGAAGGTACTATCAAAATGTAGGTGTAGAGTAATTTATCTAATAACAAGTGTTGTTCATGCGCCAAATACACATAATACTTACAAAGATATTATTTATTATTATTATCTGCTTTTTATCAAAACAAAAATAGATAAAGATCGATATGTTCTATAAATATTTAGTTTCGATGCTTACCATGTTCATAATTGTGAGAAGATAAGTCTCCAAGTTGCCTTGATTGTGGAAATCGGTCATAGACTTATCGGCGACAAGTAGCACTTCAACGTGTCGTGGTTTGCTCACAGAACGTATCGAGCGCCTAAAAGATTCGTTATTGCGCCTGTTTCCATATTTCCTTTGAGAACGATTATTTTTCTGAAAACATAATATTATGTATTACTTTGTACAACAGTATGGATAAAAAAGAATATTTTTTTAGAATATTAATTGGATATTACCTTGGTATATCTAGATTTATTTTGCGATTCAACATCATGATTATTTTTAAAATTTCTGGATTTCCACTGATATGCAGGTTCTTTCGTGGCACAGTTCTTTGATCGTTTTCTTCTTCTTCTTGTCCTGATACGTCTCGGCCTCTGTTCGTATCTTGATTTTTGTGCCGTTTTATTTTTATGTGAAAATTGTTCCAAGGAATTACTGTTCTCTAATGAGGTCTTTGATGCTGAGGATAATGCTAATCTTCTTTGTTCCATTCGTAACTTCGACTGATGCCTTCTATATGCAACAGGATCTTGCCTCAGAGCTTCCAATCTTTTTCTTCTCTTTTCTATATACGCACGTCTGCGTTGATCCATAGTCTCTTTTTGACTTCTTACATTTCGTTTGGAATCGTTTTCTAAATTATTTTTGTCGTTATAGTTTTGATTCATATTGATATATGAATTCGTTCTACTGTTTACTTCTCTCTTTCGTCTATGGAATGCCTGAACTTTGTCAACAGCAGATCTCTTAAAAATTACATGTGGTCGTCCAGAAGAGTCATCGGTGGGTATATTGTTTGAAGGCTCTATCCAATATTCTCCTTGCTCCGTTCTTAAAAGACCTGCCTATAAAATATTCTCAATCAGTATTCTTCGGACATTTAGCCGAATTAATAGTTTTATTGACCCTGGCTACATTATACTCATATATTTTAAAATTTACTAGTGTGAGAATTTTGCTATAATAATATTGATCGATCGATTTTGTTGAAATCCTACTTGATGTATTATTCTATATCTTGATGTATTTAATCCTAATTGATGTATTATTACTAAAAACGTTTTATTATAAAGTCCTTTAGTGATTCACTTTTTATAATGTAGTATTAGCAAAATCAAAAGTTTCTAAATACCGAATCGTCTGTTGAATGTCAGACCGGTTTAGAAGGCAGTGGGTCAACAAATCTCGTGTCTGTTTGCTAGTAACGTTAGATAAATTGATTGATAAAGAGGCCGACGCAGTTTTGCGCAAAATTTAATAGAAACTATTCTATTGGTATCAGATGGGATGATATTTTATGCCGGTTTTGTGATCTTGGTAGATTGATTAATGATTTATTCATGATAAGCAGCAAATAGAAAACAAACTAGATCATGTACAAAGATTACAATCGCTCGTTAGATTTCTGTAGGTAGGTATACATATGTATATTATGAAAATTATTAAGGTATGACATGTAAAAATGTTTCGGTCACAGGTTTCCATCTTTATATGATTCACTTATATATTATTTTCAATTAAATGTTTATATAATTCTTATATTTAGGTAATTATGGAATTAAAGACAAAATTAGTCACTGATGTGTTCTTTTGTAACTCGGTTGGATATGCTTAATTCTTTTTTTTTTAAATTGTAAATAGGTACATACATAATTCAAATAAATCAAATTATCAACATATTAACTGCACCATTTAATGTACGAGTATACTGTTGTATTGAGATAATTTAAACCCTCCACGACCGCGGACACGCCGGCGTTACAGTTAACAAGAGATTTCTTATAAATTTAATATTTTTTTTAGAAATTTATCTGGAGGTGTTAACTGTGTAGATATTCATATGACAAGTGGTAACGAGCACTTTGCAAGTTACGAGTACGTATCTTAACGAGTCGTAATCACATAAATTGCATAAGGAGAAGAATGAAAATATTATTGAGTAACCAGTATTAGGAATAGCGTAATCATTTGTAAGCAAAATTATATGCTGGTACAATCTACCGCTCTCATCTACGTTGTTATTAAGTTGAGCGACCGGCCACTCGACCAGCCTGTATGTCGCCGGCCTTGTGGCTGGAAGGCCGCGAAAGTCGATCATTGCAAAGCAACTTATTCATTATTCATTCTTTTATTTTTGTTAGAAATCCCACATCTATGAAGTCAATATATGTGTATACATATTACATACATACCGAAACGTACTAAAGAGGCTCTAAATTTTTTAGGTATTATTAGACAGAGTGGTTTTATTTGAGTTTTATTTAAATCTATACATATAATAAAATTCTGAGTCAAATCTATACAATGAATATTTTTTGGAAAATCTTATTGAAATAATACTTTCTTAGATTTACGCGAATGTTTGACATTATTAAATAAAACTATCTTTTCGGATTTATCTTATTGAAATAGTCATTATTATCGACACAGAGGCCGAATTTATAGTTTTTAGAATTTTCGTCTGTCTGTCTGGGAACGCATCACGAGTAAACCACCGGACAGATTTTGATGAAATTTGGTATGATGATAGCTAGATAGATAGGTTATTCGTGTCAACATAGGATATATTTACTGCGGGAAAATATCTCATCTCTGAGAAACCTATACTAACCGTTAAAACGTATATAGGGACGAACCCGAGCGGAGCGAGGGTGAGCCACTAGTTATTGTTATAAATTTATTTAAATTATAGTTTAAAAGAATTATTTTTTTAACTAAATTATATTTATTCTAGCAAATTACATTTATTTTTGACAAAACACATGTTTTTACATAAAATATGCGTAGATACACGTGAGCCCATAAACATAATATAACTGATCATTTAGAAACACAGATATGAAATAAAATTTAAAGAGGTATACACGCTAAAAGCTTTTAAATATTAAAAAAATATATAAAAAAATGTATAATAAACTTTATGAGATATCTACATTTTTGCGTACAATATTTTTTATAGACGCTTTTGTTTGTAAGGTGCGGAAAGAAAATTCGTTATTTTATCATTTGTATGAGCACAGTAGCACTAATATCTATTTCATATACGAGTACTTCAAATTCATTGTTTATATTAGAAGTGAGAGTTGATATTAAACAAAACTACTTGAGCGTCGTTGTCGGTTAAGTGATAGTGAAGTGTCGTGGATCATTTGTCCTATTTTTTACTTTTAAATATTTAAATATAATATCGCATGAAAACAACTAAAAAGATACTAATCTTTAATTTTTTGTTTTTTTTTTTTATAATATAAGCGAGCAAACGAGCAGGCGGGTCTCCTGATGTTAAGAGATTACCGCCGCCCATGAACATTTGTAGCACCAGAGGCACCACTAATGCGTTGCCGGCTTTTCAGGACTTCATTGGTCCGCCCCTTGAATAACCCCATGTTGTAGTCAAGCGGGAACACAGTCGATGGGAGTTGGTTCCACTTTAATAATGTAAATGAACCAAAGTAAAAAATATTTTCGTTTATCTATTATGCCTTATGAATTTAAATAATGGTATATAATATATATAATTATAAAAAAAGTAATTCATGTTAATTCACTTTTGTTTTAAATATAATTTCGTAGCAAAGTCGCTATCATGCGGTAGATCATATAAACAGGTTCCGAACACCTCATATATTATCATAAAAAACATTAAAGCCACAGATAATGGCTGTTCGTACCTTTTTCGTCGAATAATTTTAGATTCATTTTATTAAATTACGTTTAAAACGATTAATTGCTATTTTATCTTGGTAACAAAATATTTTAAGTTATGTATAATTTTTTTACTTTTATTTTCGTAATTATTCAATGTTTTAGTAAGTAATGCCTATACATTGAAAACATGTTAATTAGTCCGCGAAGTAAAAAAATGATTTTTAAGATCAGATATGCGAAAGTGAATGTGAAACTTTGTTAAAACCTTCCATGATTAATCGTATAAGATAAAAGTCGGGATGAGTCGTCGTTACATTTCTATGAAAGAAGATAGTTTGATATAAAATAATTTATTCGAATTTACTGTTATCTATATTGCATGCTTACAAATACTATATATAATATTGTGGGTTGATTAAGAAAGACAGGTAATTATGGACCAATTAAGTTTCATTTATAAGTTAAATTGAATGCAAAATTATGAGTCGCGAAACGTATGAATGCTTTAAATAATATTAAATCGGAGTCTACCAAGTTTGTTCAAATTTAAATTATCTTTAAACTACTTACTTTATTTAATTTAATAGTAAACTAAAATTAATACATTATAACAAATGTTTATTTAATATTGATTAGTATAATACAAATATATCATCCACTTAGATTGTTTAATGAAGCATTTTAAGAGCTTTAATACATAGTTAGGTGTAGGTAAAAGGAACTATCTATAATTAAGTCTATATCATTTATATATAACCGCTTTAGAATATTATTATGATTTACAACCCACATGCTCATAATTTTTGATCATAAAACAACAAAAAATCTTATCATGATTACGTTTAACGCACGACTGAAAGGTATCAAAAAACAAAGAAGATGTCGGTATGTATAATGCGGTATGTAATATAAAAATGTTGCCATACAAAGCTGAGTTGCGGCAGATATAGAAAAATAGGCTTCGTTAGCTTGTCGAGCGATAAAACAATCTTTAAGTATTTTTATTTTCGATTTGTATCAATGCTAAAGAGCTTTTTTAAATATGAATTGCTAGATATGTAGAAATATAGCAACTAATGCTAATTAAAAAAAACTAAAAAGACAGCAAACGTTTCAAATTTGTTATTAATTATGTTATATTAAGGAAGTTTCCGTATTTCATTTAACAAAACATTGAATCCATATTTCCGTGATCAGATAACGCGTTATGCGGAATATACAACGAAATATGCTATAACTATATAACTGCTTTACATCTACGCATTATGAAGCTCATTAGGAAACAAAAAAGCTTTACAAAAAATATTAAAAGCATGTTTAAATTCAACATGAGCATCTTAAAGGTAATTTCGGCTTTGAAACAAAAGGTTTAATTTTAATTGAACCCATAAAGAAGCGGGACTTATCATAATAAACAGATGCACTAATTGAAATATCATAGCTGCAATGTAGAGTTCAACTTCTTATTTTATTTATTGTATATAAAAACTGATAAATTAAAATAACTTAGCGAAGTAGTAGATATAAACGGATATTTTTTTATTTGATTTTCAAAATGCAATCAACAAGGACCGCACGCACGGAGCACTGTAGGGCCGGTTTAGAAACGTTGGTATTTTTGTAGCAATTGGCATCTTTACAAGATTAATGGAGAGGTATACCGATTCTTCGATTACTCAGAACGACTCTACAATAAAATAAAGGCCACAATTTATTTGAAAGTGTAAATTATCTATAGTGATTAATTTTCAACGACTTCGACGTGTTCAATTTTAATTTAATAAACATATTTCTTATAGTGTATATCTAGATATTAAACGATGTATCACGTACATATAAATGATCTGATTTAATAATAAAGTAAATTATTATTATAATAATATGATAAGTATATTACATGAACTTAAAAAAAATACTTACAAGTCCATCGCAAGCAGATATAGCAATTTTAGAGTTTGGTTGCCCCCTAATAGAGCCCGTGTAATGGCACGAGGTGGCCGACTCCTGCGGCCGGTCGCGCGTGCGCCCGCGCACGCCGTGCCTCTCCACCACCATCGACGGTGGAATAAATGTCACTGACGGCCTGTGAAATTAAAATTTTATTCATATTTCTGCTGAATAACACTTTTATATATAAAAGAATATACAATTATTATAATTTAATATATTTAATATTATTGCTTAGAAATAATTATCTTCGTTACCGAATTGGAACCTGATATCTATTAATGAAAACTTTAACTTAAACTTAACTTTATAATAAAACATTTTCAAATTACCTAGGAATTTTACATATCATCATTAAAATGTTGTCTGCGTGTATATCACCCTTGAAAAGAAGTTTCTTATAGGATTGTACAGGATAGCAGTCCGGGAAGTTCCAAGTTGAGAGCATGCAAGTGTAAAATTCTATCATGCGCTACACAATGGGAACATGTACCGTAAATACGACGAGAAAATACCATAGTGACAACACAATAAAGGAGTATTTATTATAAACTGTAAGTTCGTTAGCCGCTCAGCCGGACCTCAGTGTGATATCCAAACTTTAACTATACAATGTAAAAATATATAATTTCTATATTATATTTTGTATCACATCATCTAAATAGTATGCCGTATCTAGACAAAAAAATATGATTACTGATATAAAATATAGGCTATATTGCTTTTGGTTACTATAAAAAGGAAAGTGTTAATTTAGGTTTCAAATCAATCAATTGACGAAGCAAATATTTCCTCTGTCTAAAATTAGTACCGATCTACACATAATATAATAAAATTGTAAGTAAACCTAATCTATACATTACATATTTTTTGATAATCTTATTGAAATAGACATTATTATCGATACAGAGGCCGAATCTATAGTTTTCAGAATTTTTGTCTGTCTGTCTGTGACCGCATCACAAAACACCACAGAAGGGATTTTGATGAAATTTAACATGATGATAGCTGGTTATCCGGGTCAACATATAGGATACTTTTTATTGCGGAAAAATATCTCATCTCTGAGAAATCTACGCTCAACGTTAAAATATAACTAAGTAGGGGTGAACCCGAGCGGAGCGAGGGTGAGCCACTTGTTAATTTAATAATATCTAATAATATTAATTGTGCGTCAAAAATTTAAATGAATTAGTTCACATAAACTGATTTTCATCAACTACAAAACCTATATCGAGATATTCAGTAATGCGTCAATAACTTCATATTATGTTGATGTTATTATACTTATGTAGTTATTGAAAATAAATCTTTCAGAAAGATCATAGCAGAGTTTGGCTGACGCAAGGCAAAGCACCACAGTAATTGAATACTATTGTACATGTACTAAAATCATAAATTTGTTATTGTTGGATATAAACATAATTTGTGTGATATTTATGTGTAATATTTAAACGTAATAAATAGATAGAAAGTAAGACTGTCGCATGTTTATCGAGACTTAAAACTTGCAAGACATTTACATATTCTATGTAAGAAAGTAATTGCGATTATAATTATAAAAAAATTTAACATATTAATTATTTTGAAAATTAATATCATGACTTTGGAATAACGGACAGATAGATGCATAGCAAAAACTTTCATAAATGCATGTGAGCTAAGTAAAAAACTCAACGAATAATTTAGAGAGAGAATTTTATTATCTTGTTCAGTTACTTAGAATTGCTTAGTTTTACGAGCAAAATAAATATTTTAACATGAGTTAACGTATAAAATACTCAATTAGTATTTATATATAATTGAATTTCAAAGTTAGAAAGTTCTACGTGTTTCAAATTAAAAGTTTCGACCGATTTTTGAGTGAAGCATACATATAATATTTGCTTAATAGCTGCTATATAGAATTTTATTACTGAAATAAAAGCCCGTTTCATTAATTGTTGCTTTAACAATTCTATTATTTCCAATATTCGAGGTTTCTAATACGATAATTATTTGAGAACAAAATTTAGCGGAACAAATTTAAAAATAGTAGAATGTCTATCATAACTTCATTATAAATTATAACAATTTTCAAGTGTTTGTTATTTGTTTAGTCTCACGTCCATTTAGGTAGGTATAAAAAGTGTTGTAAAGTTAATAAGTAAATTATCCAAAAATATGTAATGAATACAAAATATCACGGAATACTATATAAGTGGTATATTACAGTGAGTTATTTTATAATACGCTTTAATTATCTACAACCGTCTCTTTATTTCAGTAAGGTGTGTAATTATTGCCATATTTGGTAGAATATCAACTTTCACTCCTTTAATATAATTTTCTTATAACTTACATAAAAGCAGAAAATTTAGGAGCTTTTGTATCATAAGTACATGCCAATCAAGCCACGAGAACGATGAAACATCGAATGTCCTTTGATATATAAATATCAAAAAAATAAAGATCGAGTTTATTTTTCACATAAAATCTCATAAGTAATTGTACAATTATAACTAAATTACACTAAAAGTAGTTTAATTTATGAAATGACTATGATACAGCTATTATATTACCGGATATTTTACGCAGATAGCAATCTATTTAAATATTGATAAAGTTAACAGTTAAGACATTAAAATGCATGTCGCATATTAGGTTTGTTTTGTATTACTCGTCGAACACATAGCCTTGGGGACGGAAGGTGAGCTGTCGATCGGCAAGCAAACAGCTCGAGTGGCGACTGAACACACAGATAAGACTCATTACGGCAATTAGTAGAAGCAAATATGGCCGCCCCAAATACACGTCTGCGGAGGGCGACAGCTGCAAAGTGGTCACAAGATATCCGCTCTACCACTTTGAACGCTCCAGCTGAGCTCGATACCACAGCTCGTTTTGGGTCCTTTCATCATTGTTCTATAAATTAGTGCCTTTTATTAAAGACATTTGAATTTAAAATTAATGTTTATGGCAGACGTCCAGATCAACCACGTCCTACAATTGCGTTGTGAGAACATAGGACGGCTTCACTGTGGTTGAGTAAAACGAAATTATTATTTTTATGTTCTAATATTATTTTGAATCTGATGTGTAAAATGTGCCACTTTTGAGCTAACTTAAGTTATCTTACCGGTGTTATGTTTTATTTAATAGACAATAAATATTTTATTTGGGTTCTAAATGATAGACAAGCGGGTTTTCAAACTCAATTGATGTTAATGTATTGAGTTTAACCAATGCAACTATGTAAATAATACTATGTTAAACCTTTAAAATATAATACGTATTATTTATAATATAACAATATTTTAATAATTTAATTACACGAGAAGAAATTTATAAAATAATAAATATAGAATAATAATTTTTGGAAAAGGAAAGTCTACTTACTTTAACTATCTACTATACAATAAAATTCTGAGTCGAATCTGTACATTAAATATTTTTTTGAAAATCTTATTCAGAATTTTTGTCTGTCTGTCTGGGAACGCATCACAAGAAAACCACTAATAAAAATGTAAAGAGAAATGAGTCGCTAGTTATAATATAAATGTTTTTAAAAAGTGAACAAATGTTATTTAATTTTTTCTATGATATGCAGTAAAATATATGTATTATCAATTATCCAGATACAAGTATTCATTTCCTTTTAATATTCGTTCAAGAATCAGTATATTTTATTGAGCTTCAGTGTCAAATACGTTGTTATGATCCTTCATTATATTGAGTATGCTATAGTAGTGTGAAATAAATCCCTCAGGCGCTGCAGTTACGACACCCTGCTGCGTGAATCCTTTATTTTATTAGTATTTTACGAGGCCTTTGCACTTAGACCTTGTCATACACTTAAATTGAAAGTAAAGTCTCTCACAGCCATAATTCATTTTAAAATAGCATGTCATCTATTATCAATGAGCACTCTACATTAAAGGTGGTAGAGTGCTCTTTCCATAATAATTTAAAGTATCAGTAAAAATATCAGTCATTCTCTCTTTAATTAACTCAACCAAGAATATAGTTTGACTAAATTATCATATGTTACTTGTATCAAACAGTATTTAGTGATTTAGTGTATCACAAACCAGACCAAGGCCGCTGAAATTATAAATATGTCAATTTGTTCAGAAATGATACACAAATTGACTACGTATCAAATGTTTTATGTAGTAACAGTAAGTAGGTCTAGTACAGTTTGTACAGCAATTAGAAATAATCAAATATGTAGCTATTATTTGTTAATAAAATTTTAGTATTAGAATAAAATTTGATATAGTGGTTATTATTGTTATGTGACTTATTTTAAGTATGCCGGCTTGGCACCACTCGGCTGTCGGCAAATTATCCGCCTGACGCAGGCGCGTAGAGCCCGGCCGGTGTTGCCAATGAGTAAATTTATTATCGATGGCGCCAATTTGTCCACCATTAGCTTACAACGATTAATGCATTTCAGAATTCTCGCTTTGAAACTCTTAACCGCATTCCATATAAAGAGCAATCTGACAAAAAATCAATTTAATATTTATGGTTTCACGCCTCCCTCTTCTTCCAAGTATTCTCAGCATTTACACTATACCTACTTAAACTTTTATACGTACCTATAGATTGACATTGTGTAATATTATATATTTTTAAGCTCTATATTTTTAATGTTTTAATGGCTAATATTTAATAATATAAGCCTAATAAGGAAAAATCGGAAATGCATCGCATATAAAATTTCTTATTTAGATATAAAAAAACCTGTATACTTTGTTCATTGTTCTTTGATATCTTATATAATGTATGTAGATTGTACAAACATATTTTTAAAGACTTTCTGATGTATACTTGGAAAATTAAGAGCAGAATATTACATTATTAAAAAACAAAAAAAGTTACATATCAAACATAATTGTATATTGCCTGTAGTATCATTACAATACACGGTTATGTACTGCATATATTATAAGCGTAAAAAATAAGGAAATAAGCTTTTAAATTAAAGTAATTACTGCAATACAATGGACGAATAATCATAATGGCTCATTGCACAATTTTGTGGCACAAGCTTATTGTATATCCATAATTGTAGTATAAATATGTATGAATTGATGATCTTCGAACACCATACGAGGCCGTTCATACTATCAAGTTTTTGTTGCTTCGCCATTAAAATACATGAGCATTGCATCTGGGTTTCCTCTACATATGTAGATATTTAACGAGGTCACACATTATAGGTACTACGTGCATCAAGTTTGAAAACGTTTCTTGAGCGAATAAATTAAGAATCAATCAATGTTCTGTAATTTTAAATTCTGTTGTCGCGTTTTTTACGATCCACTGAATTGCTAGGAAATAGCAAACGTTTTTACTTATTGTTTTCTTTTAATATTTTTATATGTAGGTCAATTTGCCAACAGGTGAAGGCAGAGGCCTTAATCGATACTGTGTTATGATATAGAAAGTGCGTAATCGCCGCATTTTTGTATGAAATGCGTAAAAAACTGCACTGGCAGCTTCTCAGTAGCGTTGCGTGTCGGTCACACGAGTGCGAGTGATAGCCGTCTTTCCCAGAAATGATTGCATGAAAACGCGACGCTTCCGCGGTGCCTTCGCTTTGATCCTCATTGCACTGCAGTTACTCAATGATTTAGCCTTAATATAAACTGTGCCACGAAACGTTATCTAAACTGGCTCCTCAGACGAACTAATTTATTTTTGTGCTAAGTGATACTAATTATGACCAAGATACGTAGTAATAAAAATAGGTGGCACGTTTTATATTACCATAATTTTACATATAAGTGCATACAGTTTTGAAAACGCATACGATACAGTAAATCTTATAGAAGTTTACGTAGATTTCTTTTCTTGATTGTTATTTAAATTATGTAATAATTTTACATACTTACATATATACGATTACTTATATAATCTTCATATATATGTAGTTTGTTATAAAATTATGAAACACTTAAATCTTGATTTTTCATAAAAAAATGTACGTAAATAAATAAAAAAAAATTAAGAACACGCGATGCATGGAAAGGTCGTATGGCCGATAGATTGAACAGATATCAATGAGGTGTGCTCAGTATATTTATTATGTAGGTTTCCTTATATCGGAAAACTCTCGTGACCCAAAAAGGGACATAATATGGATAGAAAATAAATAAGAAACTCTTATAAGGGCATGAAATCAAAGGAATGAAGCGTTTATATGTATTCAATGTAACACTTAAACTTAAAATCGAGGTTGTAGTTCTAATTTTTTCAACTAATACAATCATAGAGATATTTTTCCGTACAAATAGTTTCTTTGAGATTATAGGTTATAATAAAAAGTTTTATTTGAAAAAAATTAAATACCCTATTTGTATCAACTAGCTACAGATATTAAATGAGTAAAGGATAGACTCTATCCTTTACTTTATATTTTTAAATTTATTTACTCTCTGTCTATCTCTATAGGATAGAGAGTAAATAAATCTAAAAATATTTATAGTTAAGCTTACATTATATACATTGATTATTTGGTCTGTATAAATATTCATTTTGATGAATAGCAAATGAGTTGACGCGTAGCATATTAATTGAAAAGGCACTTAATATCATCACTTCTACGTAGTCTCAAGTTTGGGCCGTCTCTTGTGTTTATTAATTTTATGTTGGCCCGCTATTCTAATCTAAGGCCAGATTGTGTTGATTTTATCTTTTCATTTATTGCATTATTCGCAACAAGAATGCTGTTCGGGACTGGATTAGGAATTCATTATATCTAACTCTAGATAACAAGCGTAAGCAATGTTGGTGAAATTTGTGAGTAGAGGTTTAACACTCATAAATTCACATATTTTTTTTTATAAATGCTATTTAATATATTTTTAACTAATAAGTTATACGATTGTCAAACAATTGTGATTTAAATCGAATATAAAAGTTAGTTTTATATAGTGTTGTAACTAAACAAAGATATTTTATATTTTCGCGAAAAAAAAATAGATTGCTAGTAAATACAAGCAGCAAATTTAACTATTTTATGAAAAAAAAAAACGAAAATAAAAATAAATAAAAAATCTCTCTGGTAAGTAGTGCATGTATTAGGCGCATAGCCAAAAGCTTGTACGAAATTAATATATACTTGTATCCAGAATAAATAAAGACGGATGTGCTTCGAGTTTGCATTTCGTTTTTATTTCATTGTATAAACAGATATTTAATTAAAAAAACAATATGTATACTTTGTATAGGAAGTGTATTGAATCAAAATAAATCTGACAGTGGAATCTACATTTTTTTCGTTGCTTGCTGATTAAAATTGGCTATAAAGATTTTCTTTCCAAACTAAATATTTTGAAATCGTGTATTTTTAACATAAAAAAATCTTACAAACGTCGGTTGATATTAATTTATGATATTTCTAGGCGTATACATAAACATATCAGTATTTTTCAGTATATTTTATCGACCATTTTATCAATTGTTTAGCTAATTTTGTTATACACCAAAACAAATCTAAGTTGAACATTCTAATTGGGGTTTCATCATTATTTTCGTATCACTTGTTATTTGTATAACCTTTGTCATATCTATAGATTAGCGGCTCACCCTCGCTTAGCTCGAGTTCGACCCTAGGTACGTTTTAAATAGATATAAATACATATTTATTAGCCAGTGTTATCCGTATAAATTATATTTTTTTCGTGATTTTTTCTGATGTAGTAACAGTTATTCTGCTATTCGGTGCGGAGACAAATCCAATAAATTAATGATCATAAATACCGGTCCAGACGGTCTCGAGTTATAAGTGATGTAACAAATCCGACGTTGTTTTATGTATATATAATTATTTTTGCACTAAAATAACTACTATTCTGAAAAAAGGCGAGTAAATATTTTATTTTTTCATAAAAACATTGTTATATATTTGGTTTGTTTAAATAGGCCTGCATATTCGACTAAATATAAGTATATTTTACATAATATATTATTATGAGAAAAAATAATAATGTTAAATTTTATCCCTCAAACTGGAGACAGACGGATTTATGAAGATTTATGTGTATTACTTGGAAATCGCCTGTTCAGAGTGTTTATGGTGGTACGGTCGTCTCAAGGTCAAGATGTACAGATTTTTATTTGTAATGACTGGACTGTTTGTCTTTTAATGATTTTTTTGAAGTTACACTAAAATTTATACTCATAAGTGTTATTTAATATCAACACTTGGCTACAAGTTTAGTGACAAGATAAAAATGACTGTGTAATAAACATAAATTAAAATAGCAATTACTCTAATTCTTCTAGTAAATACGTAATAGTTATTTACATGCTGATTATATTTTATTGCAATAACTATTTTTGAGGTCATTGAATTACATGACTCATTGGAAAAAATTAATTTGCATAAGTTTATAAATACAGAGCTGCTGTATATAAATTAATGTTAAGCTATCATTCAAGTGTTAATTTGAGAATTTTGTTCGTCTCATTAGCGTTTGTAGCGTTAGAGCTAGGAAGTGATTTCGCAGTATACTTATTGAAACAAATTGGTATCCATTTATTACTTTGCATCCGGCATGTCACTTCTATCAAGAGAAATATGATACCTTGAATTGAAAAAATATACTCTAATAATGTATTGGGATGTGAACAACGATGTTGCACTCTTTTATGAATTAGAACATATCATTATTGTAGAGACCTTCAAATTCAACCAATATCAATTACTTACGTATAGGTATTAGGTAAATTCATTTTTATTTTTTATGTGATGTGATAAAATAATAAGTTATTTTATTATTTGCCCATTACAGAATTAAATTTTCCACTTTCGCTTTTGATTCATCGTCTCATTGTTACGCTCGCTCTGTAATAGCATCACGTATTTTATGACATTAATCATGATTTATTATATCAATTTAGATCTATTCTTATGATGAATTCATTTCGAAGGTAAGTGGGTGTGTGTTTAGAAAAACTATGACTTTGATTAACATTACTTTATCCATTATATTAACGAGGGAACAGGAAAAAAAATTAACAATTTAAACATGTATAATTCAATAAGATGTGTTACGACACGGCAAAGTCACATAATGTTATAAAATCATTAGCTCGGAACAAATATAAGTAAATGTGACTCGTAGTGATAGCGGCGACAAGTTCAAATACTCGAGAAGGTCGAACTGTGATAGGTGCA
This sequence comes from Brenthis ino, assembly GCA_921882275.1. Taxonomy (NCBI): domain Eukaryota; kingdom Metazoa; phylum Arthropoda; class Insecta; order Lepidoptera; family Nymphalidae; genus Brenthis; species Brenthis ino. The sequence goes on from OV170225.1 coordinate 742,384, forward strand.
AAATAAACTGTGTCGAAAGAGTACTGAGTCTGAGTCTGAGTGATTCAGTTCACAGTCGGCAACAGAGGCCGCGCGGGACGCTCGTATCATGTGTTTTATTTTTCCTTTACATTTCAATGAATTGTTACATTTTAGAGATAATTGATATAGAAATATATAAAGTTACTAGTTATATTTTAGTTTTGATCTAACTTTATAACACTACATAGTACATACGTATGTACCTGGAATTATTAGGTTTAGAATTAATATGAAAAATATAATATTTAAGAATAGGTCTGAGATATCAAGTAGATTAGTTCAAAAAACTGTTGTTTTTAAAAAGAAATGTAATAGAAAATTTTACATGTAATCTTCACAGGAAAACCACGATACACATGTTATTTATATCTCGTTATTGCTTGATGCTTCACGCTTGTGTGTTGCACTAAATAGTTCACCAATTTTCACGGAAAATTCAAAATATTTTAAAGATTTCAAGTTTTTTCGTTTCCTGCTGTAAATATTTTTTCCTGTACATAAATACTAACCTCTCGTTTCTAAACAAATTCAAAGTTAAATAGACTAATTTTAATACATTTAAATCTATACGTATAATAAATTTATAACTAAGTCGAATCTGTACATTAAATATTTTTTGGGAAATCTAATTGAAATAGACATTATTATCGATACAGAGTCCGAATCTATAGTTTTTAGAATTTTTGTCTGTCTGTCTGTCTGTTACCGCATCACGAGAAATCCACTGGACAGATTTTGATGAAATTTGGTATGATGATAGCTGGTTATCCGGGTCAACATATAGGATACTTTTTACCGCGGGAAAATATCTCAATTCTAAAAAATATAAGACCTGCATTGTAAGAGTATACTAATATGTAAAACCTAAGAATTTGGTTTTTGGTTATCTTAACGCGGGCGGAGCCGCGGGCAATGCTAGTTTTAACATAAAACTGTCATCAAGTCGTATTAAATTAGCATAGACTCATTTATTGTCAACTATACGGTTAGATAATACCTCAAGATACATTTAGTTTTTGAGATAGCGAGCATACGTCACTTTGATATCATCACGGTCACTGCTCTTTTTAGTTTTACTGCATAAAATATGTACATATATTATATATACGAATTTGACGCTGATCGATGCAAGAGAATATGCTGAATGGCTTGATTTACCAGTTACCACATAGTATAAATATAACAACAGCGCATATTTTCATATAATTTCGTATATTTTAAAAAACGCTCACAATATTTTTAAAGTGTTAATATTATATACTAGCAACTCGCCCTCGCTTCGCTCGGGTTCGTCCCTAGCTTGATTCCCAATACAAACTAAAGATAAAAAGTATCCTATGTCCTTCACAGGGTCTCAAACTATCTTCTTACCAAATTTCATCTAAATCGGTTCAGTAGATCCAGAGATTACCCCCTACAACGTCACAAACTCACAAACTTTACCTCTTTATAATATTAGTATAGATAAGCTCGTCCATCTTTGCATATGCCTAATATTATATAGTAAAAATATAGTAAACATATATCCCTTTCAGGCATACGACTATAATAAAAAATAAACATTTTGTGAGCAGGTATTAAAAATTATAATGATAAGAAATAAAAATTTACCTCAGGTCCAGCCTAAGGTCTCGCCCGTCAACAGTGAGGTTGTAATATACTGTGTGGGGTAGTTCATGCTCCGTTGCGTGTAGATCACGACGCGCGCGCGCATGTCCATGTGCATGCGCATGTTCGAGCGCGTGCGAGACAAGCTCGCCCTCCCGCGTCACCTTCACTGGTGTCGAGATTTGCACTTGCGACGTGTCCAGGTGCCGATGCGAATAGATACCTGTAGAGATAGTATTGAAGTACATAATTAATATTTTATAGGCTCTATTTTATTATGGGAGATGTGATTACATAAATAAAAGATAGAAATTTCATAAATAAAAGATTTAGATTTAAACGGTTGTGTTTTTGAACTGTACCCAAACGTACATAAATCCATTTTGTTTAATTATAAAATAGTAAAAAATTAAAAAAAAAAAAACTTAATTAATTAATTATACAATACAAGTATATGACTACATATCTATACATATAATAAGATTCTAACTGAGTCGAATCTGTACATTAAATATGTCTTGAAAAATCTCATTTAAATAGTAATTATTATTGAAATAGAGGCCGAATCTATAGTTTTCAGAATTTTTGTGTCTGTCTGTCCATCTGGGAATGCATCACGAGTAAACCACTGGACGGATTTTGATGAAATTTGGTATGATGATAGCTGGTTGACCGGGTCCGGGTCCGGTAGGATCTCTAAGAAATCTATACAAACTGTTAAAACGAACCTAGGGACGAACCCGAGCGAAGCGAGAGTGAGTTGCTAGTAACATAACATAAAAACTGGTCAAACGACTCGCACTAAGGATTTCTACTACTTTTCCATAAAGGTCTTATTTAATTAATTAATTACATATTGCGGTGTGCGAGTATAACCTGAGCATTAATTTACTGCTTAAGTTTAATCTTCTTTGAGTTTGAATAATTACTATGATATAAAATATATTTAAAGGTTTTGTTAATATTAAATTTATAATCGGCAAAAATATTATTACTATAATAGAGAATCGATGTCACCAGTACTTTTTAGATGACTATGCTTTCCTAGTAAAACGGAAACTATCAAAATATAACAGCTTTGACCTGTACGAATAACCACTTGCGTTTACATTTGGCGCGTGTTTGTCACTGATGATGCAAGTTATCGTACCATACCGGTAATACGATGCTCTAGGCGGTTTTGCTAATCGTTTTGGTTATACAATCAAAATTTATAATATTAATCAATTCAGTCAATCAATTATATTGATGTTCTCTTAAGTGTAGTCGTTTACAGCCATATTTCAAATACATAAACTCGTACGTAATCGTTGACATGCATACTTGGAAGATGAAAAGAGCACTTTAGTAGAGTAAACACATCTCTAGCTTCGTTTGATGTATCGAAAGCTGATGTAAAACTTAAAGAGACTAGGATGCTTTTTAATTTAAAAAATCCTATAAAATTGATCTAAGATAATACGCCATGTGTTATTTAAATGATTTTTTTAATATTTTACTTTATCTAATCTATACATATAATAAAATTGTAACTCAGCCGAATCTGTACATTAAATATTTTTTGGAAAATCTTATTGAAATAGACATTATTATCGATACAGAGGCAGAATCTATAGTTTTTAGAATTTTTGTCTGTCTGTCTGTCTGTCTGTTACCGCATCACAGAAAAACCACTGGAGGGATTTTGATGAAATTTGGTATGGTGATACCTGGTTATCCGGGTCTTTTTACAGCGGGAAAATATCTCATTTCTGAGAAAAAATCCAAGAACTGCATTGTAAGAGCATACTAATATGTAAAACCTAAGAATTTGGTTATTGGTCATCTGAACGCGGGCGAAGCCGCGGGCAATGTTACTAATCTCATAAACCACATGATGCACTGAATCTTGTAATGGTAATTACTTTGAAAACAAAATGATTAATTAGTAGCAGTTATTCTGTTGTAATTGCATCTTCGACGTCATCAAATTATTAGATAATACTTTCTTAGATTTACGCGAATATTTGACATTTTTAATAAAACTGTCTTTTCGAATTAAGATTATTAGATTGTATGAAATGATAGTTTTAAAAGTATCTACAATCGATATTTTCTCATCGATATTATGCTGATGAATGAGGGTTAATAAAACAATGAATGTCAACTTATAGTATGACGAACATATTCAGGGTCATTGTCGCGCCCTATTCAGTAAATATTGCGTATTCCATTTTAACAACACTTAAAATAATAAATAACTAAAATAAACACTTTATTAACAATAATTATTGTATTATATATTTTAACAACAATAAAGATTTTTTTTGTAATATTTTTATTAAAAAAAATTGGCAAAATATTTTTTCTGTAGGTATATGTAAATTTATTGATTAATAAAAACATAAGCGTATGGTATATAACTTTGAGAAGCATAGCATTAGACTTGTGCAACTTTGTAAGAAGCACCTTTACAATGCAAGAAACCTAAATAATACTTCTAATATTCAACAATAGTTTTTACTTTTTACATTTTATCAGCTTAACTATGTAACCAACCTATATATAATAAAACTGTAGAGGTCGAATGTTTGTACATAGAAGAAAAATGCTAAAACTCAAGTCAGGAGGATGTAAGAAGAGAAATAGACCAAATTCCGTTTTTTTTTTCAAATTCTTTGTTTCTCTGTTTGTCTGTTTGATTATGGGCTAATCTCCGAAACTGTTCGACCGATTTAAAAGAAATTTTGCATGGTTGTACCTTGATGATGTTCTCCTGACCGATTCCGGCCACGGCGGCCAATCTCATTGAGACGAGCCAACTGCGCAGGAGATATTATAGTGCACAAGTGTACGCGCAGACACAACGTGCACTCTCTATTCCTGTCACTCCCATATTCCGATGGGACGACTACTCGACACGACCGGTGAGAGTTAAGGCGCAGGACCGACGGCTTTACGTGGTCTCCGAGCCACGGGGGTAAAACACCGCCAACTTCCCAACTCCGGGCTGTTACTGAAGCTTACTATACAGAAAGACTCAATAACTAAACTTGGCCCGACCCGGGACTCGAACTCAGGACCTCCGGGTGTACAGCCGTACATGCTAGCCACTACACCACCGAGGCAGTGGTACTTTATACCCCGGTCAACATTTAAGGTACTTTTCATCCCGGAAAATTAAAGAGTTCCCGTGGGATAGTTAAAAAGCTATAGTAACTTATACAGCTTAGAACACAAAAACTACTGATTGAATTTTAATGAAACTTTACGATATATATATATAGTTCATACATCAGAATAACAAATAGGCTACATTTTATGCCGAAAGAATGTACGGTTCCCGTGGGATAGATTTGTTTTTGTTTGTCTAGAGGCGAACCCGAGCGAAGATAGGGCGAGCCGCCAGTATACATAGTATATTATAAATTATAAAAATTATATAATCTAATTATAAAGTTTTTGAAATTGATATCAGGCGCCAGACTCGGCGGACACTGAGTTGTATATTTATTAATTTGATGCATATACTGGCGAACCTAGACTTTACCGGTGATCGTATGAGCAATTTCCTAAGAACTAGGAACGCCTGTTCAGCACCGCGTAACGCTGGTCACTCGATACTCGTATACTAGTGAGGCCACACAAGTTTCTATTGCAATACACATTTTTCCCATTTCTCATAACTTCAGTGTTTGTTGTTATGAACACTGTTTTTCTCACAGAAAATATACACGCTACCAAATATATATATGTATGCTAATACCTATAATGTTGCTTTAATTTTTCATTATTACCATACCTTGCCAAGAATTCGGCTTTAATTTCAATTTAGTATGTAATTTTATGTTACACGTTAACAAATTAAAACATTTGGCTCGACCTATTGTTTCAGATAAAAATACAAGAGAACAAAAAAGGTTATCAGTTAGTCATTATACACTTTTTAGTTCGTACAAGTAATAAAAACTTACAATATGAGTACATTTAGATAATGTTATAAGATAAGAATAAATGTTGGAAGACAAGACGAAAATAGCGCCAAATAAACTATTCACAACGATGGGGATTATTTTCAATGTAATAGGTGTCGATAAAACGGGTTGATGTTTTTGTGGTTGTTGCGTGGGTCGAGAGTGAGACGAATGCTTACAAGCTTGTTCTTTGACTAGGGGCTTGGCAGCAATTATTGTCTATTACCCGGCGACCCGCCCCCCAGTGGACGACATGCCCGAGTCGACGCGCCGGCACGCCGACCTCATCATTGTGCGTGGGAGGACATTTATAAAGAAAATATAGACAAATATCACAACATAAATTTCTCCGAACAAAGATTTCGTGTAATAATGAATTAATTATTAATGTTTGCTATTTTTTTGTTAACTACTGCCTCCGGTATAGACTACATAGTACATATTTATTTATACTTCGTCGATAGTTCGTTTCAATATCTTTGTACAGACGTAAAATAAGAATTAATATAATTAAAAGCAAAAAATATTTTTTTTTGTTATTAAAAAAGTAAAATAAAAAGAACAATAATTCAAACCATAATAATGACTTAAACGCTGCTTTACTAAATAAAGTTATGTAAAAAAATGTCTCGGGTATTACTTTACAAGGATTAAGTTTATCAACATGTTTTTAACTCTAGAAACCAGTTTTTGTGGTGTTTGTATTGATTGTTTTCTATAAATATATTATGATTATTTATTTCCTTCTTATAATCTGTATAATAATTTAAGTTGGTTTGATAATGTATATACATAGGTAATGAATGATACGGAAATTATAAAGATATTGAAAGGTTTAATGATAATGTAAAAAAAGTACATTGATTAGTTTTTGGAGATAACGAATACCTAATTCTGAGAAATTATTATCCTATTTGATATTATATTTGAGCAGTCCTTAAATTTTTGCGTCTTTAACTACTACGATAAGAATTTTTAAAGGAAGTATATTACAAAAAGATTTCACTATCTTCGCATGTAACATATTCACATATTATGTAGATACTCGTATCTATAGAAATATATAATTTATATACAAATTCTATGGAGTCACCAATAGAACGATTATCACAGAAATAACATAGTAAGTAATAGACTCACCCTCGCTCCGCTCGGATTCGTCTTTAGTACGTTTTAAGGGTTAGTATAGATTTCTCAGAGACGAGATATTTTACCACAATAAAAAATATCCTATATGTTAATTCTGATAACGAGCTATCATCACACCAAATTTTGTTCAAAATTCAGTAGTTTTCTCGTGATACGTTCTCAGACAGACAGACAGACAGACAAAAATTCTAAAAACTATAGGCTTAGCCTGTGTATTGATAACAATGACTACTTTAATAAGATTTTCCAAAAAATATTTAATGCACAGATTTGGCTCAGTTACAATTTTATTATATGTATAGATAACGTTTATTCGATGCTTATTTATGCTTTATGTAAGAAATTATAATTTATTAATCTGACTTCAAGACATTAGGAAATCTGTTGCTACGATTGCGTATTTTCCAATTTGGACTAAATGAGCTTGTTTAATATCAATTCTTCGCTAGAATTGCATTTATTATTAACTATATATATAGAATATAGTTTTAAAGATTTAAGCATACACAGGGATATAGGGACAGAGAAAGCGACTTTGTTTTATACTATGTAGTGATGAAACAAAACAAACTTAATTTATTGAGTATCTTTTTTTTGTTAAAATAATAGTTTTAACACAGGAAATATGTACTAGACAACAAAGCCTAAATTTACATAAAAAGTGATACATAAAGCGAGTTACATCATTCTAAATAGTAGTTAATCGTAGTAAGTAAACTAAGATATTACGAGTATATATTACGTATGCAGTAGACAGGAACAAATGACTTTGAATGTTTCTTACGAGTACTATAGGAAGCATATTATGTATAATATGTTTATTCACATACAAACATATATATATAAATATATATTTGTGTAAATTTAAGCGATACGACATATCTTACGACTGCTTTGTCCTGTACATTCAGTTAAATTATTATTGTAGTAAATTTTTCTTTAATAAGGTAAATATTACAATATTATTTTTTTATTCAATAGGCACGCTCCATTTATTTTTGAAGGGAAGCTCATCGAAACTGAAGCAAATTGACTTAATGTATTATGATATAAAGCGTTATTATCGCTTATCTTAGTATGACAAGTGACAGGTTCGCGTCACACGCCGCGTCACTGACCAAGATTCGCACCTTTTCTCCATACAAGATAAGATTTGCTCTGCAAATGTTGATATTGTCAGATAAAAGACACAGATCGTTATACTTTACACTTTCCAGTGATAAATTTTGGCTATTATCACGCACTTTTGTGATAAAAATATAAATTTTACTTGTATTTGTTTAACCTTCAGATCGTTATCGCGTCGAAAAATCAAATAACTAGCTAACAAACTCGTTAATCTTTAAACTGTTCCAAAATGGGTTAATTGGGGCGAGATTATTAATAATTTTGTTAGGTGAGTTCAACGACCAAGTCAGATAGGTACGTAGGCTTGTATAATAGATTTGTTTTCTAAATCATGCCAACGATTGCTGCTTTACAGTGCTGTTTCATTGCGCTCATGCTTCATTTGTGTATGCTTTGGGCTTGGCCTGCATTTTGCTATCCATACACTATTTTTGACACGTTATTGGATTCGAGAATAAACTGGGTATGTTACTGTGTTGCGTAAAGCGCTTACATCATTTCTACACGATTAGGGAGTATCATTGTACAGATTTACTTGTAAGATAAAGTGGGGATACAAAATATTTACCAAATCTTAATTTAATGTTAAAAGTATTTTCAAACTAAATTGATATAAATTTGAGAAGGGAGAAATAGTGGTAATGCGAAACTACGGTAACACGATACACGAATCCTTAAAGATTTGCCCGCTCTCATATTGAACGACCTTCATACTACGAGTATTACTACGTGTGAGTCCTCCATCTGTGTTACATGTTACAGTAAAGTAGCTGTACTTTTTTAAAAGAACCTTCCTTTATTATAACTCCTAATTATTTAACACTAAATTTAGCAGCTTCGTTTTTCCCTTCAAATTCGTCAAACTGTAGAATAATTCGTTAAACCCAGTAAATAAAATAGAGTCATTGGAAATAAATGTTCGTTTTGATATTAGTTTGATTCATGAATATAAAGTTAAGTAAAAGTTACTTTGAAAAAAAAACACGATAATATTTTTTTAAATCATCATGTTTTTTATTTAATTCAAAATTAATTCAAATTGCAATTTAATTATTAATCATGTACCTTTTATATAAAAAATACCTGTAAGGTTCGTGTGAAAAAGTCCTTAATCTACAAACACAGAGGAGATAATCCTTCAAAGGCAATCTCAGGCTGTCCCTTTACGCGAATCTAATTATCAACATCTCAAATTTGTGACAACCGCAAAAAATGAAACACGATTAGGTTTACGAGTTTATAAATTTAACATTAATTTTATCCCCATCCGTCAGTTTAAATTGTTTGTTGTTTTTTTAGAGTTTATTTTCGTAAGAGTCAATCAAAAAATATAAGAACTAGTGGAATGGGTTAGCCAAGAACAATAGAAGGTTAAGAGGATATAAAAATAATGAAACCGTTGTTGTTGAAATATTACTTTAGTGAAATATTACTAGAAGAAAACTTTTTAACAAAAAAATAAAAACCGACTTCAAAAAAAGCACTAAAAAGTAAAAAATAATTGATTGGTAATTTTCATTTACTATACATACGTAATCAAATATTTTCAAAGTTGGTGTGCTTTGTTTTGTATCGACTGGCACCGACTTCGAAATTATATATATATATATAATAAATTTATCATTAGCTACTTTTCCACCCTTACGGGTGGTATTTTTTTTTAAATTCAAATAGGACCAATCTAGAACTATACACTTTCCAACAAAACAAAAATTGTTCAAATCGGTTCATAAATGACGGAGTTCTGAGGTAACAAACATAAAAAAACCCACGCCGAATTGAGAACCTCCTCCTTTTTGAGGAAGTCGGTTGAAAACGTTTTCTTTGACACTTATTTTAATTTCCTAACAATAAAGTACGATCCACATAGACAAGAAAAAAATATCTAAAAAATTCTAAAATATAATAGACATTGGTTATATTTAAGAATATTAAATAAGATGGAATGTTACATACCAGTATGTACAAAGGTTCTTATGCTATCCTGGATACTCTCTTCTACGTCACTGGCTAGCTCCCCTCTGGATGCCACTGGGAGATATTTTGCGCTGCATCGTGAGACCACTATTTGGAACAATAGTAGTTTGAATATTGAACACCGCACATCCATTTTTCTAAGTAGTCGGCAGCCACTAGCACGCATGTTTTGTACCAATGCTGCCTTAATTCTTTGTAACTCCCTACGGATTTGGCATGCTATCGACTGAACGTTCTTGTAATCACGAATTCGGCTCTCTTATAGGCACCAGTTTAAAAACAATTTGTGTTTATAATTGGATATTGATATTACGGGTCTTTGGTTTTCACGCAATCTCATTATAATGTACCTGCAAAGAAGATAAAAAATCATTAATAATATCTCAACAAAATTCAATCTGATATGAGTCGTCTAAAAATATCAAAAGTTCAAGAGCAAAGAGATTACATCTATTTGTATAGTTGGGATTCAATTATTGCATTACAAATCATAAAACAATGAATGTTACCTATAACATTGCGGATATTAATTTAACTAATAAAAACTTGAACACTATGGTAAATTATCACTTTTATTTTTAATTTACACTATTTATAATAACTACAAAACAATAAAAACTTTTTAATGACTATAATATCAACTTATTGACACTTTATCTTAAGAGTTAAGTCTTTATTAATTATTTATTAAAGTTTTGCTATCACTGAGCTCTGAGCCCCGAATATAACGTGGCGAGACTGCGACGATTTACTCGCCCGTTGAGTCAAGGTGCTATCTCTAAAGTGGTACCATGTGTTATATAATTTTTCGTTATTAGGTAGATAATTTTATCTCTCACTTCATCCACTGATGTAAACGTAAAACATAATCTGTACAATGACAAACGACTCTTATACGTTTAAAATTATACTAGTTAAAGTTTCAATAATAATACAATAATAACAAGAATGGTAAAGACAAAAGGTCGATAAATAACGCGCATCAAAATGACATTAATTACATCAACATTAAAAAAATTCGGGTGCTTTTTTATTTCTTTAGATGGTAAAGATTTCGATAGTTGATTACCAAAATGGGATTGATTGACAGACGAGCATGTTTTGCCATAAACAAACATTTACAGAAGTTGTAATTTATGGGTAAAGGTCACAGATTTTTTACGCGTGTTTTAAAGGCATACTAGGTGTATTACGAAAAATTCAAAACCGAATTGCAAAATGTGTAGTATCATCATCGACATCAATAAATAATCACACAGAAAATAATAATATTTACATCAATAATGTCTAATTAATACTGAAAGGTATTGACGTCGAATGCTTTCTATGAATAATATTTACTCTAAGGATTTCAAGGTAGAGTCCACGTGCCGGCGATAAGACAGGCGCCAGGCAACGTGGCTCCTTTGTAATATCATTTGTTTTGTTTGTTTTTCTTTGGGGCCGAGGAGCGCACACACGTCGCCACGATAGTTTTTTAGATTTAAAATTTTGTTGGAACAGTTTATAGATGACTTTATAATTACTTACATAGTTTACAAGCCATCATGGTGATAATTCTAGATTACCCCTTAATTACTCAAACGAGATGAGGCATGGGAGATTACGAACTTGTAATTTATTTAACCCAAATGTTATGATATAAGCCCCATACGGATATATAAATCTTGTTTTGTTTTAATTTTATTCTACTTATGCTAAAATTCTACAGGATTTACACCTACTTATACATTTTATAGAAAATACAATCTTATCTTATAATCGAGACCACAATAAATCTGGGTATTCTGTGAAAATCAAAGCTATTATGTCATGATAATAACCTTGTACAACACATTTATGTAAGAATAGACAAATTAATAAGAACTGTGAATTTATAGTCAATATTTTCTATATTATTTGAGTATGTACGTAAGTACTTAAACTAATAAGTACTTTTATGTTGTCAGCGAACACATCCATAAATATATCATTTTAGTATATAAATATTTATTTTCAACGCACTTGTGTAAATGTTAACTTCGATAAGACAAGTCGATGTATGATGTTAAAATTCAATTTCGTCATGACGTTCATATGCATGACTCTATTATACATTAGTTTGAAGTAAAATATTTTATATTTACTTCTAAACACCGACGGAGAGAACATAAAGTTGGCATTACTCAACGCTGGTATCGTGAGATCCATGACCCTCTACAGTGCTCGTGGATGGATCTTTATTGTTCTCAACACAAGAGTTTGCTGCAAAACTTCACTTGACTGCAGGACCTGGGGTACCCTACGGCTGGTGTAGTAATGGTGCAAGCTGCGCACTCTCAATGAAACCGGGTTTCCGGATATGCTTTTTTTGTTAAATATCTGTATCAGATTATACGTCGAGCTACGTCGCCTGTACTACGCGAATGTTGCGTCACATTTCTAACATGAAAAATGTTCCAAACAAGTTGGGAGGCATTTCTAAGAAAATGTTGCAAATGGTCACCAAATTTGAAGCGATAAGAATTGACTTTATTTTTAATGGTGTGTAATAAATGCTATGCTAGCAGTCTTATAAAACATCTAATTATTACCCAAGTATTATATATAAAAATCAGCTTTTATACTATAACGTAAGTAGAATTATGATTTCATGAAATGGGTGTCTGGCAAGGGTCTGCCACGATGTTAAGTGTCTGGCATTGAATGACGTGATTTTTAATAATATTCTAAAGGTAATACCAAAAAATCACACTTTATTATTTGACGAATTTAGATCGGTATTTTACACACCAAAAAGTGCCAAAGCCACCATAGCCTGAACTTCATAATGGTCCATCGTTCTTATCTGTGTTGGGAACATGCGCTGACAAACTTTCAGCTTTTATAAAATGACGAAGGTCTGGCGTTCACAGGCTCTTAGGCCATTATGTCAGAGTGCACCATCTGGTAGCAATAGCGCCAACTCTTAGTAGCAAAATCATAGCGACCTGCAGAGACCTCTTTTAGTCAAGTGTGTTGAACGTAATGCACAAAACTGCAGATTCTGCCAGGTAATAGACTCGGCGAGGCCGTGATGAAGATGACCAGAACAGTCTACATGTGGGAAGGTCGAGGGATTCTATCACAATCCATCTTCTGGTGAGAGTTCCGGTTTTATAGCTTTGTCTCCTGATAGTTTTTTAATATTATATTTTAAATAAATTGCCTTTTAAAATTATAGAAAATGTACATAATATGAATGTGAACTACAAGTAACGAGCCCTTTTATTTGGTACGTCACATGATGCATTTTACAATGATTTATTTTAATTTTGTTGTCTGTTTTTAAAATTAAAACCTACAAATTTGGATAAAAGTTTTGACATCTGGCCTATCAAAGTGATGAATAGTATTAGCTTAATAAAAATAATCGAAACGCACAACGATATTAATACAACATTTTAGTTTTTAATTAACCAACAAAGTATATATTTCAAAGAACAATCTTTACAACTCTCAGATTTTCCAGCATCACGTAGTATCTCGTTATCAGAAACAAAGATATCAGTATATATACAACACTTAATCTTGCTGGTGACCCGATTTGTGTCTAGACTAATAATGACGTACGTCCTAGACTCAAACTCTACCCACCAGTCATTAAACAATAGATAAGAAAGATTTAGAGTAAGTAAGCGTTCATTGTGGTCATAATTTTTCAAAGATCATCCACAAAAAGTATCAAATACGTACGTTTTTAATATACAAAATGTGCATATTATACTTCCATACATATAGGTATTATAATTAATGTCAAAGTTTGTCTGTTTTTGTTCGTTCGTTTATTAGTTTGTTACTTTGTTCATTTGTTTGTTTGTTTGTCCTTCTTCCACGTCGAAACAGAGTGGCATATTGGCGTAATTTTTGTATGGACATAGTTAGAGGGCTGGACAGTGACATAGGCTACTATTTACCGCGGGAGATAATCTCATTCCCACGGGAGGTTTCCCGTTATAATAAACACGCAACAACTCATCATACCTATGTATGTATATAATAAATATAGTTTATCTATTCCATACTACCCAGGGACGAGCCCGAGCGAAGCAAGGATAAGAAATACTAGTAACATTTCATATGTGTAGGTATTTGTAAACTTGGCATTTATATGTTAGGAGAATGAATACTCTTGAGCTGAATATTTAGAGAAATCTTTATGAACGTTTATATGTAAATTTAAAAAGATCACCTATTGTTTTATCCGACTGCGCGACGCAAAGGAGGGTAATGTGTTTATCAGTCTATGTATGTATGTATGTATGTTTATACATAATTATGCGCATACATATATGAACAAAGATGAAACGTGTATGTCTCCGACTGAATAATACTTTATTTCTTCGTCAACTTGTTTTCATCTTTTTAGTTAGCTATTATGCAGTCGGGTTTTTATAATATCTATAATACATTCATATGTTACAGAAAATGCTTATGATAATAATTCTGAACTAGAAAGCTCTTACTTTAAGATAAGCCTACATTGTGATTCTTTTTATAAATTCCACGAGTTCTGGCACCATTAGAAATCCTGTTTTATTCAATTAATAAGGGGAAGTTAGCAAAGCCAAAGTTTTACTTTATGCTTAAATAAGCTTCACGAGATAAGATAATAGAATATACTCGTGTTTAATGCTGAATTAATTGTGATAGATATAATGATAAAAACAGAACTTTTAATTTTGCACTGTCCGTCTGTCGATCCCTATACTTATTTATCTTTAATAAATAACATTTTTTTTCACACGTTGAAAATATTTTTGTTATTTACAATAGATTATGTAGTTACCAAATATGTAATAGTTATTAGTACCAAAATGATATTAGGGTATTTCTCCGAGATTGCGTTCTTCATCTGATTAATCTGGCCAAAAATTATTTTCATTTTTGGCTCTATTCAACATACTCTTATGATTAAAGACATGCCAAATATTATTTGAAAAAACCCATTACATGGTGGTACAAAACTCTCGATTGGCAAGCAATATCGCACTCAGACAATTTTTACAATATATGTAGTTGATCTTGATTTTTTAAAATATTTGTTCCTAAGGTGTGAAATAAGCTCAATAGAATGAACTTTTAAACCTTAAACAAGTATATATTATGTTTAAATTTTAATATAATATGCCTATGTGTTGTAACCAAGTGATATTACTAAATATAAATATGTAGGTACTAAATATGTATATGTTATAAACAAAATAATAATAAAATATTGTCAGAGACAATAAAAAAATTATTATCTCCGTATAATATTAATAAATTACATGTGTATATTTTTTATTACAATGTGATGTTAAGATTGTATTATTTAATTTTTTATAGTTACTTTATCCTGTCCCACTTAATTTTTTAAATACCCTAAGTGTGATATGTAGCTGTCTATAACTGATTTTAAGAGATAAAGTTTTAAGAGGTAACATTTTATGATAACTAATAATATACATTGCGAAAATGTCATGCTTGTTGTGTGTTGTTTGCCCATTTTTCACGCTGTAATGAACTAAAAGATCTATACTCGTGGTATGATTATTTTGAATAGGTATTTTTTATTCCAGCCTTCAAATTATCAGCCAAGAGAATAAGTATATAATTTACGTGATAAGTTGTAAAAGGCTTAGATTGTGTTTTTCCAGTTAAGGTTAGAGCTTTATTTCACGAGTTCCTCTTATTGTTTTAAATATTATCACTGTTTTTAATACTGTAATAAGAAATCAGTAAATGTATACAGAGGCTCGGCGCCACTGGGTGACGTCCGGCGCGTCAAGCCCGGTCTCACGATCATCGACGGATTTGGAGTCAACGTGCACCCATATGGTGTACACCACTTTTTCTCGCTCCCTTTCTCAAGAATGTACATTAAGTGTCTATGAAAATAAAATAATACATATAGTAAAAACAGTATTTAATCCATAAAAAGAAACAGTAAATTATATTCCTTTACGGGTAGAATAAAGAATCGTATATTATATCTCTTTAATGTAAAATTAAAATTACCATTTTGTTTTTACAGCCTACTCTGGACGTTAAAACTTTTTATGCGCTTCTGTGCGCAATAACGTGTTGTTGTTGGTTAAAATGCGTGTCATGCTAATGTTTACCTAAATAAAATATTTCTCACATGTTTAGTAAACATTCGCTGTACTGTTCAAAGAAAATCCTTTTAAGTTACTTCATATTTAGCATCTGTAATAAAATAAAAGCTATGCACATTTCTGACGTTATATTTAAATGAAACAAAATAATAACGATGAAGAGCTTTTATGCATTAGACGCGTTGCCATAAAAAATAATTTAAGGATAAATAGCGAAAACGCTCACACAAGAATGATCAACGAGTATAATTATATTAATTTAAATGAAAAATCTAATCTTAGGTAATTTGGTAATAAAATTGCTATGTAAACTAAGACATTTCTTTTAAATTAAACACGACTAATAAGCTGTACTAAACGAGACGTGGTTACATTGTTTGTACACAATAGGGTTTACGTCGGTAAAATTGTGAAGTCGTAAGCTATAGTTAGAACAAGGCCTCAGTCCGGAGCCGGGGGCATCCGTCATCGTCTCGCTCTCGTGGCTTTGTCTGCAATCGTTACGAGACTGGTAGCGCCGGTTGAGTACTGCCTGACTCCATTATAGCCCTTTGTGTAAAACGTTCCCTTTAGAAATAGAACTAGCGTATTGTTCCTTTTATTAGTAAGCGGACGGTGACACTTTGGGATTATGGCACCCGCATTGGTATGTTAGTGGCAGAAATACAGAGGTATTTTTCTTTGACTTTTTCTTATTAATTTATTAAAAAGAAAAATCGTGTGCTGAAAATTTTTTATTATATATATATATATATATATATATATATATATATATAATAAAATTGTAACTAAGCCGAATCTATACATTAAATATTTTTTGGAAAATCTTATTGAAATAAACATTATTATCGATACAGAGGCCGAATCTATAGTTTTTAGAATTTTTATCTGTCTGTTTGTCTGTCTGTCTGTTACCACATCACAGAAAAACCACTGGAGGGATTTTGATGAAATTTGGTATGGTGATAGCTGGCTATCCGGGTCAACATATAGGATACTTTTTACCGCGGGAAAATATCTCATTTTTAAGAAAAAATATAAAAACTGCAAAATATACTATTACGTAATACCTAAGAAATTGGTTTTTGGTCATCTGAACGCGGGCGGAGCTGAGCCGCGGGCAATGCTAGTGTTAAATATATTACATATTTAACATTTTGAGCACCCGAGCAACCTTTATTGCGTGTCCTAATTATTTAAGGCTGAGTAAATATTTAATTAACACTAATAATATACAATATACATTGGTTATGATGTTACTAGCGGCTTATATTCAATTTAAAGTTCACAAAAACGTTTCAATTGTGTATAAAATATTGTAGCATCATAGAAATACTAATTAAATTAATATATTCAAAACGCAAATGAAGTTGTAACACGACTCGGAAGCCGAGGAACTACCAGTACAATAAATTAACCGGTTTTCTTTTTACTAGACATTGCCAAATGCGTCTGCGACTATGTTTTTATAAATCATTCACTTCTCAGAATTAAAATGTGTTTAAAAATATTCAAGTAAAGGTTTCATGAAAATTTTGTTCTATTTTAATCTATAAAACGTTCAAAATTAAAGTTAGAATGATCTATATTTTCATCTAACTCTTATGCTTCAGTAATCGAATTTATCGATGTATGTGTACGTCCCGAATGTTAAGTTAATCGATATCTTGTGATGTTATCACTGTGTAAGTTGCAACTAGCAAGGTATAGACCTATATTAATTTACCTATATTGTACTTAAATTATTGAAATTATCCAATATGCTTATGACTAAGCTAGCTAAAGCCACAATGAAAATTTCACTACTTTTACTGTTTATTAGGTAATCTATACATATAATAAAATTCTAACCTAGTCAAATGTGTACAATAAATATTTTTTTGGAAAATCTCCGAATCTTGTAGTTTTAGAATTTTTGTTTGTCTGTATGTCGTTGTGACCGCATCACGAGAGAACCACAGATTTTAATGAAATTTGGTATGGTGATAGCTGGTTATCCGGGTCAACATATAGAATACTTTTTAAAGTGGAAAATATCTCAACTCTGAGAAATCTATACTAAACGTTAACGTAAACGTTAAAGTCGTAACGTACCGGATGAACCCGAACGGAGCGAGGGTGAATCGTTACTCGCTAGTGTTAGATATAAACATACCAAAGGTCCTATCATGATAAGCTTTTATGGTTGGATGTTATCTATATTAATATTATAAAGAGGTAAAGTGTGTGAGTTTGTGAGGTTGTAGATTTACTTTACCGATTTAGATGAAATTTGGTAAGAAGAGAGTTTGAGACCCTGGGAAGGACATGGAATACTTTTTGTCCCGGAAATCATCCTTCAAGGGAGTGAAAATGGGGATGAAAAATTTGTATAGGGAATCAACCTAGGGACGAACCCGAGTGAAGCGAGGGTGATTCGCTAGTTTTTTATATTAGATTTATATATGACATGCTTTAGATTAACAAACAAGAAAATGACCATTAAGACAAAATCCTCTGAAGGGACCGTGCTCAAAATTTACTTAGAAGATGGCTTTCTAAGTTAGGCAAATCTAAGAAAGAGTGTTATGCGCAAGCTTTATCTCAGTGTATGAAGTTGTTTGAATCAATAATAATTATTAATCTGTGCGTACAATAAAAAAATTACTTAGAGATGATCATAAGTGAAACAAATTAGCGGCTAGTCAAAAATCATGGAAAAAAAATATTTAATGTGGTCGCGCCCTTATCTTTGTTATTACACGAACCATCTGATGCATTTAGCAATTCAATCAGTGTTTAATATAGTATAAAGTCATTTGTATGTCAGGTATACTATCATATTATTTCTTATTAATATTGTAAATGTGAAATGTGAAAGTTAGTAAGATGTTTGGATGTTTGGATGTCTTGGTACTGTTGAAAGAATTTAGATGAAACTTTATACTTATAATAAAAATTACGACCTGTTTTAGCCATTCCCTTGGGATAATTGTTCAACTTTAATGTTATTTTAATTCTTAATTTTAGTTTTCTTTACTTTTACACGCAGATAAATCAAAAAATTAAACTGCTTAGATATAACTTAAATACTTATTTAATGTTATTATTTTTACCGTTATTATTTAGCGCGATCAATTAATGTAATAGGTGCGATATCGTGTACTTTATTATACTTGTAAAAAAATATAAATAAATATTTATGATTTAAAAGTCGTCTTTTATTAAGGAAATGCGTAAGCTGTTTATTGATTTATAAAGCAAATATTGTATCAGTGGTTCAAAATTAAAATTGATTAATTTGTCTCTTGTCAACATTTCACTTGCTAATTGAATATTTTTATGTTTATTTAATAAATACATAAATATAAATAAACTTCAGGCATTAACTTCTGGTATGTCCTAATTAAGAAAACACAATATTATATGTCTTTCCTTTCATTAATGTTTCATATAATAATATCAACCTGCCTTCACCTTGTCGTGGTGGGGGGGGGGGGGCTCAGTAGTGCCCGGCAATACAGCCGGGCGCGAAGCCAAGAAACGCACAGGGAGGTGGCCCGCTTCAGAAGGCGGTGTGCCATGCGGGTTGCTCCTGGTACTTCTCTGATAGCAGAGTGGACCTTAGAGCAACCCCGTGGTTGTTGTGGTCTGCTTCGGCAGACCTGCCGTCGGGGCGTCGTAGTTGAATGCGTAAGCGATCCTGCGACGACCCATTAAGACGGGGGAAGGTTTTGTTGGGTTTTAGTGTGTAGTACTGGCTTCGCCGGTGAGTCCCACACTGCGTGCGTAAATGCATTTCCAACGTTAAAAAAAGGTGGTTACAAAGTACAAACCATACATACTCACATACATATCTATTATATTTACGTACTATCTGGTTATCCTGGCTGTATCCGTTATATCCAGATTGGTGGACTCTCTGAGACAAAAATAATTGTAGAAATATTACTTCCCACATAAACTTTGCCACACCTCTCAATAATGTAGTTTTCAGGTATCTATACATAATATAATAAAATTGTAACTAAGCCGAATCTGTACATTAAATATTTTTTGGAAAATCTTATTGAAATAGACATTATTATCGATACAGAGGCCGAATCTATAGTTTTTAGAATTTTTGTCTGTCTGTCTGTCTGTTACCGCATCACCGAAAAACCACTGGAGGGAGTTTGATAAAATTTGGTATGGTGATAGCTGGTTATCCGGTTCAACATATAGGATACTTTAAAAATACAAAAACTGCAATGTAAGAGTATACTAATATGTAAAACCTAAGAATTTGGTTTTTAGTCATCTGAACGCGGGTGGAGCCGCGGGCAATGCTAGTATGAATATACTTTCAAAACTTTATCCAGCTTGCTCCACTATTTTAATGTGGATGATGATAAATAAATCAATAAAATTGAAAGCTTTAAGCTACAAATTTCTGATTGTTCGTTTGGTAAACCAACAATCTGATCCTACTCGTATTTTTATATATAACCTAAATAGGCGGGTTATTCGGTTTGTCTACGCTCTAGTAACCAGTCGAAGGAGTGTTTAGACTTTAGTTCATGTTCATTGTATCGTATGTATATAAATTTTAATGAATCAAAGCAGTATTGTCAGTAAAAATTCACACGTAACTAAATGTTAACGCGTACATTTACAGAACAGTTTATATTTAGAATTAATTACAAGCATTCTTATATTTTAATCTATACATATAAAAAAATTCTAACTGAATCAAATCTGTACATTAAATATTTTTTGAAAAATGTTATTAAATAGTCATTATTATCAATACAGAAGCCGAATCTATAGCTTTTAGAATTTTGGTCTGTCTGCCTGTCTGGGGACGCATCACAAGAAAGCCACTGGACAGATTTTGATGAAATTTGGTATAATGATAGCTGGTTATCCTGGTCAACTGTATATAGGATACTTTTTACTATGGAAAAATATCTCATCTCTGAAATATATGGATTTAATTTAATATGCACATAGTATTTTCTTGCCTTCGAGTAATCATAAAAGTTTTATATATCGTTGAGAATATAAAACTGCTATAATAAATGACTCTCGTAAACGTCATAGCAATAAAAGGAAAACATCTACAGTCTAATTGCAAGTGATCAGCTTTAATTTCCAATTTCAAAATCGAAGCTCGTAATAACATTCATCAGTTAATAACAATCGTACTAATATTATAAATACAAAAATTGTATGAGTCTTTGTGTTTGTTACTTCTTCAGCTGAAACGACTGGACCGATTTGGGTAATATTTCGTACACATATAGACAGATATAGATGATAGTACTTGGAGTACCACAAGAGTTACATAGCCACCTAGGGACACCAACTACTACTAGACCCGAGCGAAGGCGAAGGTAGTTCGCTTGTATATATATACATATACTTGTTTGTACATTCATCAAAATCCTCAAACTCAAACAAAACTCAATTGAAAGAATTTTGTGATGTAGAATTTGTAATTTTATATATTAGAAAGTTTTCTCATATATAAAATGTAAGCAAATGCTTACATTTGTCTTTTAATCTACTATTATGATACAACACAAGCATCAAGAAACCCAAGTCGTTCAAGTACAATTTTGATGACACCTCTGATGTAGTTTCCACCGGCGACTATAGATTTCGTGGAATAGCGATTTAAGATCGCATGCCAATGTTGCTCATACATACAAAAGCATTTTATATATGTAGGAATTATTTATTATTTATAAGAATAGGCGCATGCATTGACACGTGTGCCATTTAACGAGAATTTTATGCCTTTAAAACTTATTTAACAGTCGGGTCTTCGTTGACTCGTAAGTCGGACTACTATTATATAAATGCGATAGTTTATATTTGTGTGCGTGTATGTATGTTTGTTACTCTTTTATAATGAAACGGCTGGATGGATTAAAATTAAAATTGGTTCCACATAGAATACTAGCGAATCATCCTCGCTTCGCTCGGGTTCGTCACTAGCTTGCTTCCCAATACAAAATTTCATCCCCATTTTCTCCTCCTTAATGGATGATTTCCAAAATAAAAAGTATCCTAACTCCTTCCCAGGGTCTCAAACTATCTTCTTACCAAATTTCATCTAAAACGATTTAGTAGACCCAGAGATTACCCCCTACAACGTCACACTCACAAACTCACAAACCTTACCTCTTTATAATATTAGTATACCTTGGAGTAATAGCTATCTACGAGTATGTACATAGAACTAAAAATAAAACAATTATACTAAATTATATGTAAAAAAATATAATTAGTAAAATACTATTTTACCTACGTTTCTTAATCAAAAGTCTTATACCTACTCCTATTCGTACTTAGGCATGTCAAGGATGTCATTATATAGACGGATGAAATCAATATACCAGTTTTCTTGATAAGAATATTAATGAACCAAAAAAACTGGGTTTTCTTACTGTTATACGAAAATCTATTGAAAAGTTGTTCATAAAATATGTGTTTCCTCATTTAAACTCCAATTGTACAATCGAAAAAATATCATGGACATGAATACCTACTTTATTCGTATATTATTAAAACTATACAAAAATTATTCAAAATAACAAATAAATATGTGCTGATGCAAGCGAAATCTCTTACTATATGTTTTTTAAGAGGCTTTGCATGGAAAACCTCGCAAATGAATATTTTACCAAATAATAATAATTACATCACGGGAATGCCAGTGCATTACCAATACATACTAATATTATTGATAGAGATCAAACTTGTGACATTGAGACAAGACACTATTTTTTTTTGTTAATTAAGTTGTCTCGTTCATTTACATAAAATACAAAAACATCTTTAAAAATGTGCCTAATTGGCATTGACAAATGCGCCTAAAATTTTTCTGGTCATGATATAAAATTATATATGATCGCGTGTTCGATTTCTACGTGAGGTAAACGTATGTATACGGTATCTTGACCTTACAGAAAAAAAAGTATTAGTCTTATAAAACCTACAGTTAAAGTTATTTAAAAAACATAATTTTAAGTTACTCATTTACATCGTAATTGAATACCAGTACACAACATACTTTTAAATATAATTATATTATTTTTATTGAAAATGTAATAATACACACGATGGTAAGTGGCTATCATTGTTCATAGACATTTGAAAAATAAGAGTAGTTATGGATTCGTTACCGCCGTACAATGGCCCTGAAGACACGATTCTTGAAGAGCTCTGTCAAGGGAATCCTCGGGAAGAAGATTTTTCTATAATTAGCACATGTAAAGCGGAAATGGATGCGAGATACGTACATTTTTGGGATGTTAAGTAAGTAGGATATGTGGATGAGTGTGACATCCCGGTTACGAAGGGTATGATGATAGAAACGCGATGCTGGACTTATATGACCAAATATTATGTATTAATAATATGTCAACAGCTTGTCATGTTCTTCCATATAAATATAAATATGTTGGGACATTAACATACAGCGCCATCTAGTTCCATGGTAAGCTACGAGGCTTGTGTTATGGATACCAAATGGTTCCCCCCCAACGTGCGTTCACCTTGTCATGGTGGGGGGGCTCAGTAGTGCCCGGCAATCCAACCGGGCGCGAAGCTAAGAAACGCACAGGGAGGTTGCCCACTTCGGTGGGCGGTGGGAGGTGGCCCTCTTTGGGGGGCGGTGTACCATGCGGGTTGCTCCTGGTACTTCTCTGATAGCAGAGTGGACTGTGGAGCAACCCCATGGTTGTGGTGGTCTGCTTCGGCAGACCTGCCGTCGGGGCGTCGTAGTTGAATGCGCAAGCGATCCTGCGACGCCCCATTAAGACGGGGGAAGGTCTTGTTGGGTTTTAGTGGGTAGTACTGGCTGTATTACGCCGGTGAGTCCCACACGTCGTGCGTAAATGCATTGCCCAACGTTAAAAAAAAAAAAATGGATACTAGATGGTTGATACACTACACATAGGTATATCAGTTTAAATACATACATATTATAAATATAAACATCCATGAGTACAAACATTCGTGCTCATCACACAAATGAATGCCCCCAGTGGGACTCGAACCCGTGACCGCTGGCACAGCAAGTAGGATCACTACAAACTGAGCCAAACGTGTTGTCTTCTTATATTTCTATTCATTCTATCTCAATTTCGAGGGCAAACCTCCAGGCGCTTGTTATGAGACAATTTATTTCTCTGTCTGTCTGATTCTTTTTAGAATATCAATTAAACTATACATTATGGTAATATATTACATTAAAAATGTATGTAAATTTGTCTGTTTTTATTATGTTAAAAAAGGTATGTATTTTCCAATTATGGCATACAAAATTATGGAATATGTTTACGAAAGCATTATAAATGTGTACGTTGTCATATTGAAATGCCGTTAACCTCAAGTGTAAACACTGATTTCCACGTAGTAAAAAACAATATCTATGAACAGATAAGGATTATTTTACAACAGTTATTGTTCTTAGATTTATATTGAGAATTATAATTATATTAAAATATGCTTAAAAATATAAGAATAAAACTGGTGGTCATTAGGTATTTAAAAGAAAAATCCAATTTTCTTGACAAAAAAACGTATATTTTTTTGTTGTGATTAAAAATTACTTCCAAATAAGGAATCAAATATTACCTATTGTGCTACAATACCAGAAAAAACAATATTTTGTTAAAAAAAATGTGGTCAAGCATTTGCATTTGTTAAAAGAAAGTTCTTGTGTATTTCTTACGACCTGTTAGTTAATGAGTGCTAAGCCAACATGCCAAGGTCATAGAGAGTGTATAATCATATATGAAGATTACGCTGTTATGTCACGTGACGTAGTAAATCCAAGTGGATAGCTTGGACTTAAGTTGTCATCTTTTAGATAAAATAATAACACCGAAGATGATTTTAACTTATATAATATTCATATATATGTAAATAGAGTTAAAAATGGTATTATATATTTTATAAAATTTCAATGTCGGAATAACCTTCATGGAGCATACATATAGCAAAAAAATAAAATTACACAGGTTTTGCAAATTAAAAACCTGTGGAATTATGATTATGAATAGAAATAGTGAGTGGTTAGCACTTAATATTTGGTTAAAGCAATTAAATTAATTCAAAATCTTTGTTAGTGTATATGTAAAATATAATAATAGCATCCATATTTTATTTAAACTGGTATACGAGTATGTATATGAAATAACTCAGAATACCAAACCGAAACATAACCACAACATTGAAGAGCTTCATCTTGAACCTTTTATCTGTTAAAGTTTAAAATTAGATTTTATAGTTGCTTATATCAATACGGAAATGGTTTTGTTTATCGCTAAGAGGATTGAATATCCAATAGTAATAAAACTTAAAAATGATACTATATTTTGCGAGGTGCGCTCGCGTAGGACGAGTAAAAGACTCATAAATCTATCTCACAATGTCCGGGGAAAATAGTGAAACGAAATATATACCTTCACTGAGCACTGTCAATGGGAGTACTTGAAAGGGCGTGGGCGGGCGGAATTATTTACTATCGGCGTATCACGAAATAATCAAAGTGGCTCTGTCAACTAAAGCTAATGAGAACTTTAATTAAAATTTATATGCAATAGAAAATATTTAACAAACAAATATTATCTCTCCATCCTGTATTTATGCTGTTTCATTAATGCAATAAGTCTATTATCAATAATTCCCCTATTTGATATATCTTAAGATAATAATTATTATTATTTAATTTATGGATCCACAAATCTGTTGTAGAGACACTTTTGTTTTATATACCTAATTAAAAAAAAAAAAAAGTGCGCGTATCAATGTGTATGTACGCGAAAGAAGTGAAACTTCTGTGGGTTATCGATATTTTTCATGAAATTCAATTTATGTTTTAAATAATTAGGATAGGCGAGATACAAAAAATTTTTTTTTATCGATTTAAAAAGGAAAACAATATTTTATTATTTACATAATAGAGATGGTGTTAAGATAAAATTTAATTTTCAATCAAATGTTGTAATAATTCCATAAATTATATACTCCAATAAAATAAATAACAATACAGAGAAGCAAATTATTTAGTAAACAAAATTACGTATAAAAAATATTTTAAGTATAAAAATTGGTCAGTGTCGTGGGACACCGTAGGAACGAAGTTCCTTTCGCTGTCCGCCTTTGACTCAGTGCCGGATTCCACCTTACGCCGCCCCTGTGCATAGTAAAAAATGCAGCCCAATTATTGAAATTTTGCATAAAATGGGTAAAGTTCCAATAAAGTTTTTTTTTTTATTACTTATAATTTTTTTTAAATTTCAAAAAATTATTATTTATAAATGATTTCAATTTTCCGAAAATTGTACTAGTTTTTTTTTTATTATTTATTTTTGTAACCTCTGGATTTTGCCACTACAAAAACTTTGCCGCCCTGGGCACTACTAGTCCTGAGTGTAAATCCAACGCTGCCTTGACTCATACATTAGCTCATACACATTGTCAAGAGTACCAGGGTAGCATGGACATCGAGCAATGTACATTGTACATGTTGAAGCTCATCCAAGAAAAGCTTGTACAGAGTGCACACGAATTTCTTACAACATACTCCTCAACACTTATAATCGCCTGGTATTTTTGTGACAAGTAGTAGGGGACCACGAACCTCAAGGAGTATGTATCATTTTATTATTTCATATACATAATATTATGTAGTGTCTCGTCAAAGAGTGCATACGATCTTCTTACAGCTATGCTCGCCTGGTACCTACTTGTGATGACGTCACATGGGATGCTCTTAGTAAAATATTTTTTTTTTAATAATATTTTTATTCATTTGATAAGATTCCATCGCTCATTTAAAAATAAATTAAATAAGTATTTTTTATAAATATCTATTTTTATTTAATTTATTCTTTAAAATATTCATACATATAAAAGTTTAAATAATTTTCAATTGACTATTTATTCACTCCTGTAACGTACCGTTTCCGTTATAAAAATCGTAACAACAGTCCTTTTCTTCCCTATCATGGGCGGCGGCCCCGCCTAAAAAAGTTTCACTTCAAAAAATACTTATCTATACATATAATAAAATTGTAACTAAGTCGAATCTGTACATTAAATATTTTATGGAAAATCTTATTGAAATATACATTATTATCGATACAAAGTCCGAATCTATAGTTTTTAGAATTTTTGTCTGTCTGTCTGTCTGTTACCGCATCACGAGAAAACCACTGGACAGATTTAGATGAAATTTTGAAATGATGATAGCTGGTTATCCGGGTCAACATATAGGATACTTTTTACCGCGGGAAAATAATATTCTCAGAAAAAATACAAAAACTGCAATGTAAGCGTATACTAATATGTAAAACCTAAGAATTTGATTTTTGGTCATCTCAACGAGGGCGGAGCCGCGGGTAATGCTAGTTTAAATATATGTGCGTATATGTTACATGAAGTAGTAAAATTTCAATGTGCAACACATTTTAAAGTTCAAAATCAAAAACTTCCTAGTGAGAAACCATACCTAACCATGACGACACATTTCTTCATTAAATGATTATATATATGACATATCGCAAACACCTCCGGACATTATTTACGATTGTTGCGCACCTTCGTTAACATGATCAAGCGTGAATTGCCCAATAAACTTGACAAAATTGATAAACTTTACAACACGCAAAGCCTGCGCGAGCTGTGAAGTGCGTTTATGTAATAAACCCCCTGTCTAGGTAACTAATCAATTTAAACTCTCACCTTTAACACTGTTAGCGCTTGGGTTATTGAAGAGACACAATTTTATGCACACCTCAAGCTGGACCGTAGAATTATGTACATTTAAGTATCACTAAAACTCTAAAAGCTAAACCTGCGTAGGTAATCTAAACTGTGTACGAATATTATGTTTGTAATTAAACTAATAGTATGTCACGTAGCCGAAGTACATTACTTTTTAGAATAAAATTACCGTTTTAATATAAATTACAGTAACTAAAGGAGAGAGTTAATGTCTAATGAACTCTTAATAACTTCCGGACTAGTGTAATTAACACCAAAGGTCGAGACAGGACACACAAACTAGTCTGTCTATCTCCTTAAATGGCTGAACATTTGATCCGTAACAAATATTTATTAACTAAGAGTCTCTATAATATATTTTAATAATTGATCTATAAAGTATAAGTATATATCATCCAAGTAAATATAATTAATATTAATTATGATATATAAACATATATACCTATAATAATAAATCTAGTATAAGACGTACTTTTGATAGGGATGATATAGAATCTACGATGCGCGAGTCTGACAGACACGCAAATTTTGTATTATTTATTTATATGTATTCTTTCTTAGGTTTGATGATATCGTCATAATATAACAATCGCTATAAAAATGAAATCAAAGTTATCACAGAATAAAACAACTACTTATTATCATTTAATGGCCACAACAGTTAATTTTAAACTATCTTTGAACTCGACCATCAGGATAAGCTTTGACCCCGTCGGTATATGAATGAAGAATTATACCTGACAATTGTTAAATATATTTAAGAAAATTAATTATAACGATATTACTATATCTATAGTAACAACAAATTGAGTAAACATTTTAAATCGGTTTTACTGTAATTTGTATAAATAAAAAAACTTGTTGTAAAAATTGTTTAATTTTCTGAAATGTAAAATAAACTGCTCGACACGCTCTGGTTGAATGATGGTACATACCTATTATACATATTTTTGAATTATATAATACTAGCAGAGCCCGCGGCTTCGCTGGCGCTAAAACTACGACAAATCTTTAAAAAGGTAGTTTCATACAAAATTTCATCTTATATTTCACCCTCGTATAGGATAAATTTTGAAAAATGCTAAAACCGTATTTATTTAATTTTATTGAAGAGCATTAATAGCAAGTTTCAAGTAATTCTGACCATAAATGTTTTTTTGGATTGTATTATAACGTGTTTTTCCGTGGGAGTTAGATAATCTTCCGCAGTAAAAAGTAGCCTATGTCACTCTCCAGCCCTCCAACTATCTCCACACAAAAAATTACGCCAATCCGTCTCTCCGTTTCGACGTGAAAGAAAGACAAACAAACAAACACACTTTCACATATTCTATAATATTAAATATAGATAATCTAACTATAATTATAAGAACTCCTATATCGTTTTATTTTAGAACTTATTTTTGTAATCTGCTTATATCGTTAAGAAAACTGTTTTTCATCCATACTATTATTCCGTATACTTTTATTTCTATTTTTACACAAAAATTTAATACCATTTGATGAAAAAATGCTAAAGTATATATATATGTACTCGTATCTACACTCTACATCCATAGGTACTTACATTAACTTACACGTATTGAAAATAAAGTTTTCTTTTTACAGAGCTCAAGATATAATATATTCTAATATAGGAGAATATCTTCTACATAATAACGGCATAATGATAGAAAAAATTTGGTAAGAAGTACGAAGAATTAACCTAACAACAAAAAACATAATCACATAAAAGTCTTTAGTAAATGTACAGTATAGGTACATTTGCGAGAAGCTCGAGCTTGTGCTATTTTTACATAGTTTTCATTGCGCTCGGGTGTGAGCAAGTTCACGGAAAGTCGACGGGAAGTTTTATTGAACCGCGATATTTGGGGCATCGTGTCAGACGGATGAATCGCACACCACAGTTTGCTATTCGCTACATGCTATTAACCTGACCGCAAAAGAAAGATGTTAGTACCTATATCTTACATTTGTGGTTTCCGAGCGTTAGTAATGTTTAACGAAAATTATATACAAGAAAAAAACATAGTATATTAAATACTAGCGTTTCCCGCGGCTCCGCACGCGCAGTTCAATTGTGTATAGGTATGTATATTCACTGTAAAGTTTTATCAAAATCCGTTCAGTCTTCTAGCATGAAAGAGTATCAAATATCCATCCATCCATCCTCACAAATTTGGACACTTTCGCGTTTATAATATTGGGAGGATTTTTCGTCACGTTATTGTTATTTTTTTTAATTTTGAGTTATCCTTACTAGGTAATGTTATAAATGCGAAAGTTTATTTATGCTTAAATATAGGACAAAATATAGGCGAAAGTTGCTAGTTTCATTCCAAGACATCAAGTCTTTCCCGTGGGATATTAGTCGGTTGCCAAAAGTGACTCAGAAACCTGAGCGGGGCCAGGGCTGGGCTCTAATTATCTATATGTAAATATGAAGAAAGAGGAAACTGTTTTAACAATTAGGCATGGATATATATACATATATACATATGTAATGTTCCTTCGATATTCATGTACAGAAAGTAACATCTAGGCCAGTGATAAAAAAATCTGTATTGAGAATTAACTCATAAAATTTCGAGAATATATTACAGATTAACTATTTAAATATTGAGGTTAGTGGCTTACATGCCAGTGGGTATAGTATATTTAGAGATCATCACTGGTATTAAATTGATCTAACAACATATGGTTATGTACATTATTTAGTATTATCAACCTACCCATCAGTACTGTACGCAGTACATATATACTTTTTGTCATATACATAATTATTTATAACCCTAAAAAAACCAAATACTTTAGCCGTTTAATTACAAACATTTTTTTCAATGCAGTTTCCAGTAAAATATTTTCAAATGCCTTTTGTAATTTTAAGTGGTATAAAATTAAAAAAAAAGTGTTTAAAATTAATACTTTCTTAGATTTACGCGAATATTTGACATTTTAAATAAAACTATCTTTTCGGATTTTTTCGCGGATTTATTTGGACTTTTCGTTCCCAACGTTTTATTTAAAGTGTTTAAAATTGTAGAATTATCTACATTAATAGTTATAAATTCCATAAATGCAACAGTTGTTACGGTAACAATAAAATATATGTAGACGGTGCGAAGGCTACGAAGCCAAGTTCACGATCGCACGTTCATCGACCGCTCTTATCATTATTATTCAAGTATTCAAAGTAATACAAAGGGATCATTACTGATCCGCCTTCTATTGTCGAATTGTTTTGCACTAGTTTCTTCTGTGTAAAACAAAGCACTAATTGTAATCTAATGAAAATAATATATAGGAAACTCTACAGTACTGTACAAAATGGACACAACACTCAATTTTTATTCATGTAGAATAGCCGTAACGATGTAGTAGAATTAAGTCTATACATATAATCAAATTGTAACTAAGCCGAATCTGTACATTAGATATTTTTTGGAAAATCTTATTAAAATAAACATTATTATCGATACAGAGGCCGAATCTATAGTTTTTAGAATTTTTGTCTGTCTGTCTGTCTGTTACCGCATCACTGATAAACCACTGAAGGGATTTTGATGAAGTTTGATATGGTAATAGCTGGTTATTGGGTCAACATAAAGGATACTTTTTACCGAGGGAAAATGTCTCATTTCTGAGAAAAAATATAGGAACTGCAATGTAAGAGTATACTAATATGTAAAACCTAAGAGTTTGGTTTTTGGTCATCTAAACGCGGGCGGAGCCGCGGGCAATGCTAGTAAACATATAAAACATACCAATCTTCATTTATAATAAGGTGAAACTATAATCGTTGTTAAAAAAATCAATAGATCTTATATGAGAATTAATATTACTTACTAATTTAAAAATATTAATGTGTTTTCAATTAGTATAAAATAATTCTTTTTCGTTTTTATACGTTACAATTTTATTATATGTATAGATAACGTCAGGTCTCTGTGTGCCTAGTGTATATTAAAGCGTTTCACTCAACGCTACAAAGTGTCCGAACAATTGTATTTTGGACGACTTTTTACTTTTTCTTTATTTTTTGTTGTTTCTGTGTTTAAAACGAAAGTGAAAACAGACATTACGGCGACTCTACACAAATTTTAGAACATTTTAGGAAACATTAACCAATGTGTTGTTCACAACTGGCACACATATTCTACAATTCTATTAAGATCCATACATGCATATTTATTAACGTATACATCTATACTTATATTATAAAGAGGTAAAGTTTGTGAGTTTGTGAGTTTGTGAGGTCGTAGGGGGTAAGCTCTAGATCTACAGAACCGATTTAGATAAAATTTGGTAAAAAGATAGTTTGAGACCCTGGGAAGGACATAGTATACTTTTTATCCCGGAAACATCCCCTAAGGATGTGAAAATGGGGATGAAAGTTTGTATTGGGAAACAAGCTAGGGACGAACTCGAGCGAAGCGAGGGTGAGTCGCTAGTAATTAATATATAGAAGAAATAATTTGATTTAATCGAATATGAAAAACTTTTTTTTAATTCCTATAAAATTATTAAATGTTAACATTTATTGCAACGTACCTATTTCATATTTTTATGGGATGTTTAATGTGTATAAGTCTTAATAGTGAGTGTACTCGCGATATTGTAGTGTGGCCTTCGCGGGGGCCACGGATTCACGATTACCGAGTTCACGGCGAGGGCTACTTTTATTACTATAGTCCATTTAACCCATATCGTTGACGTAATCAAACTGCTTTTATCGTTCGTTGCCGAGGTACGAAACAGACGCCTCTGATTGAAATATGAATGCATTTCGCTAACTATAAATTTTATATCAACACACGTACCAATTAGTTTAACAAACTTTTTGTTTTGGCTCGAAAATATGAAGATTTTTAAATATACTTAGCTATTATTGGCGGTCTAGTGTATTTATGATGTAAGACTACGTAAAATAGGGATAGCACAGGTAATTATCCACGACGTTTGTAGGACGTCCCTTTAAAACCTTAAGGACTCTACGAGGAGTAGAAGAGGCGATAATAATAAATTAACTTATAGCTTTTATCTACTGACTTTATTCGATATACATTTATTATTATTTAAGAAATTATCTATTAAAATCCTATAAATATAATCTACAATCCTATTCTGTACCTAACTATGGAGTTTATTATGAAAATTATCATCATAAGGCTATTTCAAGGTTTGTGACTTTAAAAGCTTATGATAAATTAAATTAAGTAATACATATTATTATGTAAATTTTGTCTATATCTTTGCAATAAACATTATTACTATTATCAATACAGGAAGTATATAACCATAGAGTCAGTTATAGATCCCTAATTAATATGTGGAATCCCAATCGTGAGACAATCTAAGGAACTAATCCGATGTAGTTGTTATTTTTTAATTGATTTTATAATAAAAAGTATTATTGATGTTTTCCTAGCCGATTCCGGCCACGGCGGCCAATCTCAATGAGATTAGCCAACTGCGCAGGAGATATTATAGTGCTCAAGTGTACGCGCAGACACAAGTGCACTCTCTATTCCTATCACTCTCATACTCCGGTGGGACGACCACTCGACACGACCGGTGAGAGTTAAGGCGCAGGACCGACGGCTTTACGTGCTCTCCGAGGCACGGGGGTGAAACACCGCCAACTTCCCAACTCCGGGCTGTTACTGAGACTTACTATACAGGAAGACTCAATAACTAAACTTGGCCCGACCCGGGACTCGAACCCAGGACCTCCGGGTGTGCAGTCGTACATGCTAGCCACTACACCACCGAGGCAGTTAAAAGTAAAAAAGTATTATTAGTATCTACTCAAAGCAGCTGGTATAAATTTGCTATTATAAAAGTTTCGATATTTATATATACACTGCAGTTGTAATGATTTCAACCTCAATATTGTTTAATTATTTTAGTTGTTTTTTGATTAGTGTTAGATTGAGGGATGCCATTAAAACCACACTGCCAGATATTTCTCACGAAAGTGTTGTAAAATTAATAACGACGCTTTAATTAATATGAATGGCTAGGATTATTTGCGAGGACAATATAGCGCCTACTCATAGACCTTATTGATGGCACAATTACCTACTATCAGATTGTGTGACTCAGTTGCTAATAGAAGAAAATTTTATATGACAAGGTTTTAAATTGTTTCAGTATGAAATACAAAGTTCTTTTCATAATCGAAAGTGATATATCTCATATTAAAAATAATTTGGTTTTATATGTTTATATATTAACAGCATAAAAATGTCATATAAATGCCTAATTTATAACATTATAATATTATTATTATACATATATAGCTAAATACAATATTTCCCTATCAGAATAAGCAGGAAGGATATGTAGTTGGATATTTTTGATATTTGGTTAATCCTATTTGTGCGTCAACGGTTGAAAAAAAGTTTATTATATTTAAGTTTATTTAAATCATTTCACTTAATTCAAAAAATCCCAATGGAAATAAATACAATATATTTATTATTGACATCAGAAAATATTTACGGTACAAAGATATAGAAAGTTTCTTCTGGCTTTTAACTTTATTTTTAAACGGTTACATAGAATAGAGAACGTAGCGATATGAAGTTTTGAGTGTTTGACGAGCATGACTTAGCAAAATTATTTAATACTACCGCCATACCCTTGCTTTGCTCGGGTCCCTTCCTGGATACGTTTTATATAGATAATAATAGTTATTGTGAGTTTACCTGTTATCGCGGACTTTTCTGTAGGCCTTTTTAACAATTTTCACAATTTTCTAGTAAATTGTTTTGATATAATATCTCTAAAGATTTAACCAGCGTTACGTTGATTCGCTGCGAGCGATTAATAATTTTAAATCTGTGATATCTCTTAAGATTTATTTAATGATATGCTGGAAAGGACAATTTTGATCTACATTAAACGCACAAAGTATTTAACATATTTAATTGTATAAGGACAATAAATAGGGTAGTATTGTTTAAAATAGCTTCGTAAAAACCCACTATTTTTAGTAATATGTATTTAAAAGACAAAAATGGTTACTGTGGGTTATCCTTAGGATATAGACATATACCATCGTGGACTTTTCTGTAGACCTTGTTAAGATATACACTTTCATTACACGTTATTTTCATATATCTCGTAAGGTTTAGCCAGCGTCAGCAATGTAAGCGCCCAAAAATATGTTTTAAACAATATCATTACAAATCTTTGAAATTCTCGGCATTTCTCTACTATAATATGCATGTATTACACATATAAACCTTCCGGAAGAAAATATCTATATGATAGTAAAAACCGTAGGCAGTGGTAGCCCCGCGGTAACGCGCTCGCTTGGGAAACCGAGTGAAGCGGGTTCAAATACCGGGTCTTGCACCTCTGATATTTTTATGTGCGAATCATTTCTAACATGATTACCACTTGCCTTATGGTGAAGGAAAACATCGTGAGGAAACCTGCATATCTGAGTAAACCTAGAAAGTTTTCGAAAGACATGTGAAGTCCGCCAACCCGCACTTGGGCAGCGTAGTGGGCTATAGCCTGATTCCCCTCGTATTGAAGGGAAGCCCGTGCCCAGCAGTGCGACGATAAAAAGGGCTGAATACAAGTAAAAACCGTATCAAAATACGTTGCGTGGCTTAGAAGAACTTACCGGAGAAACAGACAGACAAAAACAGCGATTATGCTTTATACTATATATTCCCATTTTAGGGTCCTGTAGATCATAAGTAGGATATTTTCAGCAATACGATTTTATGCATATAAATATTTTATTTATATTTAACCTAACGAAGTAGGTAAGCAGGTAAACAAATTATATCGCTTGCTTGATACAATAAGTTAAACTTTTAACATTTGAACAAATAAATAAAACTAGTTAATTGTAAGTCGGCCTTGTGTTGCCTAGCGTTTCTACTAAAAAACAAAATGCCTAAGAATAGTATTATTTTAAAGCATTGCAGAATATTTTCTGATGGAAAATGTCGAAACTTCGTACGACTTATGAGTTAGGTGGTCAAGTTGTAAAGTTCTGGAATGTTAAGTGTGTATTTTTTTTATCCTTCAAGTTAATAATTGTAAGAGACGATTTACAAAAATATAAGAAAAAATCTTAAAAACATCTTTAAAAAAAATGAAAGGGCCAGTTATGAGTGGTATAAATATATTTATATAAAGATACTATAAAATAACAAGTCTCGAAAATGTTTAAAAAATAAATAATAATTAAGCCCAAATATTGGTTAAAAATATAGAGTATAAACGTTCAGTTAAAAAGAAGAAAATCATTTACTGCGTTTCATACGAACTCCAACTCGCACTTTACAACGTAGATAGAGTGAGAAGTAGGTATTTGAAATTACGTATTAGTTATGTATATTACATATACATAAATAACATTTTATTCGTATTTTTTTTCAAAAATTAACTTTTCTAGTGTACACATTGTATTTAAAAAATATTTAATAGATTCATTGATAAGTATTTTTTTGCTTTAAATCTGTACAGGTACAACCAATGACCTTCACATACATATATCGCAATACTCAAATACGAATGAAGTGAGTAACAAATCTTCCAGTTTCTTTATATCATTTTTAGAACAGTTATATATTTCCCGCCCACGCTTGATTCTGCTGTTTATCAAATCAAATCAAACCAAAATATTTTATTCAACATTAAATTATTACAATTTTTTACTGAACGTCAAGAGCCTACAACCAGTTCGGAAAGACGAAACCTCAGACCTGAGAAGAACTGGCAAAAGAAACTCAGCGGGACCAATATCTTTTCTTAAAGTACAATCTCTCTTTTTTTGTTGTTGTTGTTTATATAAATGCATACAAAGCATAAACTGAAATAATTCGCACGTCGGCTCCGCAAGGTCTCTTAACTAATAGCAAAGAACGTATTCCGCTAACCAGTGACAAAAGCGAAAATTAGCACATTACAAACCAAAGTCATTCACCCAAATTATCAATCTATGTAATTTCGCGTAAAGTTCAGATCTAAATTTTTAATTACTTGCTTTGTAATTTAAATTATATCTGTATGTAGGTATACCGTAAATATAAGTACCGAGTAATAATTAATTGATAAACTATAAGAATAATTTACAGTCAATACTTAATAATGATTTTCTAATGAAGTTAAATCATAGCACAGACGATATAATACTATACTAGAGGAAGGCTTATTTTCAAGGACGGAAAGTCATATGAAGGTTTAAATCATAAAATAATCAAAATTTTATTAATTATTTGAGTCCATAACTGATGTACCATAATTCCTTATAACCCACATTATAAATGACATATTAAAATATGATTAAAAATAGCATATTTTGATTTAAAAATACGCACGTTAACAGTCTTAAACTTTCGTTTAATTAACATGAAAATTAACATAGAGTTATGTATATATTGTGTTATTTATTTATAATTAACTATTTTACTTTATATTATACTTAGTTAAGATTTTCTATTAGCTTATAACATTGCAACTGCAATTTTCTATGAAATTTGCGTCTGCACGTCATAACATGTCATTATTAGATATTGTACTGATGACTTTTACGCTATCGAAGTTCACACAGGGTGCTAATTAATGAATGAAAGAGAATTATCAATGAACAGTTTGTTATAAATATAATATTGTATATCCCTTAGCAACATCATTAAACTTAAATTATTATTTCTTTCTAAAGGTTTTAACTATCCAAAAATACACATTATGCGCTTTCAAAATGTACACTTACATAGTAGAGTTCCTGTACTATATATAATTTTACGTTAAGGTATGAACAGATAAACAAAGTTTAGTTCTATATTTATTTTCACACGGTAGCAATATGTTATAATTTTTTTTAATTTAATTTAATCATTTATTTCAGGCAACATTAACAAAAAGATTTTAAATATGTAAACAGAGTTTTGCACGAGTATATTTTGAAAGAAAATATTTGCCTTTTTATTTATAGTTTGTTATTCTCTAATCATTTTTATATAAAAAATATTATTAGAAAATAAATACATGTGTATAGCGTACTCACTTGAATCAATTTTCCATTTTGTGTAGCATGCTAGGCCCGTAGACATGATGAGCAGTCACTCTTTGCCGGTAAAAAGTGAAATTTCACGCGACGCCCGCCGCTAATTTATTCACTCGCAGTGAAAAACGTGGATCAGCCGATACCGCGTTTTGTTCGCGCTAACTATATATAAACACGTGTTTGATAATATGAAATTTGATGCCTTAGTAACAAATAACAATTTTACAAAAATAATAAAATTTTATTTGTTAAGATTCGTGATCGATCAGCGTCTGTAGTATTTATATGAAGGGGAGTTTTAAATAAATCGTAAGTGCGTTCGGAGAGCAGTCGGATTCGACGTCGACGGCGTGGGTCAGAACGGCTCGGAGAGTGGAGCGCACGACACGGCGACTTGTGGGCCACTGAATGTGCGCCCGCGCACCCGTTTACCGTCGTTCCTCAACTCTTCCAATTTTAATATTTGAATACGCAGGGCGCGCTCTTTTCTGATATGAAGCTTGCTAACGGCTACAGACATGCTTCAAACTTTATGAATATAGTATCCCTCTACTTTTATATTATTTTTTATATTAGTTTTTGTATGCGTTTTGTTGGAATGGAGTTCCTTATTTTAATTAGGTATATATAGACACGTTTTGTATATATGTACTTTACAACAAGTGTTTTAGTAATTATCGAGTTTAATTATTATTTAATAAATATACATTTATAATAAATACTATATTTATTCTCTAAATCTCTAACATCACATGTTATGCTTAGAATATTGTATAAAAAACTATAAGCTTTCGTAGTATAAAAATCACATGTCCCAAATTAAAAAGTGTGAAAAATAAATTATAAATGTAGTTGCAGGAAACTAAACATACCTAAATAACTGGAGTTGCTGCAATAAAATTGGCCTGTAAAATTATTCGCCGCCATATATCTTACACCAAAATAGAATATTTTAAAACACTTTGCTCTAGTTAAACAGGGTACCATGAAAATGTATGATGCTATTAACTGGAAGGTCGGCCGCAAACGATGATGTCACCAATCAGATCGCGACTGATTTATCGACACCACTTGCTAACGCTAGGGCCCCATAACAAGACAGCTTAGGGCCCTCGCTGCATATGTTTCGTACAAAATAAAAAGGTCAGACAAAATATTTTAAATCAAACAACATAACGTCTTCAGCTCTAAAAATATATGAAAGAGTTATTCATTTTTTATTTCAGCGACGAACTCACAAAGCTTACAGAAAATGTCATATATTAGAAGGAAATGTAGCGTATTATTTAATAAATTTTCTTGAAGAAAACCGTCGAGACCACTAAAGCGGTGTTCAATAGCATGAACTCGTTAATGCACACAAACATATTGCAATATTATATAAACATAAGTTTTGTAAAATAAAGATCTATAATATTTTACAAAACATTACTTGTATTATGTGTAATTTCTACTCTTGGGTAAATTAAGGAGTCTGAATTTGCAATAACTACTTATAAATAGAAGACTTTGATATTATAAAGACTCCAATAATTCATAATAATATACATGTTATCAGTTATTATGAATTATTAGATATGGTTCATACATGGATATGATTCTTAATAATTACTGGCTTAAGATATTCTAATTTGTACAACAATTTTGTTTTGCATTTTGTAGGTGTAATTCATTGTCTATAAAACCTTTAAGCACTCCCAATTTTGGCACAATAAAAAATAGTTGAAATTAAAATCGAAAGTTCCTATTTAGTGCAATATTTTGCTTCCGTTTATTTTCACAATGCGGTAGATACCTATATTTAAATTAATTCGGTGTGTGGTCCAATAAAGCCGTCAACCAGTCGTCAGATTGTATCAATTCTCGCATGATCCGATCACATCCGCTGTCATATCAAAGCTACCATTTCGTCTACAAACAAGGTCTAATCCCCCATTCTCAGAACAGGATCTGTCATTAATGAAAAATCTGTAATTCAAAAGATATTTAAGAAATAGACTTATTGATTAAATATTGATAGTAAAATTATGTTTACTTCTAATTGTTAAATAATTAGCTTGCTTGATGCGCTCTTATAATGTAACTAGCATCGCCCGCGGCTCCGCCCGCGTTCTGATGACCAAAAATCAAATTCTTAGGTTTTACTTATTAGAATACTCTTACAATACAGTTTTTGTATTTTTTATCAGAAATGAGATATTTTCCCGCGGTAAAAAGTATCCTATATGTTGACCCAGATAACCAGCTACCATCATACCAAATTTCATCAAAATCTGTCCAGTGGATTTCTCGTGATGTGGTAACAGACAGACAGACAGACAAAAATTCTAAAAACTATAGATTCGCACTCTGTGTCGATAATAATGTCTATTTCAATTAGATTTTCCAAAAAATATTTAATGTACAGATTCGACTCTGTTAGAATTTTATTATATGGTTTAAGTTTAGACTGCAAAAATTTGGCTGCCCAAATTATTTTGAAAATTAAAGTTAAATTTACACTTAAAGATATTTCATTTCTCGAAATAGTTACTAGCTTAAAGCTCTCACTGAGGCTTTACCGGCACTTCTTATCACATTCCATAATCATTTTTAATCTTTCAACTATATAATAATTTTGATATATCATAATTTTGATAATAAATATAAAACATTCTTTTAAAAATAAATTAAAACAGCACCTTCTCACTCAATTAAATTAAAAATTATCTTAATTACTTATGCATTGTGTTATATGTATAGATAGATAGGTATATATTTACATAATAATGTATGCTATAGTATATATTGTATGGTATTATATATAATATTTAATTAGCTATTTATTTTTAAGTATCAATATTATGTTATTTATATGACTACAACTGCACGATTATAGCCTGCTTTATAACACTATTTCTCACAACTATAGGTTGGCTGGAAGAGATCTCTTCTAGAGATAAGTCCACCTCTGCAAAAAAAAAATTGTATTTAAATTACTGTATTTATTTTTAAGTGCAATAAAGAATAGTAAGCATATCTATACTAATATTATAAAGAGGTAAAGTTTGTGAGTTTGTGACGTTGTATGGGGTAATCTCTGGATCTACTGAACCGATTTAGACGAAATTTAATAAGAAGATACTTTGAGACCCTGGGGAGGACATAGGATACTTTTATCCTGGAAATCATCCCTTAGGGGGGTGAAAATGGGGATGAAAGTTTGTATGGGGAATCGACTTAGGGACGAACCAGAGCGAAGCGATGGTGAGTCGCTAGTATAATATATAGGAACTTGTACGCAAAACTTGTACTTGAACGCAAAGTGGTTGAGATAATAAGATAACAAAAAAAATATAAGAAAATATTTACTTTGGTTTTATTATGTTGGTCTTAAAAAATCGTAAAGTGGTAAAGAAGTTAAAGAAGAAGAAGAAGTATGAAAATTCTCTATTATAAAGAATTTAATCAATTAAAGAAAAATAAAAATAAAACTATGGTTATTTTTAAATCGCGTATAAAACTATATTTATTATTCAATCTATATTGAAAACCATTACGCTCAACTTACTTTGTATTTTTAACTTTTATTTCCTATCCTACAGGATTTTTTGGAATTTTTTTGGTATTTTAGGATTTTTTTAGAATTTGGACATGAAATGTACTGAATTTGTCCTGTTTTGTAACAAATGCTGTAACTACTTTCTGCAAATACCAATATTTTCATAACACTTCTATTGCCCTGCCCCTCTTTTAAAACTTTTTTATTTTCCAATATAAAAATACAATGAATATTAAGATTAAACTTGCCAAACTATTCAAAATCAATAAATTTAATGCTGCACGATCCGTATATAGCAATATTTTTTTGCTGCGGAAGTTCTACCATTTTTCGGTTTTACGATTATTTGACTTAAAGCTTTTATATGTCTTATGATTACATTTCTTAGATTTTTATGTAGCATAAATGATTGTAGAATGTCATATTTCCTAAGTCCTCAGAAGGTATCCGTGACTGGCTAACAAATAAAAGAAACAAACGTATATCGATAAAAACTTCCTCATTTTGTTTTATCTACGGACTATAGTAATAAATTGCTATTTATTGTCATTATAATAATTTACATTTTTGTTACATACGCAAATTGACCTAATTAAAAAGTCAGCAACTAAATTAATTCAAATGTTACAAAATATCTAATATCGTGCAAAAGTACATAAAAGTGCCTTTACAAATACATATTTCTTTCAATATTCCAATTAGATACAGATATTATTTTGAATAAAATTAATATTTGTATCATTGCAGAATTTTAGTGTCTAGTGGAACCATTTCATATTTGCCAATTGTTTATTTCATTTATAATTAAACATTTCATAAATTGTCTTTTAAGTCGCATAACCGGTGTCGCAGTCATCAACTCGAAAACTGTTCTCAATAAGCAATTATTTATCGTCTACTTCCGCGTTGGGAGCCTAATAAAGCCAATCAGCAAGATAACGAATTATATATTAAAACACATCTAGCTTCCTCCCAGCCTTTATATTTATGTTAGCATAACAAATATTTCATTAATTTGATAAACACGTCCTTTAATAAAATTTAGATACGCTTGCTGCAAACCATTTATAAAATTCATCAAGATGTTAACGTATCACTCCAAATTATTAATAATCCCTCAACGACCGCGGACACGCCGGCGTTACAATAGATTTCTTAGAAATTTAATTAATTTCTTAGAAATTTACCTGGAGGTTTAATGAAAATAAGAAAATCGAACGAAGAGTTTCTTTCGCCAGTTCTTCTCAGGTCTGAGGCTTCATCTTTCCGAACTGGTAGTAGACTCATGACGTTCAGTAAAAAATTGTAATAATTTAATGCTGAATAAAATATTTTGAACTTTTGAATTTTTGAATTTGAACGTTAGATACCTTCCAATAAACTGATTTACTTTGGGAACTTTGAATCATTTAGATTTAAATCTACACCTACTTGATTTTATATTAAGTCACTGAAAACAATCATAGTCTTTAAATATTTCCGTTTCCAAATATGAAAATGACATCAATATCTGTTCTATCTATTAAGTCAGTACAGTTTATAATTCTTACTGCATTTAGTACATTAAGCAAATAATTAATTAATTTTCGAATCCTAAACTGTCGACAGTTTTATTTAAAAACTAGCATTGCCCGCGGCTTCGCCCCCGTTCAGATTAACAAAAACCAAATTCTCAGGTTTTACATATTAGTATACTCTTACATTGCAGTTTTTGTATTTTTTCTGAGAAATTAAATATTTTTCCGCGGTAAAGTATCCAATATGCTGACCCGGATAACCAGTTATCATCATACCAAATTTCATCAAAATCCCTCCAATGGTTTTTCTGTGATGCGGTAACAGACAGACAAAAATTCTAATAACTATAGATTCGGCCTCTGTATCTATAATAATGTTTATTTCAATAAGATTTTCCAAAAAATATTTAACGTACAGATTCGGCTTAGTTACAATTTTATTATATGTATAGATAAAACATTAATGTAAGCTAGCTGCTATATATAGATATAGAGATAACTATAGTAAGGTTTTAACAATTCAATATTACCGAATTGTTCTAAAGAATTAACTGAACACAACGATTCTCTCTTACATCCAATTATGCGTTAGTGAGTTATTTATTCTTTGTATTCGGCGCAAAGCCAAATAATATTATGATTTAGCGAGCTTGACCGCGTCAGGCGCCACTCTCATAAACCAGTGACGCTTTTTAGCCTAATGATATAATTATGTTTTACAGCTGACACATTTTCTCGTTTCAAATTTCAAACTGATTGTATAGTAGATATATAATTAACGGTCTTGGCAAAAGATATAATATGTATTTTGTATTTGTGTAAAATATATTTTGTTTGTAATTAAGATTACAAGTTTTCTGGGTACTACCTACTTACTTTACTTTACTTACCCGCGTATTTATTTCCACTTTGTATAACAGATTTGAAAGGGCAACACAAACTATCTTGACTTGGTTAAAACTTAACTAAATATTAAGTTCCTCTCGAAAGCTTTAATAATAATTTTAAGGCACATTTGTAATTTTTTTAAAGATACAAAATCAGACAAAAAAAATTTACATTGTTATACACAAGTTTTACAAGTGTGCCTTGCATCCATTATTTCAAAGATTTGAAACAAAATTAAAAA
Organism: Brenthis ino; assembly: GCA_921882275.1. Classification (NCBI taxonomy): domain Eukaryota; kingdom Metazoa; phylum Arthropoda; class Insecta; order Lepidoptera; family Nymphalidae; genus Brenthis; species Brenthis ino. The sequence goes on from OV170225.1 coordinate 786,322, forward strand.
AAGACATGTTAAAAGCATTTTCGAATGTCATTCAAATAGACCACATATATTGAGATGAGTGATTAAAAGCAAAGCTTGTTTGGTATTCGGGGTGCATCTATAGAAGAGCAGACGGCGCCTACCAATTCCAACAATGAGCGGCGTGACGGCCCCGACATCTATCAACAGGGTCCCGGGCGCAACTTGTCTTGTATCTTTTAAATCTTGAGACATACCGTTTCATCTATCTCTAACAATAAATAAATATAACTTATACTTTAACTACGCGACGAGAGAATTTGTGATAAAAGTAAAGGAAGTCGAGCGTTAACCAAAAGAAAGGCGCGCTGAGAAAATATCAAGAATTACTGTTAAACTTTATTACTGTAATAACGTTTATTGCCTGCGAAACCGCAGATGTCAAAGAAATAATAAAATTATTTTCGTTACAACCAGCGGGCGTAATTCTAGAATTGTGAAATTATCCTACTACCAAAGGAAAATAGAATAAGTACGATGCTCTGAACACATTTTATTGCAGTGAGATTGATAAGACACGTCCTATTCTATACATGTAATAAAATTATAGAGAGAAATCTCAAACTGATATTTTTTCAAAATTTCATTATATATATGTAATGTAATGTAACGATAATAATACAAAAATGTGACTTTGTTTATGTTACCATGTGTCAGTCTTTTATTATTATGCCCGTTTTTATATTTACGATAGTTTTTCACCGTGCAGGAGACACGGTTCTACGGGAGAGGTGACTAAACTGCTTCAAAATTTTGATTAATAAAATAAAAAAGATACTCTATGGTTGTTTAAACATGTTAATTTGATTTTTGCCCATTATATTGTCAAGATTTACATTAATACAAGATTTGCGTTCACAAAATATAAACTTGCCTTAATTTTGAAACTACAGAAGATCAACCTTTACAATATAAAATATAAAAACGACCAGAAATGATGTATGAAATGATGTTGCCCGCGGCTCCGCCCGCGTTCAGATTAACAAAAACCAAATTCTTAGGTTTTACATTTTAGTATACTCTTACATTACAATTTTTGAATTTTTTCTCAGAAATGAGATATTTTCCCGCGGTAAAAAGTATTCTACATGTTGACCCGAATAACTGCCTATCACCATACCAAATTTCACGAAAATCCCTTCAATGGTTTCTCCGTGATACGGTAACAGGCAGATAGACAGAAAGACAGACAAAAAAACTATAGATTCGGCCTCTATATCGATAATCTATTTCAATAAGATTTTCCCAAAAATATTTAATATACAGATTCGGATGAGTTACAATTTTATTATGTGTATAGTTCTAATACTCGTACATAAAATGCTTTGTCCTGACTGATCAAAGTGGTTTAGAAAGGTGAAATTTGGACGGCATATTCTTTATACAATGTAGGCATCTAAGCAACTAAGAAAAGATTTTTCGTAATTCATGCCCTATAGGGGTAAAATAGGGGATAAAAGATTGTATAACTCTGTTATTCTAAACGCGAAATGCACGGAAAGTGGTATTTAGGTTTAAATGAAAAATAAGAAGTTGTTTGTTTTTTAAATTCATCCCTTAAAAGTGTGAAAGGGGCTGATAAAGTTTATATGGACAAACAATTATTTATAATCAGAATTACTTGAAACTTGGTATTAACACTCTTCAATACAATTAAATAAATATACATGTTTTAGCATTTTTCGAAGTTCACTCTATATGGGGGTAAAATGGAGGGAGGACGAAAGTTTGTATAAAATTCTGTAATTAATGCACGGAAAGTGGTATTTACCTTTGAAATGAAGATAAAACAACCAAATATTATTATTTTTTCAAAATTTATTCCTTAAAAGGGTAAAAGGGGGTTGTGCTGTTTATATGTATGAGGAAAAAATTGTCTATGATCGAAATTACTTGAAATTTGGTATTAATGCTCTTCAATACAATTAAGTAAATATGTACCTTTTTTAGTTTTTTTTTTAAATCGTAATTTGATCGCCAGCGAAGCCTCGGGTTCTTCTAGTACTACATAATTATCGTAGTGTTAGTTAAAATAACTTTGTTGTAAAATTAGTAATTTGGGGTTTTTTGGCACTACATTAATAGTTTTATTTAGAATAATACTTATATTGTACCTAAACCACGGTTTTGTTCGTCTTCAACACTTGCCCGCTAGAAACTGTTTTCTCAGTCACACAGAAGCTTAACAGCTGTCGAACAATACTTGTATAATTATTAAATTAAACCTATAAAAATCTCATCGTTTGCGTGAATGCTAGGAATTCACAGAAATATTACAGAAAATGCTATAAATATAAAATATCATAATTTTTTTTAATTTATTATCCTTTTAAGCTTATGCTGTCGGCATACTGTACATTTTGAACGAACAGCATGTCTATTCGAAAACAACGGGCTTGGTGTTCGCTTAAGACAATTATTTAAAAAAAAATACCTTTAAAAAAACATCCTTTACTCATTTTATTGTAATTACTAGCTGTACCCGCGGCTTCGCCCGCAATCAAACTACTAAAAAAACAAACCCTTTGTCACACCGACAGCAGCGCCACCTACCGTGTACAATTGTGAATCTAAACCATTCCCAGATCCCCTTGAACACACACACAAAATTTCATCAAAATCGGTCCAGTCGTTTGAGAGAAGTTCAGTGACATACACACTCACAGAAGAATTATATATATATAAAGATACCATAAATAATTAGGTAGGTATATTATTCTCTATAGTTTCAAGTTTCGTTATCTACGTTCAATTGAAAATTTTGCCTGTATTACATCTTTATCACATTCGTTATAATGAAATGTCGTTTAATCCAATTTTATTATTTAACTTACGAGCATTTAACCTAACACCGTAAGCATTAACTAACAAGAATTATGACGTAATAATATCCATTAGTTACTAGAATATTTAATGTGAAAGCTTGTAAATTATAATATGGTAGCCTTTAGCAAAATTCGATTTTTATGATACGCCCACATTACTGATTTATATTTACGTTATTAAAAACCGTACGTATAGTTAGATAATAGTTATTAAATTTATAAACATATTATTCCAATTAAATTTTAACGAGTTTAAATAGATATTGGAACTGCAAATAAATAAAGTTAGACATAGAAAACTTTGTTGTGTTCTATAATCTATTCGAAGTAGGGGTCATGATTATGTGGTCGTTAAGAAATAAATAGCAAAACGCACACGAGAGGCCGCGGGCTAATTCTAGTAAATTGTGTAAATACTTAATTAATGGTTACGTATACCTATAAAGATAAATATTTACAAGTTAAGCACAATAACATTTTAGCAAATGATATAACGATAAAGCTACATAAAAAGATATAATGGCGGATATTGCTGGTATTTGTTGCATTTAATTTTATTGGTTTAATTTAATTAAGAGTTTTAAAATTTCACAGAATCAATACAAAAATATTCGTCATCATCATCTTCGGCTGTATAAAGCGTATTATTTTATTCCCCCATAAACTTAACAACACAAACTTGAAAGATCTGCAAGTGAATATTAATGATGAACCTCTAAAAAGCTATCTGTGTCACAATTAATGAACACATTTACACGTACAGTATGAGCTTCATTAAATATTCTGGTTAAGTCTAAACAGACATTTCTTACAATTCCTCATACACAGTAGCTGATTCCAATTGCAAATTATAGTAACGAAATGGAATGCAAATACATTCTCCAATCGTTTAGATCGCTCTGACCAACGAGCATACAATCATAACAAATCTTATGTTAGCAAACATCCTATATCCATAAGCATCAATCAAATCAATGTCACGAAAGAGTCCCAGCGACCCATTTCACTGAATCTGCGCCGCCACGGCCGTTCACCTAATGATCTCATCGCCCCAGAATAAAAATTTACTCGTTTAGACCAATTGAATTTGTTTATGATACGCTTTCTCGAGCGAACTAGACGCTCTACTTTAGTTTAGGTAATGCTCGAAGTCGAAATCCTGCGTCTGGACTCGGTCGTGCTTGAACGAGAGCTTTTCTAAATAATCTGAAGCCCTATTAAGGAGATACCCGCTGCTTAACTTCTCGGGCGCCATACGTTTCTGCTTCCGCTCTTAATGGATAAATTCTCGATTGAGTTCAAACTAATAATGGCCTCAAATATGTTTGGAAGCCGTTTTAGTCTGAAATATGATCAGGAAAACAATTGTGAAAACTTTTTTAATTTACGTGCGTGGAAATGAGTACAAATTTCATTATGTACCTATGTTTATTCTTGGCTTTGGAATTTATTAAAATAACTATAAATAATTATTATCTCACATAAACATACACATATCTCACTGTGATACTATGTACCCTTAATAAGAACTAGTGTTTAATAAGATATATATATATATATATATATATATATATATATATATATATTGTAACAAATTTAACAAAATCTTATCATAGTGTATAGTTTCCAAATAATATCTTTAAAAATTGAAGAGATTCTAGATTATAATGCAACATACTTATTTATGTCTTCTTATTTGCACTTTATTTTGCTTGTACATTTGAACCACGCCGTATATCACCATATGTCCATACTGATCGTCTATACACACTGACGACCGTAACAACATACTGGAAAATAACTGTAATTTTTCACAACAAAAATAATTGTGTTAACAAAAGATATCTGAACCAAATGTGACATTAGATATTGTCTGTATGTTCCATTTTTCATAGGTTCCTTTGAAATTATTATTAAACTAGCGGACCCGACAGACGTTGTCCTGTCTACACGTCTTTAATTTGAAAATTTCAAACTTTTTTTTTTTATAATTTTTTTTATGAAAATTATTATTCAAATTGTGAATCTAAACCATTCCCAGATCCCCTTGAACACACACAAAAAATTTCATCATAATCGGTCCAGTCGTTTGAGAGAAGTTCAGTGACATACACACTCACAGAAGAATTATATATATAAAGATATGTTCTTTTTTATTGCAAGTTAACTCTAGGAATAGTAGCTTTTCCGTGCTCTCGATCTACATCCTTGGGCTCTATGTGAACTAAAAATCTCTGCTTGAAATTTTAATCTTGAATCAGCATCACCAGCAGCTCAGTTACTTTTTCTTAGTAAAATAAGTAAATAAACTGTTATAGATATATAAAAATTGTACTCTTTTGTATTTTATAGCAATGAATAATTTTTAATTATTATTATTCATTTATTTTATATCGGCATCAAGAATAATCATCTTTAGCAAGAGTATGATAATCTATATAGTATACGTAAAACTTTTCTTTTTGCATATAAGCGGAAAAGCGTTTTAATCAAATTTATTGTTTATTCGACTATCATGTATATCGCAACATTCACTCTTTTACAGTACGCGGCGTCATAAAGTGTTTATTACGTTAATCATGATAATTATCAGAATTAGTACATAGGCCGTGATATCATGAGGTTCACACTTCATAAAAAAAAATTTCAATGTATGTATTGGGAATAAAATCTCTATTGCTTACAAATAAATTAATAAATAAAAAAAATAAATAAATTACCAGCTCTACTTCCCTAATAAAATATAATTTATTAACAGGTATAATACAAAAACCTTTTAAAAAAAGCTTTTGCTGTTATTCATCGAGCAATCGCATAAAAATTATTTTTAACCGACTTCTAAAAAGGAAGAGGTTCTCAATTCGCCGGAAGCTTTTTTTTTGGTTTTTTATTGTATATTCACCGATTAATCGAAAACACCTGAACTGATTTGGATTTTTTTTAGGGCAAGACAGATTAAATGTGTAGAGTTAAGATGATAGAGTAAGAAAGTATAACACTACTATTCTATCAGTTAGCTTTGCGAATGAGGAATAATTTCAAATTCCAATCCTTAGAGTCCACTGTTTGAAAATGAAGTCTATTGTTGGAACTCGAAGGTGGGTACGCCTGCATTTTATTTTTCTAGCTATAATTACTTTAATGAAAATTGACTCTAAATATATAAATATTATAAATCTAAACCAAAATAGATCGTATTTAGATTATACATAGTTAAAAAAATAATATTACTCATCTAATATTACTATAACACCTATTGCCAGTAGGTTGGATTTTAGATATGTTAGCCACTGCTGTGCTATTTCTTGTTAGTAATGTATAAATGAATAAAATGTATCTAGAGTGTAAGTTTAACTGCCTCGGTGGTGTAGTGGCTAGCATGTACGGCTGCACACCCGGAGGTCTTGGGTTCGAGTCCCGGGTCGGGCCAAGTTTAGTTATTGAGTCTTCCTGTATAGTAAGTCTCAGTAACAGCCCGGAGTTGGGAAGTTGGCGGTGTTTCACCCCCGTGCCTCGGAGAGCACGTAAAGCCGTCGGTCCTGCGCCTTAACTCTCACCGGTCGTGTCGAGTGGTCGTCCCACCGGAGTATGAGAGTGATAGGAATAGAGAGTGCCTTGTGTCTGCGCGTACACTTGAGCACTATAATATCTCCTGCGCAGTTGGCTAATCTCATTGAGATTGGCCGCCATGGCCGGAATCGGCTAGGAGAACATCATCATCATCATCATCATCAGAGTGTAAGTACTAACATAGAATATAAGCACTGTGTATACTAACAAAATATGAGTCTTAGGTTACTTGAAATAAAATTTATTATTATTATATATATTATTATTATTATAAAATGAAATAATAAAAAAAACACCTTTTGATTCAATTTTTATAGATATATGTATTTTTGTTTACATTCGTTATGTTTGATTTGTTCATATAGGTATTTGAAATTAATGCTTAAGTCCTTGCTTTGCTTTTAAATCAATAAGGCCGTAGTATAATTTAATACGAAATTGAATTAATACTTTATCAATATTTGACCTAGCCGATAATTACTGCAAAACGGCCAAAAATATAAATAATTTTATATCATTGATCTATAACTGATAAGTAATCGACAAACATGAAACGAATCTAAAATTATTTAAATTAATCATTATCAAACGAAAAATTCATAAAATATTTAAATAGCTTTTACTGTAACATTCAATGTTATTAAATAATTACCCCGAAACTTCCGCTTTAAATCTCAGCATTAAATAAGATTAAAGAGACTAAGAAAAAAATAGGCATTAAATATACAGGCAGTTTTTCTATAAGTACTTTAAGTAGTAGGTGCAGTTACAGCCTTATTTTTTGCTAACGTTACGCTAGACCTGATTTGAATTACAATTCTTTTCACTATTTGAAAGCAATTTAAAGCATTCCTAACAAAGTCCTCAAAAGTGAAATGAGGATATGTTTACTTTGCAAGTAGTTTTGTAAGTGTGAGCTAAAATGGAAATTAGTTTAACAAATAACTTTGTTTAGACGCTTCTATAACAGACAGATTTGAAAATAGTTATTATACTTATATATAACTAGCATTACCCTCGGCTCTATCCGCATTCAGATGACCAAAAAGCAAATTCTTAGGTTTTACATATTAGTACACTCTTACAATGCAGTTTTTGTATTTTTTCTCAGAAATAAGATATTTTCGCGCGGTAAAAAGTATCGTATATGTTGACCCGGAAAACCAGCTATCACCATACCAAATTTCATCAAAATTCCTCCAGTGGTTTTTCTATGATGCGGTAACAGACAGACAGACAGACAGACAAAAATTCTAAAATCTATAGATTCGGCCTCTGTATCGATAATAATGTCTATTTCAATAAGATTTTCCAAAAAATATTTAATGTACAGATTCGGCTTAGTTACAATTTTATTATATGTATATAATATACCTTCACAAGACGTAGAAGTATATATGTAGATATATTTTATTCTTGATATCTCTATTAGCACTTCCACCATGATGTTCACAAATTATATTTACGTTAACTTTATTAAAAGTTCTCTTGTTTACGTACAGAGCACGCTCTCACGCATTCAAATGTACTAGTCAGTTGTATGAGTTACTGTTTAAATCGATATAAGTCTATATGCATTCATGATGCATAAACTTAGACCACGTTCCTATTTGCCCTACAAGTTAATACCTCACCGATATTCTCGTTTTGAAATATCAAACAAAATCATGGCCACATATTAAAAATACTGCACTATATCTATACATATAATAAAATTGTAACTAAGTCGAATCTGTACATTAAATATTTTTTGGAAATTCTTATTAAAATAAACATTATTATTTATTATCGATACAAAGACCGAATCTATAGTTTTTAGAATTTTTGTCTGTCTGTCTGTTACCGCATCACAGAAAAACCACTGGAGCGATTTTGATGAAATTCGGTATGGTGATAGCTGGTTATCCGGGTCAACATATAGGATACTTTTTACCGCGGGCAAATATCTCATTTCTGAGAAAAAATACAAAAACTGCATTGTAAGAGTATACTAACATGTAAAACCTAAGAATTTGGTTTTTGGTCATCTGAACGCGAGCGGAGCCGCGGGCAATGCTAGTGAAATATAAATATCCTCAATATTTTAATGTGAACGATTAAAGTATTAAACATATTTAATTATTCATCAGCTTTCTTTTCTTTAAATTTTAGTCCGATTTGATAATTTTGGATTCCATTGCAGAATTAGGTAATACTGTTAGAAAACTCATATCAATTATGTTTAAAATACAGACGTTGATTAATACGTTAAGCCTAATAGAGAATTCAAGCACGATTGCAGGTCAGAGAGCACTATAATATTCCTAGCTTTTCAACAGAGGCCGAACGGACATATTCATTTCTAATAAACATCGAGATTCGATTTTGCAATCGTTAGTCACAGCAATCCATCTGACAAGCTGTTAAATTAAAGTGTAAAAGGTCAAAATGTTATATGTACTTGACTAAACTAACGGCGTTAGAACATCAAACTTAAATTCAACTACTGTTGTTTTCTAAGACGCATTCCAGCTCATCTTATCCCAAAACCGAAATCTAATCAAAATTTATATAGATTGATTAATAAACAAGGTATTTTAATATTTATTTTGTTAGATTGATTTTATCAGTCTTTATTTGTATTGTTAAGTATCTGCAACGCGTTCAGAATCTAAATAAATAAATATGTTGGGACATCAACACACTACCATCTAGTTCCATGGTAAGCTACGAGGCCTGTGTTATGGATACCAGATAGTTGATACACTACATATATTTAATTTTAAATACATAAATATTATAAATATAAACACCCATGACTGGAGTACAAACATTCTCGCTCATCACACAAATGAATGCCCCCAGCGGGACTCGAACCCGCGACCGCTGGCACAGCAAGCAGGGTTACAACAAACTGAGCCAAACGTATCGTCGAAACAATCTAAGCAACATACATTTCCTATTCATAAATAACATGTTACTATTTAAATTGTATATTATTATTAATGTGAAAGGTCAAGTTCGGAAAACAGAGCGTAAATACGTTGTAGTTTACGGTGTTCAAACTAAAACAAGACTGTGTTCACTTCCCAGAAATTCCTTAAGCACAGTGTAACATGTGGTGAAATATCAAAGACTCTGTAGTGATAAAACGATTTAATTAAATGTTAATTTTCATGAATGATTGATAGCTACCACAGTTAGTAGTACTTTTTTTTCTTAATGGCATTATGATTTTTAAATAATATAGCATAAATATATTTAAACTTAAGTGCAAGTTTAATCATATACTTAGTTGAGAATAAAAGTAATGGATGATAAGTGATTGTCATACATTGTAATAAAAATCGAGGAATTATTGCAAGCAAAAACAAATTAACAAAAAACGAAATTATTATTTTCTTCGTCTTCTCTATAAAAAAGTTTCTAAATAATGATAAATAAAAATGTAATAAAATAGCAAAAAGTCTTTGGAGGTGCTGGGATTTGAACCCAGGACTTTCAGCATGCGAAGCAGACACTCTACCACTGAGTTACACCCCCGCATGATATTTTGTGTGAAATTACGCATCAAAATACTACAAACAATATTACTATTAAATTAAAGTATCTATATAAGTATCTTTATAATCTATACTAATATTATAAAGAGGTAAAGTTTATGAGTTTGTGAGGTTGTAGGGGGTAATCTCTGGATATACTGAACCTTTTTAAATAAGATTTGGTAAGAAAGTTTGAGACCTTGCGAAGCACATAGGAAATTTTTGATCCCGGAAATTAGCCCTTAAGGGGGTGAAAATGGGGATGGAAGTTTGTATGGAAAACCAACCTAGGGACGAACCAGAGCGAAGCCAGGGTGAATTGCTAGTTATTAAATAAATTGTAAGAATCAACATAGATTATAAGTAGGTAGTTCTATAAAGAACACAATTTTCTTCAAATATTAACAGTATCGTACAGTATTTAATTACTATACGGTCAAGAAGTTAAGTAAAAATCTATGCATTCCTATTATTATTTTTTATAAAATAGAATTAACATGGCGTTAAAACAAGTTTTCTTTCTGCATCACCTTATGTGGCACTGCGGTTTCCTCCAGATGTAGGTGAAACATTTAATTAAACGAGTATCTGGAACAAGTTTTATTAACAACTTATTAATATTATAGGTACTAGGCGAATTAGATATATAAAGAATGATTACAATTATTTTTCAAATTAATTTATTTATTACTAAAAGTTGTATTTAAATAGTCATATAATAAAAGTAACATAATATACCTATTATGTTAAATATATTCAATATTACAATATAAAAAGCACCATTTATAACAAATTAATTATAATTTTATGACTAAATCTTCCTGTGGACGTCCTTCCGCAATATTTTACGTAAGGCCTCTTGGGAATATTAAGAAGGTTTCCGAATTAAAATGTATAGCTAAGAATTATTTCAAGAGTGACTCAGCTTCCTTTGCTTGCTGCTAACGCTACCAAACACTACATACTGACACCCACAGGAAAACTGGACAGAATTTGCAATTGAGCATATCATGGAGATATAACGCTGCGATATGTCAATCATCTATTGTACTCCAAATTAATACGGTGATTGACATTTGAAACAATCGCTCCAATATACGCTGCCTCCTAACAAAATATTTCATTCATCTATACATATGATAAAATTGTAACTAAGCCGAATCTGAACATTAAATATTTTTTGGAAAATCTTATTGAAATAGACATTATTATCGATACAGAGGCCGAATCTATAGTTTTTAGAATTTTTGTCTGTCTATCTGTCTGTCTGTTACCGCATCACAGAAAAACCACTGGAGCGATTTTGATGAAATTTGGTGTAGTGCTAGTCATCCGGGTCAACATATAGGATACTTTTTACCGCGGGAAAATGTCTGATTTCTGAGAAAAAATACAAAAACTGCAATATAAAAGTATAGTAATATGTAAAACCTAAGAATTTGGTTTAGTCACCTGAACGCGGGCGGAGCCGCGGGCAATGCTAGTAATAACTATATGTATATGATGTTTCATGATGGGACGCCGTACCCACAGATCCTCGTACAGTACCTATACCCATACGTCGAATTAATGTTAAATTAAAATTTACAGGGGTGGCGTAACATGTGTACCAGCCATAAGCCATTATATAGACTCGTTTGCTTTAAACTCTTAAGCAAAGCTTACACAAATATGTATCCACAATTAACATGTGCATTAATTTGAAAGTTTTCAGAATACAGTTTAAATATACGAAGCAGCGTAACACTTATTGTGCCCATGCTAATGTTGGATTCACTGCCCTCTGATGTAACGATGTCTGTTAGCAAATTGCATAATATTTGTATTCGTGAATATCCTGTAAGGTTCTCTTATTTTTTTTTATTAAGATTCACCAGTGGCAATAACAATATTACAGTAAACATTATACTATCTTACAAAGTTCTTATAGCATTATTATAGTTCTTATAGCATTACCTTTTAAGGGTAATACCGCATGCGAAAATATGTGGACAATTCTATGATATTCATAAATTAATTAATTATACTTTGTAGAAATTTGGAATATTTTATGGTAGCAACTTAGTGAATATTCTTGAAAATCGTTTGAACGTGATAGGTCTTTGCATTTTTATATCTGGTCTTACAATATACAAATACCCATTGTACTCATTGAACAGATCTCTAGCGGAGGGTGCAGAACTAACTTCGGCCCAGAAAGTCAATATTAAACAAACATACATACATACAAAGTGATTAGTGTTGTAACTGTTGCTAGTACTGATTCCGCAAACAGCTGCTAGAGAAATCAAAAACTTTAAAAATATATCGGTTTTTCTTATATTATATGGGCATTCAATAAATGGTCTAGATTTGATGTCGGGACATAGGACTTCAAAGTAGAGGTAATTTAGAGGTAATCGAGCGTGTAATGGCTGTATCATTGGGCGTGGGCGAGACAGACCAACGACTGCCCCGCAATGTACAAGACATACTTCACTGAACAGGGAACAAGGTAATAACGCAAAAGAATATCATGAAAGTGAATTATATATCATTGATATAGTCCCATAGCAAATATTTAAGATTTTGATCACGTCTCTGAAGTTGCAACAAATTGCAGGATTGTTATTTCTTCGTATTCGTTAACGATAAATATGTATACAATATACATATTTCATTACCTAATTTTTATTCTTCTTAATAACGTCATCCTACGTCCGTCTACATGTGAGGCGTAAAGATAACATTCAATATGTTAAATAAAAAATATAAAGTAACATCGAAACCAAACTCAATAACCATACATACCGTTCTGTATTATATGATTATCTGTTATGATCATTTTATTTTACCGATTTCAACGTTTTCTTTTATATAACTTTCGTGTAATCATACTTTAAGTTCCTTACTTGTATCATATTTACGTTAGCTATCGAAAAGAGAAGGACAATTACGATGACAGAAATCTGAGGAAACTGTGACGTAGGTACTCAATATTATGTGCCTCCAATCCTTAGCGGCACATAGTGATTCATCGAATTAGCAACTTATCGTCGAAGAAGATAATAATATGCAAGGAGAATCGTCTTCCTTATATACAATAATATCTCTTTTATTAACTTATTATTACTTATTACTACAAACTGTATATTCAATGCTAATAATACTTGAAGAAAACAAAATTTTTAGTATAACATCCATACTAATATTATAAATGTGAAAGTGTGTTTGTTTGTTTGTCCTTCTTTCACGTCGAAACGGAGTGACAGATTGGCGTGTTTTTTGTGTGGATATAATTGGAGGGCTGGAGTGTGACATAGCTACTTTATATCGCGGGATATTATCTAATTCCCGCGGGAAAACACGTTATAATACAATCCAAAAAAATGTTTATATTCAAAAGTACTTGAAACTTGGTATTTATTAGTGCTCTTCATTAAAATAAAATAAATACGTATTTTAGCATCATGAGCTAACTAGTAGCACAGATCAAATAATACTATACCTAGTGGCTAGTAGCAAACAAAATATAATTAGAGTAATTTTTCCATTCGCCACAAAAAGATTTTTCTAAATTGTAATTATTTATTTATTTAATTAATATGATTTAAAATATTTAAACTATATTGATTAGAAATTGTAATACTTCTTGTATGCAATATAAATAATATTATTAAACAATCTCATTTTAAAACCAGGGCTTTAATTTTTTTATGTAGACTAATAACTATTTAGCAATTAATTAATATGTAAGCTATATACGAGTATATCTTTGTGTGTAAAAAATTGACAAGCTGTCCCACATTACCTACCAGTCATAGCTGACATAAGCATTATTACATGTTAATTAATCTACTACATAATTGCAATACGTAGTACTTACATATTTTCTTCGAACCACTAAATCTATACAGTAAATATAAATATATTATTGAAGTGTCTGTTTGTAATGTCAAAACAGCTTTATCTAACATACACAACACATGAACTAAATCTATATGAAATTATATACGGATATTTATACGAAAAACTCTTTTTTTTTTATTTTTGTCTGCCTGTCTGTTTGTTTCGGCTAATCTCCGAAACGGCAAGAATGATTTCGATAAGGCTCTCAATAGCACATAGCTGATGTTACAAGGAGTAATTTAAATCTACTTTTATTTTAGAAAAAGAATTAATATACCTACTGGCAGTTTTGCTCAATAAAATTATTAAAAAGTATCTAGCACGCACCCGAGCGAATTGAGGGTAAGTCGCTAGTATTTAGAATAATAATATACGATGTTTGCATTAAAATTAGCATCTACGCTTTTTAAATCATGTACACAATGTGAATGAATTTAATGTAAATAATTATATAACACAAAGTAGGTAATCTCGCACAATTATATAATAATTCTACTATGGTAGGCCGTAATTTTGCTGATCTATATAAATAATTGGAATATGCGTAAATCTATTTTAAAAATACGCACTAATAGAGAATGTGTCGCCACTCATTCACAGATTCTATAATAAGCGTGGAAGGTGCGTTAACGACCTACCGTGGCCGACGAAGGTCGGCAGGTGACGGTATGCGATACGCCGGAAATGCTTCGATATAAAATAACACAGATTTCTTGATTTCACAACCAAAAATGCTAATGATATTTCGGTTTATTGCGTTTTTTATTAATGTGCTATAATGATAAGAGATATCATTTACAAAAGTTTTGTTTCAAATTGTATATTATGATATATTCTTCAAAATGATCTAATGTACGTTATATTTGTATATAGCTTGCTTCCCAATACAAAATTTCATCCCCATTTTCACTCCCTTCAGGGTGATTTCCGAGATAAAAAGTATCCTATGTCCTTCCCAGGGTCTCAAGCTATATTTTTATCAAATTTCATCTAAATCGGTTAGGTAGATCCAGAGATTATCCCCTACAACCTAACAAACTCACAACTTTCACCTCTTTATAATATTAGTATAGATATATATAATTATCTTACATTTTGACCAAACTGTCAATTTCTTTTTTAAATATTGTTGTCATGATAAATAAACTGAACAACTGAACGTCAATCTGTGAACTCACTGTTTTATTTTTTAACCTAATTTTTACTTTTCCGTACAATTTTTCAATGTCCGTGTCCTGACAATTACAAACAAAACAAAAAAACAATTAGCCAAATAGGTGCAACCGTTCTGAAATAGTCCGCTTACATACATACATATATTTTACATATATATTTTTTTAATATATAAGTACAGCATAATTATTGCAAAGTTGTTGTATAATAAAATATTCAAGCGGCGCGTTTTGTAGAAAAATAAATGAACTTGGCAACTATTCCGGAAGTCAAAAGCTATTATCCACGCAGAAAATGTTTTAGTCAAAAAGATGCATCCATAAAGCTCTAAAATAATATAAATATAAAGCAACTACAATACAGATTAAAATAAGAAACAGATAAATGGAGAGTAATAAAGTTTCTAACATGACCTAAAACTAAAACTGTACAATCTCAAATGTCTATGACGTGATTGAAATAAATTTGGACGATTCCCACGTCATTCTTTAATAATAGAGTAATATAATTACAATTAATCCTTTAAGGACTGTCGAGGTCTCAGTGTACTAAAAAGGAATGAACTCGTACTAATACGGCTAGGCGAGACTAACTTATGAGGGTCAAGAAAAATGCCTTACGATCTCTTGGTCATGGCGAAATAACTGTTCTGTGATTTAATCCTTTTTAGTCACTAACAACATTTGAAAATAATTTACTATAAACTATATTATTTAATAAATATCATATTATCACCTCCAGGTAAATTTCTAAGAAATCTATTGTTAACTGTAACGCCGGCGTGTCGTGTAGCGGGTCGTGGAGGGATTAATTACATTATAAAAGTTTAAGGAATTTCACATGGCATGTACTTGTAGAGAACGACACTCACGGTATGAGTGAGAGGGTGCGTTCAAAAATAAGATATTGTTAAAATAACACTATATTTTAACTTTTATTCCACTGAAAGCCTTATTATCACATGTGTCCACAGCAACAAACATCTTGACATCATCGCAAAATTTCTATTATACATTCATCAATCAATGAGCGGATAAGAGCAAAATATTTAGCAGATGTATTTTATATGAATAAATAAATAAATTTGATGACACACCCACGTGTGTATTTATATTTATTTTTTACTAAGCTACTACTAGATCCCCGCTTTATACGTATAGTATTTGTAAGCGCAGACTCGAAATCTCATTTTTTGATTCACCCAAACAATAAAATGAAATTTAGCAAAAAATATTTTCATTAATATTGTCGAGCCGTTAAATCAATGGAATCATGCAGACAAGACTAAAAAATCTAAAAATTGTGGTTCTAAAATAAAATTAGGTTCTCAACACGATATGAAACTTTTTTATTAACCATACATAAAAATATTCTTCATTAGTACAGATACAAAGTAGCGCTTTTATTTTTTTACATATGTGTAATGTGTATATATGTAAATACGTATATAACGTATCTCATTATATGTTATTGTATTTCATTACATACTTTATGACATACTTTATGAAATACACAAAGAGCCTAATATTAGCTTTTATTTATTGATTCTGAGGGTATTGTTACATGTTTCATGCCTTAGTTCATATAAAATATAAAAAATAAGTATTTATATAAAATACCTAGAGCTTTACATATGAGTATAATCAAGTTATGCCTCTATATACGAGCAATTTCTTGCGAACAGCAACATTACAATTAGGTTTTTAAAAAGCAAACTATTATCAATGTATAAAAATTTTATATCATTCTATTAGTCTTAACTTGGTATTCCATTCATCGCGCTTAAAATTGAGACCTTGATGATAATACGTCAATAGGTTATACTAGGTGTATTTTAATTTAAATACATTATCAATTTATTTAGACAAAAATAGATTGTGGCATAAGCAATAACTACTTCAGAGTAATCATAAAATTAACTATATATTTACAGTATAGTATATATAGTTTGTAATTAATAGTACAGTTTACTGATCTCTTGTATAAATTCGAAGATAGCGGTTTGATTCTTGACTACCACAAAATTAAACTTATAGAAATTCTAAACTTTCCAGAAATCATAATGAAAACATTATAATATATTTAACAATTATGGAAAAATAAAGTTGGATGTCATTGTTGCACCTTTCCTTAAAATCTTTAGAAGAACATTCTCAATCCAGACAAAAATTCAAATTAACCGCCCAAAAAGCTGTATTTAACAAATGAAATGGCTTGTTATAGTCCCGGTATAAAATACACGTAAAGTTTGTAAGCTCTTTGAAATGTTACAGTATAATATAATAAAATTTCACATTTTACTATCTAATAAATTTAATTTACCGCAATAACCATACATAATGCCTTAGCTTGAGCCTAGTAGTTTTTAAGAATAAAAATATTATTCTAAAAAACTTTTATTATTATTCACCATTCATTATTAACAACAAAAACGATGAGAAAGAAAATCCTTACAAACAATGTCTTCAATTATACTAGAATGCAATAATTTATCCGTCCTGTTTCCTGGTTGATATCCAATAAATCAAGAAATATAATATATGACAAAGAAGCCCAAGCCCGATCACCACACACGGAGTGTGTTGTTAATTATTTTATGTTGTCATTTTTGTAATTACCTTGCACATCCGTGCTACAACACTTTTGGTTCATATTTGTTTACATAATAATTAATTCTTAGATTTATTTATCTATAAGTTTACTATTTAAAATATTTTTATCATATTATGCAGCTTATCATAATCTACTACACAATCTTAGACGAGTTGTCATTCGACAATCAAAAGAGTAATAAATATATTTAAAAATTATTTAATTATTCCCATAAATTTCTTTAGATAGGTATGTATTCTTCAACGATTGGTGTTTTGTCTAAGCCCCACGTATAGATAAAATAAAATAGCTTACAACTCGACTTTTCGGACATCATTTCAAGTATTTGTATTTGAAGGTGATTTGTGAAGTCACGTCTCGTCATATTGGCCGATAAAAACGCACTATGCATATTCATAAGGAAGACGGGGCCCGTGTCCTCTCCCGTGAGCTCTACATCGAGGCGGTGGTCGTTACATGGGTCGTATGTATGACAAGATCTTTTATTTGTAACCTGATTAAATACACATAATTTAAATAGGAAAACTGTCATAATAAATACTAACAAATAAAAAAAAAACTTTAACTTATCTGTTTCCTGAAAATATATATGTTAGGAAGAGTATCGCTATAATACAAATGCTTGGATATGTATACGTTGCTTGAACCTTATCAAATATGATTTATATGAAACTGGAGTATTTGATGTTTTACAACGATAGTAAAGTTTAACACTACTGAATTTGATCCTTGAGATTTATAGCGCCTATTAATTTTACTTTATTTATTAAATGTACTTGTGAAGATAAATCTTCCCATTAAGAATGGAACCTTGTCCTAAATTGGACTATATGTATGTACTTAACAACAAGTATAAATAGAAACACATCTCTACAATACAATTTTTGTGAGAAATTTATAAAGTAATACCTTCATTATTACTCGGGCGGTTTTAGCTCCACCTAATTATTACTAATGCCTAAATAATATAAGTAATATACAAAAATAAGTTGTGGCCCAGTGGTAACGCGCTCGCTTGAGAAACCGAGCGAAGCGGATCCAAATCCCGGGTCTCACACTTCTGATATTTTCATGTACAAATCATTTCCAACATGATTACTACTTGTCGTCTAGTGGAGAAAAACATCATGAGAATGTGAAGGAAGTCCGCCAACCCGCACTAGGCCAGCGTGATGGACTTTTACCTGATCCTCTTCTTATTGAAAGGAGGCCCAGACCCAGCAGTGGGACGTTAAAAAACGGCTGAATAGAAAATTATCTGTATTTCCGTATTATATAATAATATTATAAATGTAAAAGTTCGTGAGTAGGTATGAATGTTTGTTACTTTTTCACGCTAGAACGGCTGAACGGATCTGGATGAAACTTGAAACAGAGATAGAGAAGAGATTATCTCAGAAAAATGCACGGTTCCCGTGGGATAGGTTTGTTTTTGCTTTCCAAGATGCGAACCCGAGCGAAGCGAGGGTGAACCCATAGTTACTAATATTTCAAACGTACATACATTCTATTTTAAATGTAAATCATTAGTTTTGATGTAAAAATATAAAATGTGGAGAGTCTAGATTTACTATTTAATTTATAAAAAAAATACGCCTGAAATGAAAATAT
The DNA here is from genome assembly GCA_921882275.1 of Brenthis ino. Lineage (NCBI taxonomy): Eukaryota > Metazoa > Arthropoda > Insecta > Lepidoptera > Nymphalidae > Brenthis > Brenthis ino. The sequence goes on from OV170225.1 coordinate 805,541, forward strand.
TAAAACTAACCACAGATCCATCTTATAAATTCTGTAAGAGCAGATTCTTTTTTTTTAAGACAGTAACCCATCCTACTTAATGCCGATTAATAAAGCTTGCATTGGATTTTAAAAAATGCCATGTTGGAATGTTTACTTTTTAATTAAGAATCAATAAATCTCGCAGGATGAATCGAACGTCCATTTGAATATTTTACATACGTAGTCGTTAGTCGAGATCGAAATGAAGATATACGATTCCTAATTTTAGTACCTAAAGAAAATCATAGTTTGCAATGAACCGTGGACTAAATTGTCTACAAACATAAAACGCACATCTCGTAAATTGTTCTTAATTTAGTGTAGGTAAATACTAGGTAGTCTAGACGGTCCTGGAAGTAGTTAACATCTATTTGCTAATACTGTTAACACGACCTTAGTAAATGAATATTAATGGAGTCATAGCCCTTATACTAGCGATTTACACTATATTAGTGAAAAGCGAATAACTAAAATAAGTTGCCAACATTTTATATTTTATTACAATTATGATATGTTTAGGTTTTCCGTTTCCGGTTTTTAGTTTATACAATTTTTAATGAACATTAAAATTAAAAAATTAAAATACTTTTAAGTATACATTAAAAGAAAGCGATTTTTAGTTTCTTTTATTTTTCTATAAGACCCTTTTCTTTATATTTTTTTTCTTTAAATGATATAGAGAGATTTAGAAAGCATTTCTGACAAGACAGCTATGTTTTCAACTATTAATATTTAACAAGAAATATTATGTGATCTGTGGCTGATGATGTTCTCCTAGCCGATTTCGGCTACGGCGACCAATCTCATTGAGATTAGCCAACTGCGCAGGAGATATTATAGTGCTCAAGTGTACGCGCAGACACAAGTGCACTCTCTATTCCTATCACTCTCATACTCCGGTGGGACGACTGCACGACACGACCGGTGAGAGTTAAGGCGCAGGACCGACGGGCTTTACGTGCTCTCCGAGGCACGGGGGTGAAACACCGCCAACTTCCCAACTCCGGGCTGTTACTGAGACTTACTATACAGAAAGTCTCAATAACTAAACTTGGCCCGACCCGGGACTCGAACCCAGGACCTCCGAGTGTGCAGCCGTACATGCTAGCCACTACACCACCGAGGCAGTAATCTGTAAAAAAATAAGATCTGTGGCTATACTTAATACAATCCTATAGTAACTCTACATCTAAAACATGCCATCTATGCCCATTGTTCACTTTTTTTAAGAATTTAGATAATATACTTTACTTTTGAATAGTTATAAAACTAAGAACACATAATATAAATATCGCCATTTTTTAATATTTTTTTTCTTTAGAATATAAAATAATATAAATGTGTTAATGATACATCATGTCGTGAGAACAAGTAAAGGTCGTCTCTCGCAGCTACTTGTCGTAGTCAATTTGTACTTACTCATTAATATGTACATATAATATACATAGACACGCCGTGAATGGCGATGAGATGTGGCGCCAAGGGTGCCGCGCATGTTTAATTTTTTACTATTACCTACTTCACGTGTACTTTATGACACATAATAATATCTAATTTTATATACCTACCTACCATCCTTTATTTTAGTTTTTTTGTGTTTAAGTTATTTGTGTTATTTTTTCTAAAATCCATGAAATATATATCTTTTTCTAAAATTATATATCAATTTTATACTTAAAATAAATCATATGTATAAGTATACTTCGTCAGGCATGTGCCAAAATAAGTTAAACCATAACGTCCATACAGTTTTATTGCGTTTTTTATTTAAATTAAAATCACTGAACCATATGATACCACCGTGAGTGGTGAACACAAAACCCAATCGCAAGTCTTTGGTTCCAAGAAGGTACGTTAGATTACTTGCCTGATACGATACAAGAGATTCAAAAATATACGGCTGTATGGCATCGCGCATCCAAAAGTCCAAAAAGACTACGAGGATGTGGGCTTTTATTGTTTTTCTTGTAACTTCAGTTAGGAGAATGCATACTTACCTTTAGGAATGTACCTTTTATTGTTATGCGAACAAACATATTTAAAAGATTTTCGGTACAGGTATTTGCTTAAGTACAGAAATACAACATATCATGAGTCACTTATGTACTGCTAGTGTAGTCAAACGTCCTGCTATTTCGCAGCATCTTAAAGGAACTCTAATAAATAAAATATAACGCTTTAGTTAAAAGTGCTGGCCATCTTTTGATATTGATCCTGGTTTTTACTGCCGTAAAATCGTTTTTATTTAACAAGAAATAATAAATATATATCCAATAATAAAAATAATTAAATCGCATTCGTTTCAGATGAAATAATTGTTGAAAAAACAATATTATTTGTAACAGATAATAACCTCCTGCTAACCTGTAACGAAAGATAATAAAATGCCTGCATTTTATAAATATGTGTTTGAAATATAAGAAAAAAACCTACCAACATAGTTACTAATATTATTAAGATAAATAGGTATTGTAAGAAAATTGAGTGTTTAAAAAAAATCTTATATGCACCTTTTCTCAAATAGGTAAGTATTTTCAATAAAATTAATTAATTAATACGAAATGAATTTAATACCAAGCATATTGATTTTAGAATGCTGAAATAAAAGCAATAAATATTAGATAAGTAGAATAAGGATCGTGACATCAGGACTGGCGCCGATACGCACCAATTGTGAGCAATTGTCTCGTGCCCAACGCACTCCGGCGCAGGCTCTAACTCGACTTTGCCTAATTTCATTACTCAATCATTATATTGCATGCTATTAAATAAACGAAGTCATGAAATTTTAATGGTTATGAAATGCTGGATGTCTAACAGCTCAGAATATGAATTTGCAATCTTAGACTAAAATACGCACTTAGCCTAAAATTAGGAAAATTTAAGTAAGACACCATTTAAGCTAAAACACTAACGATGTAACGGTGTATAATATACATAATATATATGAATGTTAGAAACTTGTAATCTATTATGACTATTATTATAACACAACATACAAAGCTAAAATAATTAATTTATAACTATACTTCGTTGTATACAATGTCTTTTCTAAAGTAATATGAAAAAATAACATAAACTCTAAATTTACTTTCAGAATAAAATATTACAAACTTAGTTTGTCTTCTCATATAAAATCACCACCATATTTTGTGAATTTTATTTTGATATTTTTCGAATGGTTTAATAATAACTTTTTTACAAATATACACTGATAAATTATACTTTACATAAATTATACTATACACTTATGCTTAATATTACAAATATAACTTATATATTTACCAATTTGTGTAAGTTAAAAATATGTATTACAATATAGTATTATATGATCTGTGGTATTGCCAACCTGCACTTGGCCCGCGTTGTGGACTATGGCCTGATCCCCCTCGTATTGAAGGGAGGCCTACCCCACCACTGGGCCCTTAAAAAGGGCTGAACACTTAATAATATTTATTGAACTGTATTTTGAAGAATGAGCAACACTATGTAAAGTCCCAACAAATTCTTTACAGATGCCTAATGCATTACGTAAGTAAATAAAACTTAAAAGTCATAAGGAATTTTAATATGAAAAAGACTAGGCACAAACTAAATAACATTCAAAATGAACATAATCAATCATCTTCTAATATTTGACACTTACTTGGAAGTAAAATAAATGTAAACGAAGGCAATCTTTTATTTTATATTTTCTGTAATGTCAGTTTGTCCGTCTCGTATTTTAAACGCGCGTATTTTTTTTAATGTCGTTCACTTATTTCCAATACATCAAGAAAATAGGCGGATAAAAAATCTTTGCTATGACTAAATAAATAAAATTGTCATAAATTTAAGAAGAGGTTTGATAAATACGCTAGTTAATATGTAAATAATCATATATTCAGTTTAATCTAGAACTATAAACATAAATAATTTTATTTTTACCTGCACATACAGACACCTTACTGTTTATGTACGTTTGAAATATTTCCTGTATGCTAACCAAATTTTCATATAAAAATACCCTATCTCGTAGTGGTTCTTTCTCTTCCCAGTTCCCAGGGCTTTAAATAATTATTACGATATTAAAAAAATAATAATAATGCCCGGTTTTTATTTTCATCTATTCATAGATACAGATGATTTACAAATATTTATTAAGTTAAAATTAAATAAAAAGAAATTATTCGAAGGATATCAAAATTCAAAATTTTTATCGCCACAGATAAATGAAGAAAATACAAATTCATTACTGTTGGATCCTTAATAAAACTTCGAGATATTTCTTGCTTATATTTTTATATTCAGTACTTTTATAATCGCCAGTGAGTTACATAATTTATAATCATAATTTTCAGTATTACAATTACAAACAATTCGTAGTGACCTACATGGTGGTCTGATCTCTGTGCAAAAGCGCGGGAAAACCAATGAATATTCGCGCCCTTTATATTTTTTTAAAACACATTCCTATCGGCCAAGGTCACATAAGTAAATACCTTATACATAAATATTATAAATCAAATATATTATTGTCTATTAAAACACTCAATATATAAAAATGCAACCTTACAATACTTTGTCTGCAAATTTTTTTTTACATTATTTGAGAATGTCGACAATTAAACGTTTATAAATTACCTAATTATTTCTTAAAATGAATTCATCAGATAATACGAATATTTAACATGAATAAATTTTAACAAAGACATTGAATACTTCCTCAGAAATACTTTCTTAGATTTACGCACTGAAAGACACTGATTATAAATATTTTAATTGCAATTGACTAGTGTATCTAATATGCGTATTTATCGAAATCGTTTCCAAAGGGACAAATAAAACATCTGGCGAAAGGGCATTGTTCTCATCAGACAAAGCATTTATATCAATTAGGAAACGTTTTCAAAGTCAAATATACCGAAATATGATACCATACCATATCGTAGTTATACTGTCTCGCTAACTATAGTCTAATTGGTCAAAAGAACATGACTGAGCGCTTGATTAAATAACTTCAAGTTAACTTTAACAGTAGGTAATAGCTGATATGTAATAACTTTATTAAACTGAAATTCTAAATATCTCATCTATCGCCAAAACGTAGGTACAGATAAAGCGATAAAACAAGCATGGAATTTTTAACTAATATTATGAAGAAGTGAAGTTTGTGAGGTTGTAGGGGGTAATCTCTGGAACTACTGAACCGATTTAGATGAAAATTGGTAAGAAAATAGTTTAGGACCCTGGGAAGGACATATGATACGATATTTATCTCGGAAATGATCCCTTAAGGGGGTGAAAATGGGGATGAAAGTTTGTATTGGGAAGCAAGCTAGGGACGAACCAGAGCGAAGTGAGAGTGAGTCGTTAGTATAATATAGGTATATCGCTCGTTATTATTCATAAGATAAATATTTATAACGCTTTTGTCGTATCTATTGAATACAAATTATTTTTACTTTTATATCTGACTGAGCTGGGAAGGCAGCTGTAGTAATCTAGTTATATGAAGATAGTATTTTTAAATAATAAACTAGCGACCCACCATGGTGTAGAAACACATACTAATTACTCTCAAATTAAATTAAATTATTCCATAGAATTAGCACGACACCTGTGGGTATGTTAGTGGTTCCATGTCAAAAACTAACAGTAGGTACTAAAGTTTCATCGACATCAGTCGAATGTAGATGTGTACTTCGTTATTCCCTATCTTTATTTGCTAATTATTTGTGTATTAAACAGCATCAAATGCAATACCGTACGCAAAATTATCGTTCGAAGTTCCAATGTTCAAGCAACTTTACATTAGCGAAGACAAAATTAAGAATTCAAAGTTCAAAGCGTTACAGATTAAATGTATATACATATTACATATATTTACATATTTTTTTATTTAGCAAAAAGTTGTTTAAAAACAAAATTGGATGATTAATTTTCCATCTTGTAATATGTTTAAGTAAGTTAACTGTGTCCAGTAGCTTCACATGTGTATTTCACGGCATTTATCCTTTTGTTATTTTATCAATCTAGATTTTAACTCCGAAATACTCATAGATAGGTAGGTACTAAAACGTTTTTATATTTTCAATTTTAGCAATACCATAATTATAGCACTGATCTTGTAATTTTACCCTACGGAAACTTTATCTGAAATTAAATAGTTATATCAAATTACATTTTAATCGAGGTTCTACAATCTACATTCATAGGTATACCTACTTACTTTCTGCATGCTTTCTCATGACATAACAATATAATAATATTATTTTGGCAATCCAATATAATTAACGTTAGTTTTAAAAAATCCATTTAGAAATTGTATTATTAAATTCCCAGCTGCTCCCAAGAATATACTTTATCCTGGGGCTACGAAAATAACTCCCTCAATAAATAATTATGTATGTAAGCACGCAGGCCTTTTTAACGTCCCACTGTTGTGCACAGGCCTCCCTTCACTACAAAAGAGATCAGGCCATAGTCCACCACGCTGTTCGCGGGCTCCACAATCTTCTGAGACTATCAGAGGTGGGAGACTGGGATTTGAACGTTACCACGGGGCTACCAAGTAAATGATGATTTGACTACTAAGATAGTGAAAGTTAAAATAAAATGTATTTGAATAAGGTATGTTTTTATTTTATTTAAATGCCTCGCTACAATTGATTATGTTAGATTTAATATCGTGCAAACATTCTTTTGAGCTTAAATGCGGTAGATATTTTAAATTCATCCCATGCAGAAAATTGTACAGCCCTAATTTGGCTATTCTTCAAGATATTTTTGTAATATTTTATTTATTTTCTAAACCTTTAATGGGATTTATTTTTATTTTATCAATCTTACACAAACATAAATAACAATTCATCACATTTGTTTTTTTTTATAATGGCTTCTTGTTGTGATAACAGACGCAATCCATTCTGCCAGTGTTAGTTACAAATAATTGACGTCTATTATCTTAAAGGTACCTAATTAACTGAAATAAATTCGACAGCATTAAAATAAATATTAAAGTAAAACAACGCAGCACGTTCACCGGTTTGGTCGTATTCCTTGACTAAAAACTACAGGCCTTCATTATTATTATGGCATTAAAATAATGCATTTTTAGTTTTTACCTATCAAAAATGTAAATACGTATTCTATATCCATCGCCAACATTTCATGCCGAACCAAAATAACCGAGTTGTCAAGAATATTAATGCCCCAGTGGCCGCGATCGGATGAGCGGAAATTACAATTTAACCTAACATTTTAAGTGATAAATGAAAATTTTAAGTAGTAAATGCTAAGTGCATATACTTAACATACATTCATGTTTTACGTTTTAACTGTAAAGGTAAACGTGCTTCAAATTTCCTTTGAAATTGCCAGCCTTAGGATGATTATTTTTAATGTATTATATTATGGTACATTTAACTGTTCGGTATAATATGTTTTTATTTTAATCGGTTAGTATTTGGAAGAGCTAAGGGCTAATAAATTAATAAGCTATTATAGCAGTGGTAGTCCAGCCAGCAGCGCTCGCTTTTAAGACGAGAAACGAGATCAAATTTCGTGTCTCGCTCTTCTGGTATTTACATAATATGTTAATCATTTCCACATGACTTCCACTTGCATATAGGATGAAGGAAAACATCGTGAGCCAAACTGCATGTCTGAGGGAGCCTAAATTAAGTTTTCGAATGAAAATATCCTCTAAAAACCCACACTCGACTAGTGTTTTGGACGAGGCTCTGATCGCACTGATTGATTTTATAAAAAAATAGATGTATGTAAATTGTAAAATTATGGAGTTTTTTAATACTGATTGGAGACTGGGTTTCTGTTCAACTTTTTTTCTTTATTTAGTTATTCCTAAACATCTTTTTCAAATTCATATATAATACGCCATCTGTTCAGATTTTTTTGAACTAATATTTCTTTTTCCTGGCAAGACCAATTTATACAATGAAATTTTATCACCTTAACGCACTTAAAATGAAGAAATCTCTACATTTTTATAAGCTTATAGATGATCAAATTAAATTAATATAAAATATTTTTAAAAACATAACTCTACTAAGTACTACTACGAATTTCTCAATTCATATTATTTTACACCTCCATATAAATTTCTAAGAAATTAACTAAATTTCTAAGAAATCTATTGTTAACTGTAACGCCGGCGTGTCCGCGGTCATGGAGGGACAAACGGTTAATTGTATATGTAATGTTATGTAAATATAAAAATGACAAAACAAAATTTATTTGTTTTTACGAATCTAGCCACAATTTTGCAAACTTCCATGAACTCAAGTCTTTAATAAAAAAATAAATTGTCTATGATTCCTATTTTCCTTGATTGTCATTGGTGGTACCAATTACAACAGAATTTTAATTGGTTCTAATGACTTTTATGTTTTGATTTACCAATGAATAACAAGATTGTAAACGGAAACAAACCATGTGCTGACTGCTGAGTGCTAACATGGCGAATTTTCTTGGTCATCAACATCATTATTAGAAAATCGTTTCACTATTGAGCGATTGTTATGGGATTGGCATTTGACGTATTGTATTTTTTCGTTTTTGATCTATTTTCATTCCTCTATACATTTTAATATTATATTGCATCAGAATGAGTGTCGACGCGTATGGCCCCAGTTCACAAACGCTTACATTCTTAGACACCGAAGAAGCAGATCTAATCGGTGCTGACACTCAAGGATCAGAATTTGAATTCACCGATTTCACTCTTCCATCTCAGAGTCAAACACAAGCGTCTCAACACGATCATGGATTAACAACATCCAACCAAGTGAGTGAACTTTTACTACTAATATTAATATCATTCCTATAACCTAATTAGAAACTACAAGGTTTAGCACGGTTATTTATTTAATTAAAACATCACTCTATAGGTAAATGGCTTGGGACGGGCGGAACTTAATTCAAAAGTATCAAGTGTTGCTAATGCCATTGCTGAGTTACAATTTGAAGAAGAAGATGAGGCATTATACAGTAGCAAAGATCTACCTGAACACGCATGCAAATATTGTGGAATTCATGATCCTGCCACGGTTGTTATGTGCAATATATGTAATAAATGGTAAGTATTATTAAATTATGTATATACATGAATTTAATATAAATTTTACCATAAATATTATATTAACATAGTAGCTAATTCTGTCTCTTTTCGTTTAAGCTCTGACATTAAAGATTGATCTTTGAATGAATGAAAAATAATAATATTGCATTAATTGGTTGTAAATTCACTATTGAAAGAGATCAAACCAAATTAAACAAAATATTGCACAACACATAAGTTGAAACTTATGCTCTCTGAGTCTAGCCTTCCTCAAGTGAAATGCTTGAAAATAACCAGTGTCAAATGAATGGCTGCTGTTTAGTATACAGAATGCAGACCCTGGAGTCAAATGTTTGAATAGGGGTGCTGAAGATTAATCTAAATATATAAAAATTATTACTTATCCTATTTAAAAATTTAAACCACTCCTCGAAGGCCCCTGCTCATATAATAAACTTATGCCAAATGGCTTGCTAACATATGTGATTCATTATTTACTTGTCATTAAACAATCACTGTTTTAGGTTTTGTAATGGGCGTGGTAACACTTCTGGGTCCCACATTATCAATCATCTGGTTAGAGCTAAACACAAAGAAGCAGCCCTACATAGAGATGGACCCTTAGGAGAGACCCTACTGGAATGTTATTCTTGTGGTGCTAGAAATGTATTTGTGTTGGGTTTTATACCAGCTAAGGCAGATTCTGTTGTTGTTTTGCTTTGTCGGTAAGTTATTTTTTTTATGTATCTGCTACATGACAGTTACATGTTTTATTTTACATATTTTATTAACTGCTAGTATATTGAAAATTCTTTTTTCTAATTTAAGGCAACCATGTGCAGCTCAAAGTTCTCTTAAAGACATGAATTGGGATCAAGAGCAATGGAAACCATTGATTTGTAAGTATCTTTATTAAAATTGTATCTGTTATTAATTAAACTTATATAAATACTTATGAATTATCAATTTAATTTAAAGAGTGTCAGAGTAGTCACTAGTCAGACCATCTAAAAACTACTGCCGGCTCAGAAAGCAGTTCTGTAGAGAACTGATGGCAAGGAAGTAAAAGTAATATTATAAATAGCCCGCATAAGAGTCAATATATGTACCTCGATTCCACACATTTCTACCAACAAAAACTCATGAATGGAATAATATGCTTTATTCATTAAAATACTGCTAATTTATCTTTAAATTGTAAATAAATCTATGGCAGTTTGTGGAATTTTATTATATACTAGCGACTCACCCTTGCTATGCCGGGGTTCGTCCCTGGGAGATTTAGCTTTTTTATTTATGAATTGATTGGAATGAAACAAATTTTAAATCTTAAGTGAAGCTTACCACAATACATTAGTAAAAATTGCACCCAAATTGGTTAAGCAATTTCTGAAATTAATATGCACAAATGCACAGGCATTTTTTTTAAATCATTGTTTTGGGTTCTATTGCGTTAATAAAGACTCCCAATAATAGTGTTTCTAAAATACCTTCCATGTACAGACAGCGATCAGTTACACTTTTATTACATGTATAGATGCATATACTCAGGCCCTGATCTCTCAGAGAGAGAGAAAAATGAGGGTTTTATTTAACTTTTGAAGTTGAAAACGGTGTAACAAGCTTATTTCTATTCCTAGTGTTTATTGTGTAAATTTTTATGAACATTAAAAAAAACAATTTATATGGTACATATTGTGATGCAACTACACGAATGCCAACTTAAAAACATCTCACAGGGAATCATGATCTGTTAGATCACAAAGAGCCCTTGCTGTTAATAAATCTGCACTTGGCCAGCATGATCCAATATAATAAAAATAATGATGTCAAGATTTTATTGTAATTACTGGCATTTGTATGTATTTTGCAACCTAAATTGTAAAATATGGGAAAATATTAATTTCATCTTTTTTTAAACCTTCAGCTGATCGTGCGTTTTTATCATGGCTTGTGAAAGTACCATCGGAAGCTGAGCAAATGAGGGCTCGACAAGTAAGTAAACTCAAGCATATAATATATATAAATAAATATAATATTTAAAGTATTGTTGATTTTAAACGTGCATTATCGTATCAAAACAGTCATAAAGCTGAATATGATAGAAACTAAAAGAGCTTTATTATTATTGTTGAAGTATTCAAACCCTTTATTGCAAAAAATTCTACCCTCAGTAATATTGAAAAAAATATATTAAAAGTGTGTTGTGAATAGGAAGGCAATATTATTTTCAACATTCATTTGTTATAAACCTAATGATTTACATCTTAAGTTTCATCTGAACGGGTGCGCAACTTAGACCAGCTTGGCAACTGGCTTCCCTCAAGGCGGCGGATCCCAAATATGAATGAAGAAAGTGCCAGTAGCAACACATATTGTTAACATATCAAAAAAACAGCTATTTTACATTTATAATAACATAATTTACAATTTTAATTAATAACAATTGCTCATGTTTCAGGTAACACCACAACAAATTGGTCGCCTAGAAGAGCTATGGCGTGATAATGTAGATGCCACTTTCCAAGATCTTGAAAAACCTGGAGTAGATGAAGAACCGCATCAAGTGTTGTTGAGGTTAGATAAGATAATTTTACCAGAACTTTACATTTGTTCATACAAATTATATTACTATATATTTACTAGAGGATAGCGGCTCACCCTCGCTTCGCTCGGGTTTGTCGCTAGGTACGTTTTAAATAGATATAAATAGTTATTAGCCAGCGTTAGCCATATACATTTTTTTTTGTTAATAACATTGACATTAATATTTATATGATACTAACGTCACTCAATTGTTTTGCCTTCCCGGAACCTCTCAACTAACACTTAAACTTTATGGTATGGTATTAAAGTTCAGATTGACTTTTAAGTATATTACAATCTTTTGTATGGGAGTATAGAAAAGTGTTGTTTTTAGACTTTTTCAGGCAATTTTTTAAATCTTTCTCTCCATAAGAACCATCCTCGTACTTCAAGGAATATTCTAAACTAGCATTGCCCGCGGCTCCGCCCGCGTTCAAATAACCAAAAACTAAATTCTTAGGTTTTGCATATTAGTATACTCTTACATTGCAGTGTTTGAATTTTTTCTCAGAAATGAGATATTTTCCCGCGGTAAAAAGTATCCTATATGTTGAGCCGGACAACCAGCTATCATCATACTAAATTTCATTAAAATCTGTCCAGTGGTTTTGTCGTGATGCGGTAACAGACAGACAGACAACAATTCAAAAAACTAGATTCGGATTCTGTATCGATAATAATGTCTGTTTCAATTAGATTTCCCAAAAAATATTTAATGTACAGATTCGACTTAGTTACAATTTTATTATATGTATGAAACAATATTTGCGAAATGGGTTCGGCTGCCCTCGAAATTTGCGCTTACCAACACATTCGGCGACTCATTTTTATATTATAAGAAGATGTACCGACTAGTGACCGATTAGTCGGGAAAGGCTGAAAGCCGACTATCTGGCCATATTTACATATATGCGGCGACTAGTCGGCAAAAACCACCGACTAGTCGGACCATTATTCATATTACTATTCTCAAAATAGGGTGATTGAAATGAAATTCCGTCATTATTATTTATATATTACTATCAGTCTTACATATGGCAATATAATCTAGGAATAGGAACGAAGGAAGGAATAGAAGACTAGGACTCATATGACTAAGTTTATCAAAAAAATTTTTTTTAGCGCAAGCGTCTACAACTCTGCACAAAGAACATAATTATACAATATCCTGTTTATAATTTGTTTTTGAATCACAGTTACACATACTATGTCATATTCATAATTAAAAGAAATACAGCTTAGAGGCAGGAACTGAGTAGTGGGTCGATTAGTCGGATTTTCCAACCGACCAGTCGGCTAGTCGGAAAAACTTATAGTCGGCCCATCTATTATTTACTTACTTATACACAGTTATCTTAATGAATAAATAAATTCAAATAGCGTTGAGATATTTCCCCAAAAAATAAGTAGTTCACCGCACCCTATATACTATATACTTAGGTACTTTAAAATTAGTTTTATACAAAAAATCATTTTGATTTACTAAATACCGTTTCCAACAATAGTGGAAAAATTGTCATAATATTAGGTTTTATAGTTGTGTTCATAATTTTTTTATAATTTTACTATTCAATTTTTATTCTTATAGATATGAAGATGGATATCAATATCAAAACATATTTGGTCCACTTGTAAAGCTAGAAGCAGACTATGATAAGAGGCTGAAAGAGTCTCAAACTCAAGAAGGTATTGAAGTGCGTTGGGATGTCGGTCTAAATAAAAAAACTATAGCATATTTCACACTTGCGAAGACCGATAGTGATATGAAGCTCATGCATGGAGATGAATTGAGATTAAGGTAAAGAAATTTTTAAATAATAATTTATATACTTCTCAAGCAGTAGATTTCTATTGTGATTTTTTTTTATTACAAATTAGCGACTTAAACTCGCTTCGCTCGGGTTCATCCCTAGTGAAAAACATAAATAAATTTATCTCACAGGAACCATACATTTTTCGTAAATTGTTAAAATCCCTTGAATCGTACAATCGAATGCAGGTTGAAATTTGCATTATTTACTTTAGTTCAGTTTGCACATATTTATAAAATAAAACATTTCATAATATTGTCCCAACATATTTATATTTCATAATATTTGTGAATCATCAACATCTATTATCTATTCAAGCAAACAAAAATAGCCCAAATTAGCACTGTCCAATTTCTTTGTATCGTATGGGGCACCTGTATTAGTATAGCATTATGTGATCTGGGTTTATAATATTAATAATCCTTATTCTAACAAAAAATCATAAAATAATTTCAGATACGTAGGTGAGCTACACAAGGCGTGGTCTGGGGTCGGTCACGTGATCAAGGTGCCGGACAACTATGGTGACGATGTTGGCTTAGAACTGAAAAGCGGGACCGGAGCACCCTTAGACTGCACGTCCAATTTTGTGGTAGACTTTATATGGAAAAGCACCTCCTTTGATAGGTTAGTAAATAGTAATGTACTTCGATATATAAATCAGATATTTTCTAACCGACTTCCTATTTTTTTTATGTATGCTCACCGATTACTCGAAGACGCCTGACCCGATTAGGATTTTTTTGTTTCTAAGAGTATACTTCCTAGGTGGTAATGGGACCACCATTTAAATTTTATCAAAATAGATTAGCGGTTTTTAAAAAATCAACAATAAATATTTTTTTTAAATAAATTGCTTAATCGAATGTCATTAAAACCCTTTCCTTTTAAATTACCTGCTTATTACGGCTACACTAAAAATGGAAAAATAAAAACTTAAAAAACCGACCTTCAGGCACTAAATTGTAAAAAATAACAAAACGGGGGTTTTCATTTGGTATACATACCTGATCAGATATTTTCGAAGTCGGTACCAGTAAGTTTTTATTTAAAATAGTATAATAAGCTGTCTTTTATGTTTCTCTTGAAATTATTATTAAAAGAAATGTACAAAAATTTTAAAACCATAAGCCCAAAGTTTGCTAAAGATTTCTTTAGCATCCATTATTCATAATAGTCGATATTTTTAATTTTTCAGTTATAGTTATGTAATTTGTTTTTTCATATATTATTATAACTATAATTTGTTTTCTATACTACTATTATAAAGGGAAAATAAAAATCAGTTACGAGGACTGCCGACAGAAGTGAAAACTTAAAAATATAAACAAACAGTTATTATTTTTTGATACTCTAATAAATTGTTTGACCTTAAAACAAAACTTGTAAATTAAAACTGTTTACATTTATCTTATTTTGCCATCTATCGATGTTTGATCGATGACGACTTACATGAATTTACTCAGCATCCAAATCGGCTTTTAGAAGTTTTCACTTCAAAAAAATTAATTATTGTATGTTTGTTTGTAATAAATAAACTAAAAATCCGCTGAAACGATTTCGATGAAATTTGGTATGAATATATCCCGGAAATCATCCCTTAAGGTGGCGAGGGGGGAGAGAATGAAAGTTTGTATGGGGAATAGGGATGAACGCGAGCGAAGCGAGGGTGAGTCGCTAATCATTAATCAAGTACATAATATCAATGAAACAATTTCAGAATGCAATTAGCCCTGCGTAAGTTCGCGGTGGACGATTCCTCAGTGTCGGGCTACATCTACCGCCGGCTCCTCGGACATGAGGTGGAAGAAGTCCTGTTTCGCGTACACTTGCCGAAGCATTTTAGTGCTCCCAATTTGCCTGATTTGAACAGATCTCAGGTATGTCACAAAGTGTCTTTGATTATCTACGTAAATAGTTATATTATTAACCCATCCCAACAACTAAGCCATATTTTTTACCTAAGTGTCCATGCTTACCTCTACCGCGCTATTATTGTATAGTGTATTACGTGACTATATGCCGCGCGGCAGGAGATGACTAATAAAAAAAGAACTAGACCACTTATCTTAGTTTCGTAAAAGGTTTCCATTTCCCTAATAGTTTATCTTCTTGTAGGTGTAATATACCAAAGATAATATTTAGTATAAAAATAAAAGCTTTTATTGAATTTTAGTAGATAAGGATAATGAAAGAAATAGACATCTGTGTAATAATTTATTGTATTACCTTTACCTTAGATTATTAATAAAACTGTGAAATTTTCTTATAACTGAATGTGTAGTATATCTTTAATTATATTATTTTATATTTTTTACAGGTGTATGCAGTTAAACATGCATTACAGCGTCCTCTGTCGCTTATCCAAGGTCCGCCAGGAACAGGCAAAACTGTTACTTCAGCAACTATTGTATACCAGCTTGTACGTCAAAATGGCGGACCAGTGCTCGTATGCGCACCTTCAAACACTGCCGTCGACCAACTTACAGAGAAAATACATAGAACTGGACTTAAAGTAGTGCGTCTGTGCGCTAAATCTAGGGAAGCAATGGAATCTTCAGTCTCATTCTTGGCCCTACACGAACAAGCCCGAGCGTTAGGTTCGGCTGACAGTGAGTTGAGGAAGTTAACCAGATTGAAGGAAGAAGCTGGAGAACTTTCAGCGGCAGATGAAAGGAGATACCGTGCGCTACGAAGAGCTGCGGAGAGACGGCTGTTGGATGCGGCAGACGTAGTGTGCACCACGTGCGTGGGCGCGGGCGACCCCAGAGTGGCGAGGATGAGATTCCAATCCATACTAATTGATGAAGGCATGCAGTCTACTGAACCGGAGTGTATGGTCCCTGTGGTACTCGGTGCCAGACAGCTGATTCTTGTGGGAGATCATTGCCAATTAGGCCCGGTCGTGATGTGCAAGAAAGCTGCCAAAGCTGGACTCAGCCAGAGTCTCTTCGAGAGACTCGTCGTTCTCGGGATTCGTCCGTTCCGTTTAGAAGTACAGTACCGTATGCACCCCGAACTGTCGCGTTTTCCATCTGATTTCTTTTATGAAGGTTCTCTCCAAAATGGAGTGAGTGCGGAAGAACGTCGCCTACACAAAATCGATTTTCCTTGGCCTAGACCAGATCGCCCCATGTTCTTTTACGTTACTCAAGGGCAAGAAGAGATCGCCGGGTCGGGAACGTCGTACCTTAATAGGACTGAAGCGGCCAATGTAGAAAAGCTGACGACTCGCTTCTTAAAAGCTGGAGTACGTCCGGAACAAATCGGCATAATAACACCTTACGAAGGTCAAAGGTCTTACCTAGTGCAGCATATGCAGTACCAGGGCAGCTTGCACGCGAAACTGTACCAAGAGATCGAAGTAGCGAGCGTCGACGCTTTTCAAGGAAGAGAGAAAGATATCATTATAATGTCATGCGTCCGCTCCAACGAACATCAGGGTATCGGTTTCTTGAGCGATCCGCGTCGTTTGAACGTCGCACTCACGCGCGCCAAGTACGGCCTGATCGTCGTCGGCAACCCGAAGGTTCTCAGCAAACAGCCGCTGTGGAACCATTTGCTCGCATTTTACAAAGAGCGTAGAGTGCTCACAGAGGGGCCGCTGTCTAATCTGAAAGAGTCGGCTATTCAATTCGCGAAACCTAAGAAATTAGTAAACGCTCAAAATCCCGGGTCGCACTTCATGTCGACGTCTATGTTCGACGCCAGAGAGGCGATGGTCCCGGGGTCCGTCTACGACCGCGCGCGGCCGCTGCGCGACCCGCTGGCGTACGTGGGGCCCGAGCACGCCGCGCGCCTGCACGCGCCCGTGCCGCCCGCCGCCTTCGCCGCGCACCGCGCCCCGCCGCGCGCGCCGCCCGCCCAGCACCGGCACCAGAGGAGGCGCACGAGACTGTCGCAGGAACCGCTGTCGCAGCAACCGCACCTCTCGCTCTCGCAGGGAGCCTCCCAACCGGACTTCAGCCAGGAATCTACGGTACAAGACTGTCCCTCGCAGCCCGACGGACTCCTATCCCAGGACTCCACGTACCAAGGTGGATTTCGCGGTCAGTACTGAGTGGAGCGGACCGCCGTCGCAGAACTCACTCCGTGGAATACGGTACTGACGAGAACGGAAGCGTCGCCGCTGACTCGACTCGCGTGTACACGAAGGTTAAGGTGCATTCGAACAGGACGGCTAGAGGCTGGCAAATCTATGGCGCGCGTACCGTAGCGAATTAGAATCGATGTTAAATCTACATGTTAATAAAATTGTAGGAATATATCGGCGTGTGAACGTTCAAAGGTTCGCCACCTAGCTAGAGCGCTAATATAAGTATGAAGAGTTTTTTAACGAATGCTAGTGCCGCCGCGGGCGCGCTCCGAGTGTACACGGACGAGCGATTCCCGATCTTATTCGGACATCGAAGGGATTGCGGTTTCGCCGACGGCGGGATCCGACGACCTTTAGATCCTCGCCCATATATTGACCTCTGACGAGAAAACGATACATGATTTGCCACGGCATCCACTTTACACGTAGCGATAGATTCGCATTACCATAAATCACAGGACTAGTAATAGGGATGTTTGAAAATTTGGGAATATTAAATATCGGTTCATAGTTCATAGAGAAACGGTTAATCTACGTGTCTACAACCATTATGCACAAAATTCATGTCTAAACTTTCAATAAATGTATAATTAAATTGTACCGGTTGAAATCGAAGGTACGGCATGTCGCCCATATGTAGATAACTTGTTTATGTTTAAAAAAATAACAAAAAAAATGTTAGTATAGAACTTATTTGTTTAGAGCAACTCATTGTGGTTTTGTTTCCATTATTCATTATCGTCGATTTAAGCAATCATTAAAATCAAATGCTATTAGACAATATCCAGCAATAATGCATTGTTTTTCCTTCATAAATTATTATATTTATATCTTCATATACACATAGGGTTTTTTTTTTCACTTAGTCCTTATAGAAAAACCTTTATTATTTCTTAATTATTTAAAATATCCAATGTCATATTTAAAAGTAAAATTGATAAGAGTATTTATCATCCACAACACTAACACGTTATACCATGTGTCTTCTTAGGATGCACCTGCACAACCGTTTTACACGTTTTTTTCACAATATTCTCAATATTAATATCGTTTGGGAATTATACGAAATATATTATTTTCTACTTTATCTGTCACATACTGTGTAACAAACAGATTATGCAGTATAATGTCTTTATCTGTTCTTGCTTGTGGATGTTGCTCTTTATTATCACCTTTCCTCTGAGACTTACAATTAACGATAATATAAAGAAACTTTTTCACTAATAACACTATTATTATACGTATACAATTACTAATTCTATACTAGGTGTTTGTCAACCATTTAAAGATAACAATAAACTTCAAATAAATATATGTTTATAAGAACGTCAATTTTAGATTTAGCAGTTTATAAATTAAAATTATTAGCAGTTTTCATCACAGGTGTTTTGCGGTAATTTTCCAAAGGATTTTCAAAGTCTCACGCGAGAAGCGTTAAAAATCTTGTGAATTATAATAGAAATAGTAAAATATTTATGGACTGCTATCCAAAATATGTATTATACAATTTACAAACAAAATTTTTAATATCTAAAAATTTTATGTAAGTTTATTTGTAATAACTTAGAATGTGTTGAGTACAAGTCACTTGTGTATAAATGAATTTAATTTGCTGTAAACACTAATAGTAAACAAATTATAAACATCACCTTGCAGGATTTTATTCCCATGGAATTACCTGGTTTTACTGTTGTAAATCTTATTGGTAATGCTCAATTAGTATAATTTATTTTATGAAGGAAAATCAATAAAGACTCCCATTAAACAGTTGATTTTAATTTTTCCCGAATGTTACTATAGGATTAAAAAAAAACTATCACAAAATAATTTTACAGTAGAATTACAAAACTATCCAAGATGATCCAATTCTTTTTTTTTAAATCCATACTAATATTATAAATGTGAAAGTGTTTGTTTGTTTGTACTTCTTTCATGTCAAAACAGAGTGTCGGATTGTGATTTTTTGTGTGGAGATAGTTGGAGGGCTGGAAAGTAACATAGGCTACTTGACCGTTTAAAAGCTTCAAATAATATTAGGATAAGAAAAAAACAGCACTTTACATTAAAAAATTTAATCAATAATATAACATGTAAAAATAAAATGTATAAAATTGGTAATACTGAGGCGATTAAAATAATTTGCCAATGTTATTCAGATTACGATTATATTGAGATTATTGTTTTTGAATAACCATCGCTGCAGTATTACAAAATGCAAATTATATTTGTTAGTATTTAATATAAAACTTAAATTTAATAGCAACAAACAAACAGGTTACACGATGCTTACTTGACAATAACTTTAACCTCTAAAATTAGAAGCAAAAATCAATAAATTGGAGGTCTTAATTAAATACATAATTAAAAACAATCAAATATTGTGCATCTATGAGGATTATAAAACTTAAATTATATATAAACAGAAATGTGCAAATATATATTTTTTATTAGAAAATTTTATCAAAAGGTACAAACAGACGATATCACACCTTACCCCTTGCCCACGCTATATTGTAGTGTAACATATATACTGTAAATTTTTAATAAAAAAAACAATATCAAAAACATTTAAAAAATAAAGTCCCTTTCAAAAGCTCATAACATTGCATAGAGCAATCAGAACAACCCTATTTCAAAGTTTATGTTATAATTAATATTCATATTCACATATTTATTTAACAAGTGACAAAAACATTCTACATTCAGATTTCTCTTTTAAATCTAAAAATGATCTCTTTCTAAAGGATTGGTAACACTTCACAGTACAAAGCTCGTACATTTAAAGCCTTATGTTATATAGTATAATTAGACAGTGGCACATTACATTCGCTTTTAAAATGGCCTATAGTAAAAAAGGGATTAATAATATTTTTTTGACATTTAACATTTATTTCTAAATTCAACGGAACTATACGGAACGGAAAAATCAGCAGTCAAATAGTATGACGAAAGATAATAAAAAAAAAGTGTACTTATTACGCTTGCACGTAAGAAGTTATACTTCTTTGGCGCAACAGAACAAAAATAGTTAAAGATTTCATCCCGTATGTCACAACTCTGTAATAGGAATGCAGCTAACATCATCACGTCGTTTTTTGGCTGTCGGTGTACGCGCGCATCGTAAAAAATTTACTCTCATATTTTTTTCCAAACGTGCCAAAAAAGTATAACTTCAAAAAGTTCTGTTATAAAGTTTAAAAAAAATTATATAATCACAATAAAAACTTCCCAAACATGTGTGATGTGTTATAATGTGGCTAAAAAAATAGTGAAGTCAATGTATAGTAATAGATTTAAAAAAAAATTAAATAATCGATTAAGAAAAAAAAATAATCCTAAAATACAATTTAGAGCATAAATGAGGTAAAATTATATAAGCCGATATATAATTGGGTTAAAATAAAATTTCTCTTACCTGTTCAAAGATACATATACAATAAGGATAACAAAAATGGACGGTTAATCGAAATATCAACCTAATTTTTTAGATTCGTGTTTAAATATATTTCAATAATTATTATAACAATTTTACTTACTTGTTTATTATTATTAGCTGTCTCGAAAGCTGCCATTCAGATTGATTCATATTGGCAAATTGCAGGTTTGAAGACGAAAAAACAATTAATGTTAATAAATGAAGTAATGGAATACAACAAAATAAACACGTGACGTAGAAGCTTAACATCGATAAATCGCAAGCGCCTTTCGATTATTTTCTGTGACATATGTTATCGATTATTATTGAAGATATAATCGATTTCCATTGTTTAATCGATTTTAAATATCTATTGCGGTAAAGGTGGAGGTTGCATAGCAGCATAAGTTGGATAGAATGGAGCAAAGCGAGCAGGTCCGGCGATCGCCATATTGTTGCTTTCCCCACGATCTTGTATGGAGCGAGCTGAGTATAGAGATTCCTTGTACACTGGTTGGGCTGAAATCAATATTTTACTTTAGGATTTAAAGCCTTTTTCATGTTATTATTAAATTATTTTCTCTGCCTAAGAGATACATATATCGTGAAGTGATGTGTATGTATTTTTTTATATAGAGAATATAAAATAAAATATACATAATACAAACAATCTAGAACATTAAAAGCAGTGGTTGGATTTACCTAAAAGTAACTAAAATGCTGTTAACGATAGTTATTTAACAATAAAAAAATAACAATTCCAACTACATGCATATTTATTGTCTATTAGTACATTACTGGTACTTCAATCTATATATTTATTATTTATTAGCAAGTAAGTTTTACTATTTCGCACTAAATGTAAGCCGCTATATGCCCACGGCCAATATAGAATGAGTGAACATCCATTGTATTGAACGGGTTCAGATTTTTTTTATAAGTTGTATACAATAAAGTCAATTTAACTCAAACCGGTAGTTTACTAGCGATACGCGCGCATACAAATTACAGACAGGAAGAAACTATTAATTACAACTAACTTTTTCCTCTTAAAAATCACAACACAATTTATTAAAATTTTAGTACAAGTACCCAATTCCATTTTTCTTGTTGTATTATTTTTTTTTTAACTTTTGTGGGTGTACAATAAAGGGTATTTTTATTTAATATTTATATACAAATAATACTTACATAGTGTAGGGTACAGAGATTGAAATGGCGGCGGCTGCGCGGGCGCTCCCGGCAACACCCACCCGCCAGGCGCCGCGTCACCTCCCACCTACATCATTCATATTATTTATATCATACAACTAAAAATTATACAACAATGTAACATTAATAATACATATATGACTGTATATGTCAAAACAATTATTGATTTTGATTAATTGATTTTATACAACAAAAAAAGTGTGTGTGTACTTGTGAACGTACTCAAGAAGTTATACTTAGTTGGCGTAACAGTACAAAAATAGCTAAAGATTTCATCCCGTATGTCACAACTCTCTGTTTGTAATAGGAATGAAGCTAACATCATCATGTCGCTTTTTGGCTGTCGGTGTGCGCGCGCATCGTAAAACTTTTTATCTCTCTATTAATTTTTTTCCAAACGTGCCAAAAGAAGTATAACTTCAAAAATCACGTTATCAAAAGTAGTACATTATGATAAATGTGACTTAAATAGTACATTATTGCCCGGCGTGACTTAGCACTTGAGTGCTTGGAGGATTTTGATTATGACGTACAGACTTACAACAACAACAACAAGTTTTTGTTAATAATTTGTATTGCAGTATCTAAAAAATATTATTTTCTCTCTAAGGATTATAAATACTCATAGGCATATCGATTTTATCCATAGCTAGTTGTTGCATTATTGTTCACGTTAATCCATTTAGATATTATTAAAAGTTATGTAATTTATTTCAGACAATTTGAGGAGAAAATAAACATGATGTCACCACTAGCTATGCCACTACAAATAAAAGTATACTCTTAAAGTTTTATCTTAATTACAAAGTATATTAGTTTTAATTACGAAATATCAAGTTCATGACACTCATTAATTTTAGATAAATATACAATATAAGTATACTTCTATTTGTGTTACATAGTATAAAGTTTTGTCTTATTATCTTACAAATTATGAAATAAGCCAAAAATATACAAAATAATATACATACATTGCCAGGTTGTGCTGCTTGTCCAGGAGCCACAGGCAGCACTGCAGGTTGACTCGGAGACGGTAGCTCACTAGGTGGGGCACTCGGTGCAGACTGACCCACACCTACCAGTGGGACTGTGCCTATTGTTATGTATTTGCGATCCTTCATGTTTATATGCACCCCAGATACTACACATTCCACCTGAAATATAAAGAAATTTTTAATATCATTTGGATCTATACATATAATAAAATTGTAACTAAGCTGAAGCTGTACTTTAAATATTTTTTGGAATATCTTATTGAAATTGAGATTATTATCGATACAGAGGCCGAATCTGTAGTTTTTAAAATTTCTGTCTGTTACCGCATCACAGAAAAACCACTGGAGGGATTTTGATGAAATTTGGTATGATTATAGCTGGTTATCTGGGTCAACATATAGCATACTTTTTACAACGGGAAAATATCTCATCTCTAAGAAATCGATACTAAATCTTAAAACGTAAGTAGGGACAAACCCGAGCGAAACGAGGGTCAGTTGCTAGTAAATTAATAAAATTTGTTTAGTCAATGTCAAATAGTACAAAAAAATTCAGTCTTCACAAGTATGTATAAGTATCATCAGCCACTTCCATGACAATTTTGAGCATTACAAAATCATTATATATATTAAACCCATAGAAACACGACATTATATATAAAAAAAAATCTTGTACACTATCCATTTAAATGTCATATTTAGAACAATTAGTCAAATAATATTACTTTGTTATATAACTAGCGACTCAACCTCACTCCGCTCGGGTTCGTCCCTTGTAGTTACGTTTTAACGTTTACTATAAATTTCTCAGAGATGAGATATTTTCCCGCAGTAAAAACTATCCAATATGTTGACACGGATAACCAGCTATCATACCAATTTCATCAAAATCCCTCCAGTGGTTTTTCCGTCATGCGGTCAGAGACAGACAGACAGACAAAAACTCTAAAAACTATAGATTCGGCCTGTGTACCCATAAAAATGATTATTTTAATAAGATTTTCCCAAAAATATTTAATGTACATATTCGAATCAGTTAGAATTTTTATTGTATGTATAGATAACTGTTGTATGTAAGTATTAATATAGAAATAAAACTATTATAGAGTTTTTAATACAATAGAATTCACTTTATGAATAAGTACAACATTAGCCTTGAATATTGTTAGCAACATCTCAACTTGATGAGCTAATTATTACAAGATTTCTTACCTAATCAGTACATCAATATAACTATAATTTGGCACTCAAATAGTTTTAGAGATTTAAAATAAGATTATTTATGCTAAACTGCATAAATAAATATAACCTGTAATCTCTTTTTTACCTAAAATATCCTTATAATTTAATTACCTTCAAGTCATAATCCAAGTCTATGATATTACAATTGACGAGATTAGAAGGTGGTATCGGAGGTACTTCCATGGTCATATTCCAGTGTTTAGTTGTACCTGCTGGTGCTGGACCCTCCTGGATAGTCAAAATTATATCTTTTGATTTCTTTGTCACTGTTGATGGAGATGTTGCTCTATATGTAACAACCTGAAAAAAAAATATTATATAAACATTTTAATTTCACTATATATAAACATGTTATTATCAAAATAACAATTGATAGAAACTAAAAATATTTTTATCTTCTCTCACATTACTCTTTCATTAACTCAAAAACAATATACATTAACAAGAAAAACATATTTTATCATATTAATTACATACCTTTCTTAGGAATATTTTTACAAGATGCAGTTGAACATTACTTTTGTTTTCAATATCTATTGTAATAGGAATCACTTGACCAGGACAGTATCCAGAAACTGGAGCTTGCACATCCACGGACAGAGGTGGAGATGCACAGCAAAAACAGCAAAATGTCTTTTCCATTTGGAAATGTATAGGTTCCTAAAATTACACACCATTTTTCAATAAACTCCTTATTTTTGTATTCATACTCACATGTATATAGATACTCAGCAATTTTTTTTAATAACAACACAAAATATTGTCCAAAACTTACCCTATATGATGGATTCAAATTGAGATCCAGTGCATTGATAACAGTAAATGCCATTTTAGTTTCTTGATCAAACTTCCAAGGTCTGTCTAAGGTTACTTTAACAGTATACCTCACATAGCCATATTGCCCTTCAAATGAGGAAGGCAAAACAGGTGGAAGAGCACATGTGAAGTTGTAAACTTGCTTTCCAGCAGGAATTTCTATTTCATTACCTACAAATAAATAAATTTTAAAAAATCTAAAACATGCTCAAGTATCTCAACTTCAAAAAAAATATACAATTATGATGGATAAGCATTCATCACTATTCACCACTAAGAGCATTGTAATGGGCAGGTTAGTATGGATTTTTTTATGTCATAAAAATATATATAACTTTTTTTTCAATATCTTTTATCTACCTGAACTGCTTCCTAGTAAATAATAAGTGATTTGGAAGTACTCTTCATTTCCTGTGTGAAGAGTGTCAGTAGACCGAGTTTTTCCTTGCTCATCTTGCTCTTCTTTACTTTCACTCCACTCAGTATGAGCTTCTCCTTTAAACTTAACGTGAATTCCTGTAACGAAATACGAATGCCTGCCTACTATATTCATAAACAATTATATAAATCATGTTGTAATTAACACTATGGAAGCGGATATAAGATTACAATTCAAATGTTTGCCTATTATGACTCATAAATGCAATAATTATTTTTATGCAGATTGCTGTACACTTACCTCTAACTTTTTTTGGACTGTCGAATACATATTCTATTCTTCCATTTACTGTTTGTCCTGCATAATAAGTATTCCACTGATTATCTAAATATATTGCAGCTTCCTTTATACCCATTGTTAACGTAACAAGTAAGTTATATGAAGTGATTCGTGAACTAAAAAATATAAATACTAAAATCACAGGTCAACCTAAAAAAAAATAGAGACCTGCCCAATTTTAGATGACAATTGACAGTCGACAGATGACTAACACTAGGGATGCGAAAATAATCGACAAAGATTTTTATGCCTGAGGAATCTCATTACCCTCGCGTGTTGATCTAACAATAATGACATCAAAAGATATTAAAATGAAATAAGCACGTTCTAATTTGTAATTGTTTGTATGATTTTATTAGTAGTAAAATGATACCGTTAGACCTAAAAATGAAAATGTTAAATCGTGTTACCAATAATGAGCTCCCAACCAACTTCAGCCACGGCGGCCAATCTTATTGAGACTAGCCATCTGCGCAGGAGATATTATAGTACACAAGTGTAAACGCAGACACAAGTGCACTCTCTATACATTCTATATTATTCTATAAGGCGCAGGACTGACGACTTTACGTGCTCTCCAAGGCACGCGGGTAAAACACCGCCAATTCAATTTCCTAAATCCGGGCTGTTACTGAGACTTACTAAACAGATAGATTCATTAACTAAAGTTGGCCCGACCCGGGGCTTGAAGCCAGGAGCTCAAGATGTGCAGCCGTACTTCACTACACCACCAAGGTACTTAACATCTTACTACTAAATACTTAATAATCGTCAGAGCCTAAAGGATTAGCAAGCTGAAGGCAGTGGACGGTCACATTTATTGCACAATCGATAACCTATGGAGTAGACGAATTCTAGAGTGGAGGCCACGGCTCGGCAAGCATAGTGTAGGTCACCCTCCAGCTAAGTAGAACGAGGATATACGTATGGCGTCTGGCAGCGGTTGCATACTATCTAAGCTATCAGCTGAAGATCGAGCTCAGTAGCGTGCCATAGGAGAGGCCTATGTCTGACAGTGGACGAAAGCGGGCTGAATATAATGAAGAATAATCATTTGTTTCTTATTTCAGTAAAAATTGAGATTGTCAGTCTATTTTATTCTAATAATAAAATAAAAAAATAAATAAATACATAAGCGAATGAAATAAATATTTTTAAATCGGATAACATCACTTATTAATTATTATTAAAACGTCATTTTGACATTGACATTAAGTCTTTTGAGCTAAAAGAATTTACTTTTTAAATATATAGGTAATTAAATAAATTAAAAACATGTCTGACTTATAATACATGATACAATTGGAGCAGTACATTTATTTTTTACGAAGATGGAGGAAACAAAAAAAGGTGCCCAGTCAATAAGCATTGAAGAACTAAAGAATAAAGGTAACGATTGTGTTAAAGATGGAAAGTACATTGAAGCTGTTTTACATTATACGCAAGCAATTAAGATGGATCCGAATAATTACGTACTATACAGTAACAGATCATTTGCATTTCTTAAATTAGACCAACATTATTTATCTCTACAGGATGCAAATGAAACTGTAAGATTACAACCTCAGTGGGCTAAGGTAAATAATACGTAACATTATTTTTAAAGCAAGTCATGTATGCATAAATTATTCTTAATGAGTTAATTTTTAGGGTTATTTTAGACGTGCGGAGGTCGAAGCTGCTAGTGAATTGTATGATGAAGCAATTATTTCTTATACAAGAGCCCTACAACTTGAGCCACATAACCCTAAGTTAATGGAATCCATTAAAAATATAACAGATATGCAAAAAAGAAAATTGAGAGGTAGATAAAAAAGACATTATTATTTTTTGTATTAAACTGATTATTATATATATTATTATAGCATGCTATTTTGATTCTTTTATTTGAGTAATAAAAAAATTAGACAAAAAAATCTAATAAATTATCATTTCTGTTATATCCCTAAACAAAAAATTGTTATATAAATAACTAATTTTCTTATTGTATTTCAAATATTTAAATAGATAAGGTAAATTGATTTTGTTTATATATTTTAATATTAATAATAATTATAGGTTACCAAAATATTATCTGGATCTGCACCTGTGTTGGTTTTATCATTGGCATTAGTGTAGTTATAATGGATTATACCTTAACTACAAACCCAACACTAACAGTGAGTATTTTTTCTTGTATCACTTATTTTACTAAAACTTTATTGTATAGATTATATAGTAAATACTTAAATGTTCTATTCATATAAATCAACATTAAATATTAATATATGAACAATATGAAGTGATATTATTATAGTATTAGTTTAAAAATACACTTGGATTTTTGAATTTTCAGCATCCTATTAGTATGGTGGCATTTTCTATAGCATTGGCTGGCTTGGGATGGGTTATAGGAAAAACATCAATTTCAATGAGCTCATGGAGTGCAGGAAAATCTCTTCATCCTCCACCTGATTTAGGTGAATACAATTAAATTTAAAATTATTTGCATCAAATTCTAAATATAAATGTCTAAAATATGTTTAGAAAACATCAAGAAGTACAATGGCTTAACAAATTTATGTAAGACAGATGCGGACGAGTATTTCATTGTTTTATTAAATTAAAAAAATAATATTTATAATGATTTTTTTCCTGAATATCCTAATAATAATATAATATTATATAAAATTCAAAATTAATTCTTTGTTATTTGTGTATGTTTAAATCTTATGTTTCTATTTTCAGTTTCTAATGAGGCAAGTGATAAAGAAACAAGTGTACCAGAAAAAAAAACTAAGTACAGTAAAGCTCAAGCAAGACAAAGGTATAAGCAGGGAAAACTTTAGTTGATTATGAAAACTGCCCTATTTTATAGTTATACAAATTGTTATGGTTTTATGTAATATATATTATGGTGTGGATTAGGCTAAGTTCTACAAATCATTTTATTAGATTTTCTAATTGACTTTACTTTGAAAATCTTGCCAAGTATAAAACATGTACTTGTACTTACCCCATATTATAGATGTGTATTGATAGTCAGGTATCCAAAAGTGACTAAAGACTTGATACATTGATTCCAAATAAATATACAAGGATATTTATTAAATAAAGAAAATTTTGCCCATACTTTGTTTTAATTAAAAATTATAAAATCTTAATTTATAGAAGTTAATATTTGATTTAGCTTAATTTGGGGAAAAGACCTCTTGCTGTGAGAATTATAATAAATAAAATAAAAATATTACCTCAAAATATACTGACTAAAATAAGTGGCTAAGTGTATGGTGTTATAATTTCCAACATAAATTCCTTTAAAAAATATCTAGTGTACATGATTGTTAATATGCATTATGCACATAAGAGTGCATGAAATCAGTTTTTTTTTAAATATAGTCTATGGATTATAGGTTTTTAAAAGCAGGGAATATAGATTAAACAAACAATGGAAACCACTTAATGAAAGCAAAGTATTTAGGGGAAATACTTTATTGATCCTAGTGTAAAATGTATTTCGAAAATTGCATCAATACAATATATCTTTTGAATATAATTCTTGGTCTCATACCTTACATTTAAAATAAGTTCAACATAATGTGTGAAAAAAAAAACATATAACAATATGGTATTTATACAATTATTAAAGACAAAATTTACAATGAAAATACTTAACATAGTCCATCACCGAATCCTTGATAGTTGTGCATCATATAATAAAATAATAAGGCAATTTATACAATTATAAGTATTTTTCTACAATTTGACATCAACTATACCTAGATGTTAGGTGCAAATACCTACAGGGTTTAGTAACTTAAGACTTAATTGTGGCAAAACTATAATTTCACGAATAACAGTAATATTACACAGTAATATTATGTAGTTTACATAAACATCAAAGAGAATATGAGAAAGTAAGGTACTATTCTTAGAATTGCACCCCCACACAAGGTAACAAACATGTGTCTTTTTACACATATTTATATTTATTGTATTGTTCAGTTGCACTTTGGTGTTTAAAATTACCATATTTTTTCGATGAGATATGTCAATCGCTATCTGATATAGCTTTCTTTCGTCGCTTGGCTTGTTTTGGTTTAACAATTTCTTCCTCCTAAAAAAAATATATGTTTTTACAACATGCTATGATAGTTATTTTGTTTAAAAACTACTACCATATTCATTTTGTACCTTATAAATAAATAGTAATTTATAATAGATAACATTGTTTCTATTGTGTTGTTTTTTTCATTAAATATGTCTTGACTTAAAAAAATACTAGAATTATTTTATACATAAGTAATATAATAAACCTCACCTCACTATCTTCATTTGATGAATGTAAGTTAGGATTAATAGTTAATAATGAATTTGAAACTAATTTTCTTGCTCTTCTTGAAATAGGAAGTTCATCTTCCCAAGCTAATGAAAACAGATCACTATATTGTCTCTGCAAAGATAAAAAATAGGAAACATTAAAAATAAATATGTTTTGTTTATAATCATTAAGTTCTTAATAATTATAAATACATAACAAAATAGAAAACCAATAGATTATATATAAATTAGCTATAATTATTCTTACCAATACTGAATGAATGATAAAGTTTACAAACCTTTAAACTATCACTACTATGCGACTGTGACTGCTGTAGAGCTTTCTGTATACATTCCATGTTAAAAATTGACATATCATCTTGCTCAACACAACATGCTCTTATTTGATCTAAGTGACCTAAAATCTGAAAGGAAAATTATATGTTAATTTATTTACAACTAGTTTACTCTAGAATTGTTATCATTTAGTTTATAGTTACATTTATTTTTAAGCATTTGTGGTTACTATACAAATTAATGTTTTTTTTTAAATATATTTAAGTGTACCTAACAAAAGGTAATTTTTCAATAAATTATATTTATATATAAAAAAAGTTTACTAACTAGTTCTGCCGAAGGTGGCGCGTTTGGTGGAATGTTATGTTTTCCAGGACGTTTTCTCTTATTGGGACTAGTGCCTGGGTATCTTGAGCTTAATAAAACAGCTAACAAGTCTGCAACTTTGTCTTCATAGTCCTGACACCAGTACATAACTGTTGAAACAACAAATGTATCCTCTTCATCAAGCGTTCTGCAAAACATTTGCCTTAGTACATCTGCTGTGGGACGCTCTTGCTTTAACATTAAAAGTACAGATGTCAGAGCTTCGGCATGATCTTTATAAGACAGTTTAGGAATTATTGGCAGTACATCTTCAACTGATATTTCATGTGCTGTTAGAAGTTGCCAGAGACAATACTGTTCAAATGTTTCCCATCCAAGACTAGTGGAAAGCATAGTTGTTATATCATCAGATTTAAACATCATTAAATTGCCTTGTAGTGTTAGACATACAAGTTTTTGCAACTGCCCTGCGTCTAATGTAGACACAATTATATGTAACAATCTGATGTGGTTTTGGACCTGGTCTTTAAACTCTCTATAAACATCTGGAATCAACCAGACAAGTACATTGGCATCACATTCTTGACACTTTTCAAAGTCATCTGCTAAACTCTCAGCAAGTTTCAACTCTAAGTAACTACAATACTCTTTATATATGTCAGCTTTGAATTTAACATTTCTTTTTTTTACTGGATCACGCTCTGCACGTCGAGCCCTTTCATAACATACTTTCAGATAGAACAATAAGCAGTAACCTACACTGTGAACAGAATTCTGTGAATAAATTTCTTTAAATGTTTCTAAAACTAATTTTCTCTTTGCTTCTGTGATATCACCACCTCGAACAAGATAATTAAACATTGAAAATACTGGTGAATTTAGAGCGTCCTCTAGTTCTGCTGGAGATGGATTACGTGTAATTCGTAATGGAGGCGCTTCTTGCAGTGTTGCTGCGAACAAATCTGCAAGAGCCGTAGGAGTCGGCATTGGAGTGGTGCACGCATTCAATAATGCAGTGGCCGCTGAAGATGATCGATCATCTAACAATGTCTCAGCAAATGGCCGTAATAATAGTGGCAAGGCAGCCGCCAATTCAGGCCTTTCGCGAGCGCGAACTTCTGACAATGGTAGATCGTCATCATCAGTGTCTTCTGCAATAATCGGTGGAGGATCATCTTCATCATCAGAAAATGCTGGTTCATCGGGCCCACCTCTGGGTAAGTCATCAGTGCCTTCAACATGAATTCCAGATACACCTTCTCCATTTCCATTGACACAGAATTCTTTAAAAGTTTCTCTTACTGTTGTTCTTAATTCTCTATCTAGTTTAGGTGAATCGAATAAGGGCTGCAAATTAGACAATACTCTTTTTTCTATAATTTGGTGTAAAGAATTGAAAATACCTTGTTTTACTTTATCAGCAAATGGTGGATAGAAATTTGGAATAATCCGGCAAAGAAAATCTAGTAAAGTCGCTGTAACAGCTGGATGTGATCTCATTGAATGATGCATCACAAGGATCGCCGGTTCAATATTCATAATATTATCTTTTTCAGGATCGTAAAACAACCAATCATAAAATAAAGCTAATTTAGCATTTGATGCAGCTACATTTGATGTACAAGTGGTTAAGAGCCATCCAATCACTGCCCATCTTGGAATTATGTCAGAACATAACAATTCATTTGTAGGATGTATAACCCCTACTATAAAGCGAATCATGTCACTTCTGAGTGATTGAGATTCTGGTGTGGCAAGGTACTGTCTCTGAAACCACTCTTGATACTTTTTATGATGTCCAAATCTAACCTGAGATGTTAAAAATACTAATTTTCTTTCCATATCAGGTGTCAATCTTGATTGTAAATAACGTCTGGAAGTTCTTGTTTGTAGGAGTTGCATGACATTAGTAAATGTAGGGGATAATGTTTTTGGATTTATTAAAATATCTTGCCATAACTGGTTAAACTCAGGAATGCGGGCAACATTTTGTAGTAGCCTTACTAAGTCTCTTCCAAGGGTTAAGACTTCATTAAAATGTTCTCGAATAAGAGCAATAACAAAATTGACTTCCTTTTGTCTAAGGGTCATTAATTGTGGTATATTATGATCTTCTATTAATCTTAAATATGTGTATACTACCATACACACAAGCACAGGGAATTTATCAAGCCACATTCTATTGTCAATATAAATATCTAAAAGAGATTCTACTAAGAAAATATTTTTAGGAGTAATATCTCCTCCTGATGCATATCGCATCAAATTCCAACACACACTATCGACACCAGTCACTGCATTTCTTATCATTTCTTTTACTAGCCATAACAGCTGATTCCGGGTAGTATCTTGAAATTTTAGATATCTTTCTAAGATCAAATTGGACAGGTTGTTAAGTACGCATGTTAATCCATCTCTGGTCACAAGAGTAAGATCTCTATAACATTTAGTAGCATTGTGAGGCTCAGTGAGAATGGACATGAGCATTCCAAGTGACACGTCTTCATGATTTTTACATACAGCATTGTTAAGCGCGTCATGAGCTTCTTTTTCACTACAGTCCGCGACGAGAGATTGGAAAAAGTTGTAAGCTCTTTCATATCTCTGAAAGTAAAAATAATAAATTAGTAGACCACAAGTTATAAACTTAGAGGAATTGAATTTTCGCGCCATAGACTGCAGCGCCGCCATCGTCTTAATAAGAAAAATATGATTTTACATGGCCGACAAAATGATTCTTTGTTGAAAACTGTGAAAATGAACACACTACCTCTTCTATTTCATCCTTGTTTTCTATGGCGGTGCACACAAAAAGCCGAGGTGAATTAACTTTAGTCTGTTCCATAATTGGTATTTTTTTAAACTGTTTTATTAAATAATAATATATCAGAGTTCGCCTGCATGGCTATCGTAGGCGAAAAATATACATAAGCAATACAATCACAGATAAAATAATGTATAAGGATATAAGCACTTTATACATGTGTGCGTGCGTGCAATGACTGTCGCGCCATGTTTGTTTTAGGGATGTATCCAGTATCATATACTAAAGAATGATTTATCGTATCGATAGTCCCAGAACATAAAAGGTTAATCATAAAAAATAAACATGTAGGTAAAAATTGCAAAGAAAATTGTGAAAATTGATTTGATTCAGTAAAGTTCAATGAATAAAAAATGAAATTGTAACATAACATGATCGTTTTTTAAATAACTTTTTGAATAGTTTATTTAAATAAAGTGAAATTATATGTTAAAAAAAAAGAATTGGTAGATATTTAATTCCCATTTTATAATTTTTTCACTTAAGTCAATGCTGGTTAAATTATTATACAAATTAAATATATATTTATTTGATAGCTTACTTTTCAAGTACTATGTTGATAGGTATATGTAACTTATATCAGTTACTGAGTTATCTGTATTATGTTAAAAACACCTCTAGCTCAAGCCTCAAACCTCGACGCCATTTTGTCATATCTTGAACTATACTGAAAGGCAAATGTTTTGGCGGTAATCGCTATATCCTTGTTGTATTATTGTTGAAAAGTTAAAGACTATTTGGGTTAATATTTTTCATCAAAAGTAGTTAACTGAATAAGGTAAGTAATTTGTTATTTTGACTGTTGTTTGGATTCATTACCATTTATACGTTGTTAGACCGGTAACAAAGTATGCCGGCGATTATACTATTGTAACCATAATATCAAAATAATAACACTTTAATATTAAAATAATAATAACATAAGTTATTAACAGATTTGGTAATGGATAATCAAAGAGAGAAGGAAAGAGATCGGTCCAGACGAGGAGATAGACCATCAAGATTTTCAGATGCTACACGAGATAGATCCAATGATCGAGAAAGGTCGGATGGAAAACGCTTATTTGTTTCAAACATACCTTATGAATTCCGTTGGACCGAGTTGAAAGATTTATTTAAAGAAAAGGTAAATTTTTAACAATATTATTATTAGAATGAACAGTTTTATTTGAACTAAGTTCTGTAACATCATTTCCCACTCTCGTCAGTAGGAAAAACTATTTTTACACATTACTGTTCTTACGTATTTTTATAAATACAAATGTGTATAAACAAATATTT
Source organism: Brenthis ino (assembly GCA_921882275.1). Taxonomy (NCBI): domain Eukaryota; kingdom Metazoa; phylum Arthropoda; class Insecta; order Lepidoptera; family Nymphalidae; genus Brenthis; species Brenthis ino. Next base: position 840,542 of record OV170225.1, read on the forward strand.
TGTTCTTTTTTAGGTTGGGGATGTTGCTTATGTAGAACTTTTTAATGATGAGAATGGAAAACCTAGGGGATGTGGTGTCGTAGAGTTTACAAATTCGGAAGCCATGAAAAAAGCTCTTTTTGTTATGCACAGATATGAACTTAATGGGAGAAAACTTGTGTTAAAGGAAGAAACTGGTGAGTGGCTAAACAATCTCTATCATGATAAGATATATGTTTGATTCCTCAATCATAACACAACATAATTAAATTATTATTTAGTATTAATTGCAGTGTGGTTTAGATAAAATTTAGTTAGAATAACAATCTGGTATTAAAAGTTTTGGCAAAAATTTAATATATGAGAGCTTGCCCCTCAAGCAGTGGCTTATATTTTTGAATAATGGAAGTTTTTAGGATTCTAAAAAAATTAAATTATTTGTGGAGATAGAAAGGATTTTTTTCCTTCTTTCATATTCTTAACTAGCAACTCACCCTTGTTTCGTTCGGGCTAGTCCTTAGGTATGTTTTAAAGGTTCGTATGGGATAGATAGACTATATATTATATGATACATAGCTTACAGCCTTCCTTAATAAATGGGCTATCTAATGTAAAAAGAATTTTTCAAATTGGATTAGTAGTTACTAAGATTAGTGCATTCTAACAAACATACAGACACTGCCTCTTTCAATACTAGCACAGGTTGAGAATATGAAGATTATGGTAGCTTAAAAAACTTGCCTATTACTGACGACTAATGACTACAGTACTTTTGACCCTTAAAATTCTCTTATATTTTCCTTTACTTAAGTATCTTATATTGAAAACAATCTGTTACTCCAGGAGCCACATCCCATATACTAAACATCAGCCAGGATATTAGTTGTGTTCTTTATGTTGGTGTAAATTAACATATTTTTCTTCCTCTACCAAAGTAGAAAGTATTATATGTATGCTGAATTATCATCATTATATATGCCAAATATGATAAAGTCGCTAATTGGTATTATTTTGCATATTTGATATAAATTTTATTTACAAAAATTGTAAATTAGCTAATTAAAAGTTTCTGTTATATATTAAGGTAATGAAAGAAATAGACTTAACACTTCAAGATCAGGAGGTGGTGGAAGTGGAAGAAACATGAGAGAAGACAAAGATGGGTATGTTAAAGTTATAAATATTTTTAAAGAAATATAATAATTGAATTTTAATAATTAAGTGTTATTGACAAAGTCAGTTGGAAATAACTATAAAAAGAAATTGATTGCATATAGAGTTTTTAATTTTATTTTTAGTTGGGGAGTTAATAAGCCACGAGAGCCAGAAAATTATAACACTTATGGACTGAGTCTACAATTTCTGGAGTCAATAAATGTACAGCCACCATTAGTTAAGAAAGTGTTTGTTGCTAATGTAAGTCATTATATTATTTATAGTATATTTAAACGAGCAATTCTTGTATATATATTTATATATATGTATATAATCTGAATTTTGGAAATGGCTCCAACAATTTTCATGAAATTTAGCACACTGGGGGTTTTGGGGGCGATAGATCGATCTAGATTAGTCTTATGTCTGGGAAAACGCATGTTTTCGAGTTTTCATGCGGTTTTGTTTCGCATTATTCCACGCAAAATATGGTCGCTAATTTGCACGCTGGGGCATAAGCATCGTGGTCAAGCGGCCAAGGCGCAAGTTTGTCATGTGACAACCACAGGTGTCTGAGTTCGTATCCCGGTGGGATACAAAGTTTTTACTTTTGTTTTTTTTTTGTATTTATTCAATTTTTTTAAATATTTTTTTGGCCAAAAACTCCAAGTGAAGCTTGGTAGCCCAAGTACTAGTGTATATAAAATGTTGAATTACATACACATTATTAATATAATCATAACTGATTTGACAACATTTTGCTTTAATTGATATATTTCTATCATAAGAATAACATATTTTCTTATCTTTTATGATTGGCATACTTTGAAGCTTTTAACAAGAAAATTGAATTGAATCTTTTATGACCCTTTTAATATGTAGTATCTATAATGCCTTCTAACATTACAATCTTTAGCTTGACTACAAAGCTGACCATGCAAAAATAAAAGAAGTATTTAAGATGGCTGGTAAAGTTCGTAACATTGATCTGGCTGTGGATAAGGATGGCAATAGTCGGGGATTTGCTGTTATTGAATATGATCATCCAGTCGAAGCTGTGCAGGTAAGTGTATTTATAGTAGTAATTTTAAATCAATTTACTATTATAATTGTATTTGTGTGTATTTATTTCTTTCTCGTTTATAATGAAAAGGCTAGAATTTTTTGGATTAATTTAGTATACATAGGCTACTTTTAGGCACTCAGGGATGAATCTGAGGGAAGAGAGGGTAAGTCTCAGTGTGGATAATGAGTAGATACGAAATATTGTTGCAACTGCTGTAGTAGCTCTTTGAATGGAATATTATGTCAGTGGTCCACAAAGCTGTTTACCATATTGGACATGAGCTAGTGAATATTTATTATTATCTGATCTGTTTAAGTTGAAGTGTGATGTTTTATATGATCTTCTATGGCCACTAAGTTGATTAATATATATTGATAACTCCACAGAGTATAAAAAAATTGGCTAGAATAATTCAATGAAGAATCATTAGAGATTTAAAAAAAAAAATTTTTCTAATGAACTTAATATTTTATTGCCCTTTTTATTTACATTTTTATTTATAATGTGCTAATTTTTCAGGCAATATCAATGTTTGATAAGCAGATGTTATATGATAGAAGAATGACTGTTCGTATGGACAGAGGTGTATCTGATAAGACAGAAGTGAGGCTACCTGAAGGGCTTAAAAGTATTGGCATTGGTTTGGGACCAAATGGAGTTCCATTGAGAGATGTAGCAAGGAATTTGCCACAGAATTCTGCCCCAAATAACTTGAATTTGGCAAATACTGGTACTACAATTGGAGCAGGAGTGTTAGGTGCCGTACCGACAGCAAGTGTGGCCCTTAATGGTCTTGGTACTAGTCTGTCAGCAAATACTCTGGGAACAAATGCAGCATTGAGTGGAAGCTTAAGTTTGCAGGTATTATTATATTTTATTATATTTAATGAAAATGATATTATTGTTATTGGTATTTAATTAAATTTATTGTTTGTCAAAGAATACAAAGAAGTGCCTAATTAAACAGCTTAGATATTTAGGTGTATATTATACCCATAAGTACTTGTATTGTAAAGAAATAAGTTTGATAACATAATTGTTTTGGTGTTTACCAAATTAGTATTTAATTATTAATGATTTATTAAGTACTTTAAACCTTATACCCTGACTATTTTTAAAGCATAAAATATAATCTATACTAATATTATAAAGAGGTAAAGTTTGTGAGTATGTGAGATTGTGAATTTGTGATGTTGTAGGGGGTAATTTCTGGATCTACCAAACTAATTTAGATGAATTTTGGTAAGAAGATAGTTTGAGATCCTGGGAAGGACATAGGATACTTTTTATTCCGAAAATCATCCCTTAAGGGGGTGAAAAGCGAGGGTGATTCGCCAGTAAAGTATATATTGAATTACTATTAATACTTTATGTATGATTTCAGGCGTTGGGACTTACAGGTTTGGGAGCATTGCAAAACCAGCTTTTGCAACAAGGTTTAACAGCGAACGATCTGGCAACAGTACTATCACAAGCACAAGCTGCAAATGTAAATAGTAACAACATGGGTCTAAGCTCTGCAGACTTGGGATCAAATGTTATGGGCAATAGCGGCCTTAGTAATAATGTATTGGGACCAAATACTACTTTAAGCAGCGGACCACATTCAGGTATTTTTAACAATTACTTTGGAATTATGTTTTTCTAAGCCACTTTCAATTAAGAGTTTTTTCAGTAAAATAATTTTGTATGTACTGGGTTATATATTTTTTTTGTTATTTTTCGTTATTTTTTTGTATTTTTTTAATTGTTAACTGGCGATTTACCCTCGCTTCGCTCGGGTGTGTCCCTCGGTGCGTTTAATTTTTTTTGAGCGGAACACTAATTCTTTTTCTAAAATAAAAGTAGCCTAAATTACTCCTTATAACTTCAGCTATATGCCAGTGAAAGTCCCGTCAAAATCAGTCCAGCTTTTTCGGAGATCAGCTGGAACAAACTGACAGACAAAAAAAATGATTGTTTTCTTCTATGTATCATTTTATGTAATAATTTCATATGCATTTAGTAAAACGCTTTTATTTCGATGTTATAATAGATAATTCAATTTTATTTATATGTATAGGTTACTATCAATTTTAGGTTCTCCATATTTGAAATTTAGTTAAAAATATAATTATTAGTTAATCTATACATATAATAAAAGTGTAACTGACCGCTGTCTGTACATGGAAGATATTCGAGAAAACTGATTGGGGGTCTTTATAGATGCAATACAACTAAAAACAAATGATGTTTAGAATTTTTGTCTGTGTCCGGCTTGACCGATTTGGGTACGGTTTTCATTAATGTGTTGTGGTAAGCTTCTCTAACATTTACTATTTGTTTCATTTTAATCAGTTCATAAATCGAATCTTTTGTATATAATATGCATGTACAGAACACAAAATGGACAGAGCTACATTTAACATTTAGAGGCGAAACGAAACCCCACATATAAAAACTCTTGTAGAGTTTCGCCTTGAGGCCTTGGGGATGACATAGAACACTTTTTATCTCGGAAATCATCCTTTATGGGGGTGAAAATGGGGATGAAAGTTTGTATCGGGAAGCAAGCTAGGGACGAACCCGAGCGAAGCGATCGTAACTCGCTAGTACAAAATAAAAAGATATTTTTTCTACTTCTTAAGTTAACCTAACCTGACCGTAGTAGTGTTTGCTGTAAAGTGGTGCATATCGCAGGTAGCCGGCAGCTCGGCGGCGCGCCGGCGCCGGGGCAGGGCTACGGGCGCGACGCGGCGCCCGCGCGCGACAAGCAGTCCGATATGGTCATTATTACTAATGTAAGTGTTTGCCTTACTAACTTTTGCACTTGACTGTGTTCGTCTTGTATATTTATAGTTTGTATTTTACGAATATTTTTTATAAATTAATTTATCTTCTACCGTTATAATCTACTAACTTCAATAGCTTTTTAAATAAAACTATCTTTTCGGATTATTTCGCGGATTTATTTTGATTTTTGACTCCCGACGTTTCGAATGCTTTACGGCATCCACGTCACGGGAGAGACTGAGGTGTTACATGTCTCGAAGGTATAGTTACAGTTTGCATCTGTGTAAACATGATTCTCGTGGGCAGACATCGTCCGCAATAACTGTGACTTTTGAGACGTTAAAAACCTTAACTCTAGAATAAAAATCGAAATAAATCTGTGCAAAATATACCGAAATTATAATATTAAATATAAGTGTCAAATATTCTGTTAAACTCTTTCGGGGTGTAGGTACCTAATTTAATATTTTTGTTCAGCTCCCACCAACGGTGACGTGGCAGTTAATACGCGAGAAGTTCAGCGAGTGCGGCGACGTGAAGTTCGCGGAGATGACCGCCGCCGATACCGCCATCGTGCGCTTCCACAAGGAGTGGGACGCTGAGAGAGCTGTCAGTATCCTTTTGTAACGGCGCGAGTGCGCGGGAGGCGGCTCGGGTGGGTTCCGTCGTTACAATTTCAGTTTTCGTACAGGAGTTTGACGAGTAAGATCGTCTTTGTGTTATTGTTACATAATATGTAACATTATATTATGTATTGAGATAGATGCATAGATTAGATTGCTTATCCCATGTTTATTTGCAAATTATAGATTTGTTGAGTTTAAAATGTTATATTAAAACTCTTTATTTTTACGCGCTTTTTTAAAGAATTTATATCAAAATGTTGTGATGAGTGAATGAGTCTCCTTTCAATACGAGGGGGATGAGGCCATGGTCCACCACGCTGGCCGAGTGCGGGTTGGCGGACTTCACATATCTTTCGAAAGCTTAGTAGGCTTTCTCAGACATGCAGGTTTCCTCACGATTCCTTTACTGTAAGACGAGTTGTAATCATATTGGAAATCAATCGCACACGAAAATCTTAGAAGTGCGAGACTCGCGATTTGAATCCGCTTCACCCGGTTTCCCAAGCGAGCGCTTTACCACTGGGCTACCACTGTCATCAAGATGTTAATGTTGATTTATCTTATTACTAGCGACTCACCCTCGCTTGGCTCGGGTACGTCCCTAGCTTGCTTCCCAATACAAACTTTCATCCCCATTTTTACCACCTTAAGATATGATTTCCGAAATAAAATGTATCCTATGTCCTTCCAAGGGCCTCAAACTATCTTTTTACCAAATATCATCTAAATCGGTTCACTAGATTCAGAGATTACCGCCTACTACCTCACAAACTCACAAACTTGACCTCTCCATAATATTAGTATAGATTAATGATTGATTTCGAGATCACATTGCATGTTGACACTAATTTTCCTTAACACCTTGTTCAGAAATGTTTGACAGGACTCGCATCGACGGCAGGACTATCGATGTCCGCTTCTTTTAGAGCAATGTATAAGGTAATTAAAATACTTTTGTAAATAATATTTTTTGTATTCATTTTTGTTTTTGTTTTTACAAACATTTTTAATCGAAAATTAGTTGCATGTAGTGATGTATATTTTTGTTCGTTTTTCATTTTAATCTAACAGGCTTTCGTAGAGATGTATATTGTAGGTAATCTTCGTAGACATGTATGTAATGTTAAATTGATGATTCGATACAATTGAGTATCATTCTGCGGTTACTAAGTAATTTTTTTTTGTTGACTTCTATGAATATGGTCCTAAGAGTAATGCTCATACACGTAAGTGGGTCTACCCGTGGCCTCTTACTGATCTTTTGTACACAAAGAATGATGTTGGATTTATTCACAATAAATAATTAAGAATATAAGCTATAGACGGAAAAATATTTTTTTATTATATTTGATAAAGTACCTATATCTTAAGGTATATTTTTTTTCTTATAAAAATATTAATATTGGCAACGTTGGTTTTTTCGTTATCAGTCGAACATTAAAATGTAATTTGAATTCAAGATAATTGCTCGCTCTATTAAATTTGTGTCTTTTCTGCCTTCCTGTGATGTCCTTTTAACGTATAAATATAATAAAAAAAAGGTTTTACTTATGTGTACAAAGAAGGTTATACATAGTAAAATCTGTCGAATTCAATTCTCATCGTATAGCCTGTTCCTGTTTATTTTTTTCAAAATTTTAAGTATTTAGAAAAAAAAAACATTTTTATCTTAGCAAACCAGGTATTTTTTGATGTTTGTTGTAGGCGGAAATGTCTCTAATAAATCCCTTTGACAAGTTTTTATATAAAGGTTCATTAAGTTTTTCGAAAAAAGAACATATTTTTTGTATCCAAGTAGGATGTATTAAATCTGAAATTTCCCAAAAGCGTTGGGTAAAATAAATTGTTTTTGTGCTTTCAGGAATATGGTATTGAAGTCGGTCTGTTGGTCGGAAACTGATTTCATCATCGTCTTACATACATCGCTACGTGTTTTGGCCACTTTTTTAAGTTCTCGACGAAAGTTTTACTTAGATTAATTTAGTGTAGATGTCCCGCGCTTCATCTCACGGTCCTCGAGTAAACGAGTTGCATTTAAATGTAAGGATAAAATCTTTGGTTGTGCCAAATCGGCGATTGGAGACGTTTCGGAAGTATAAGCTCACGCTCGTAAAGCACTCATAATATTAAGTTTCGTCTATTAGGTGATTCCGTCGGGAGTAATTCTTATGTAATCGTTTTCCGTCTTGTCTTTTATTTTGTGACGTCGATTGTAGTTTCTGTAGCAGATGCTTTTAAACTTGTCATTGTTTGTGAAAATAACATGCAATCTATAAACTTCAATAAATGAATACCATAACAGTGTTGAATTATTCGTCCTGTCTACAGTTCATTGAGCTTCAAGCGATGACTCGATATTACCTCATTTCTACTGGCAAATTAATTATAAATATATGCCTATATTGCTTTATTTGTGTTACAAACGTTTCTATTATATTTAACGTGTTACGTCATGGAATTGTGAGTGGCTGTTTGAGCGGAAAAAATCCCTTAGTTGGAATCATACTAACCATTAAGTGGGCGTAGCTCAAACTGCTAGAAGCTTTATTGCTAAGCCAATTTTATGACGTAAATTTTCAGCCTTGGACGTTTTACGAGATGCTGCGTTGATATTGGTGCAAAAATCGAATAAAATTGTCAATTATATGAAACGGTTTTCTTTTATGCTGATTATATAGTTTGTATATTGATATATACATACAAATTTCATTAAAGATTTGAATGAGATTTCAAGCTATTTTGTATTATTTAATGCTAGAACAAAAATCAGTAATTATCTACAACTGGGACTCTGGGCTGTATCATGTCATTGTCGGATATCATGTGCTGTGGGGATAACACGACAGGTGATTTGGTTGAAATACATGTTTGGATTATGAAATTTTCCTTCTAAAAAAATCATGGTAGGTAGTAATATTTAGCGTACTTAAAATTTCTTAAATTGTTAATCGAGGTGGGTGCGCAGTTCTACGTCAAATATAATTTTTATGATACACTTTTTTTTGTGAATGTTAAGCGTTGTTTAGAGGAATGGACTTTGGAAAATATTTCATTTTGGTAATGGACCAAAGGTGCAACGTCGTTCATCTCAACGTTTCAAAATTTGAAGAAAGAATATCGATACTGAATAAATAACGCTCGGTTGTCGCCTCGTGTTGGCATCGTGTTGGTTTAATGGTAAGTGCGTAAGTCGAATTTGGAGTTTTTGTTTGGTTGGGTATGCATGGATCTCCACTACGTATTGTTTACTTTCTTGACAAATATTGGGCATAATATCTTATAGAGAATGCTCAAATTTGATGGACTCACTGTTGCTGGGATTTGGCAATATATATTGGGTTGATTGGTCTGCGACATTATCGTATTCCTCTCACCAATTTTGGACGACACTTTTTTTCTCTGACCATCCTTGAAATTCACATTTTTTTTAATCATTTTGACTATTGATCGATAGTGAATAATTAATAATACTTTTTTTTATATCTTCGTTAAATATTTTAAAACAAACTGCAATGACCATTATGAATTTGTGTTATGACTTTCAGATGATCGAAGATATTGAATTATGGAACTCGATGTATAAAGTAAATGATCATATTTCAAATGGTGGACAATATACAAACAATAAGGATGTAGGGAAAATTATACAACAGGATACCTAAATGGGGCAAAAGGTAAATTTAAATTATCTAAAATATTGTCTACTTAAGATATAATAAATTGAGATGTTAGTAAGTAAAATATTATTTTTCAGATTTGTGTAGTTGTGCAAGGATTGCAGCAATACCAGACGTGTAATATAGATAAGTGAAAGGAGAGTATGACACGTAAAGAAGTTTTCTTTTTTCAACTCTCAAGCTTTACAACAAGTTTTCTTATTAATGTATAATTAAAATGTGAGTATTCTGACATTCAACTGTAAGTTTACACTAACAATTACAAATATGTATTATGTATTTCTTTTCAGGTTTTTTTTCTTCAATATGGCTGTAAAGATTTAGATAAGAGCAATGTATGATATTACACTGATAAGTTGCAGTACCCAGTTGAAGACTAAATATTTATCATTGAAAACGTGGTCTCGGACGTTGTCTAACACTGCTAGGGACAATACTCTTTCTCTTAACTTTAAGGGTTCATATTATATTTATTTTAGAACATAAATACAATCATTAATTTTGCATCGAATAATGTGTGCCTTCATTTTCCTTTTAATATTAACTCTAGTTATTATATTTTAATTAAAATTATCCACATTTATAGTCCAGAACAGTATTTGTTATGTGCCTTTTGTAAAAATTATAAACTTAAAATTACGTAGGTACCAAAAGTTCGAATACAAATTCCAGTAAATATCGGTTGACAAGTGGTTTGAAATGAGGAAATTGTGAAGGAATTTGAAATGCAATTCAATTGAATTCCGATTTTAAATTTGAATATTTTAGTCATAGGACTTGTTGTGTGTAAATATTTTATCACGTTGTCTATTACATAGAGATAACACTAAAGAACACTAAAGATATTTGTAGAAAAATAGTTCATTGCCATGTTACAGGAAACTTGAGACTGAATTATTATAGAAGAATTAAAGCATTAAGCTCATTATATAATATTATTCATTACAAACCAATTGCTATGTGTATAAATAAATTAAACACATTTTTGATATCATATTTTATTGACAACCAATGAGAACGTCCGGTACATTAATATAAATCGAACATAATAATAATCTTCTTCCGCCAATCTCATAGAGACTACTTAGTCTCAGACTAGCCATCTGCGCGGGGGATATTATAGTGCAGAACGCGGCATGCGTGATCTCTTGAGTGATGAGTCTCTCCCGTGACCATGATTGCTGTAAAGCATTCGAAACGTCGGGAACCAAATATCAAAATTAAATTCGCGCAAAACCCGAAAAACAGTTTAATTTAAAATGTCAAATATTTACGTAAATCTAAGAAAATATTATGAATTGATGATGATGATGTTCTCTGATCAGGGTCCAATGGAATATGGGCTGAAGATACTTATTTTTATATTGAGATAAGTATAACTTTGTTTAATGTTAAGTTTACATTTACTTGAATAAATAAATTTTACTTAATCATTTGTTTCATTTTTCTAAAAGCAAATTCAAATGAGATACATGTCGCACGAAGCGTTCCTATTAATAAATAAAGAGAAACTTTGATGGCCACTAAGATAAATTCCATTATAGATATAATAGAGCTGCCAATGCAAAGATTCACGACTCCTCCACTTCTCACTGAAATAAAAAAAATATATGTACTATTATTTACCTAGTAAAGTATATAAGAATTGTGTCTTCTGTGCTACTATGATAGACAATTTAAGGACATCAGCAAAAGTAAATTAATAGTTTTTATGGTTTTAATCTAATAGATTTCTTAGAAATATTCTTGTTTATCCACACAAGTAAGTCCCGCGACAATCTTTTATATCATATAAATTGTGTAATGTAATAAATTATTGGGTTTGATTTAATTTACGGCTTATTTTCTTCTTTTTAAAGCATTTAAATGAAAGCTTGTTTAAAAAAATATTTTTTACCATTAATTTTTTTTTTAGTTTTTATTTATTCGTATTATTCTCAACAAACCCTTTCATTAGATACCCATAGTGCAGGAGTGCATTAAAATTTAAAAATAACTAGTACGCCATCTTGGATGCTCCGCCATGTTGGATTTAGAATGACGTCACACAGCTAGCTATGCATTGTCATCCAAACTAAACATGTATACAAAATTTCAGTTCAATCGGTTGAAGATATCTGCTTCAAAATTGAGTTGCAGAGAAATAGATTCCACCCGGACAAACATATATATTGCAAGTTAAAATAAATAAAAGCGTGTAATAAAATAAAGTATTAAAGTTCAATGAGTGCTAAGGAATAATAATAATAATAGCGAATTTACTAATTATTTTTATTCCTTTGCACTCATTTAACTATAATACTTTATTTTATAATATATCAGGCATTTTTTTATTTCAAAGCTGAATGGGTATTTAAAAATAACTGCTTTTTCTTATTACCTACCGGTTATTACTTGCAATATAGCAAAAGAAAGTTTGTGAAACAAACAACAAAGAATAAAATGCTTTACTTACGCAAAATATCATAATAATTAAAAATGATATCTCTTACAACTCTGACTTTTGGAAATGAAGTGATTTTTATTTTGAGTTGGTTCAGCGGTGTTTTAGGAATATAATCTTCGTTGTCTTTGTAATATAAATCTAGTTCACAAGTGCTGAGGCAGCCGCAATCACTCGATGTTCTTGGTAAATCTTTGGCGTAGTTGAATTTTTTCAAAGTTTTTTCAGAAGGTCTTAAAGATATTATTTCTTTTCTATAATATCGAACGCATTTTAATTCGTTTATATGGCAAATGCGTTCATGTTCTGTAAACACGAGGAATTAAACAATTATTGTAAAAATTTAGCAAAATATTTTACTAACAAAGGATTTAGGGCTCATTAAAATATTACTGTCACTAAAAACATAAATGTGAAAGAAAGCCAAGTTCATGACAGCAGATCTTGTAAGATAAGTGCTAGCTAACGGCTACTGTAATATTATAGCGGCTTCAATAATAAAAGTAGCAGAGATCTAACTGGATGCCAAGATATTTTTTTTTAAACCATAGCTCTCGGCAGTCGGCACAAATGCTTTAGTTGCTTTACAAGAAATTCTTTTATGTTCTTTGCTACTAAATAGTGCAAATTGGCTTTACTATTAATCAAGGTTACGTTTAAATAAAATCATTATGTAAAAATATTTTTTTAACACCAATATTACATATGGACATACTTAGTGGTTTGTAAAAGTGGGGTATACATCCGCACAACATCTTGATCATTTTAATTCTACACTCCAGTACGCAGTGGCTGTATGAATAAATTGGATACCGTTCACTTGTAGGCTCATCTATGAAGCTGGAATTATAGATCAAAGTAGGTAGTTAAAGTTAGTTCAGAATATGTTAAGTAGGTAATATTTTTTACTAAAGTAATATTGTCATCATTATATACATAGGTAAGCTGCGATTATTAATAACATTGCAAATATTTGTTTCACTTGAGTTTTGATTAGGTATGGTATTGGAAATCTGATGTTCTCTCGTCAATCGACAAACGTATGATAGTACATATGTATAACATATGGACTAAATTAGCAGGAGATATTTTAATTTTTTTGTCTGTTTGTGTAGTTTTAATTTCTAGTGTTATGCCGTCTCCATTAAAAATCTTAAATTTAACGATTACAAACTAAAGGAAAAACCACTGTTTAACCTACTCACATGTAGTAGAGATGAGATTGAAGCACCTAGGAAGCTATTTATAAAATAATACTTAATTAAATTCTAGAATAAATTAAAGCTAACAATTTCAACGTGAAATGATATAGTTATCTTAAAATTACAGTAAATATTATGTTGAGCTATAAATACCGGCATTTCCGTAGGCGTATAGACTTAAATCGTAATTCTTCTGAAATTCGACTACTCCAAACTGATAATCCGAATGTTATACTTCCTTCTACATCGACGGTAAAAGTTGATGTCGTGCTAGTTGTGATTTCATCAGGACTGTGAATAAATACCTGTAAATACAATAAAATGCATTTCTTTATTTGACACTAACGCTCAATAGGTACACTTAATAATTAAAATGTCCTGACCGATTTCGCCCACGGCGGCCAATCACTAAGACTAGGGAGTTGCGCAGGAGCTATTATAGTGCATAAGTGTACGCGCAGACATAAGTGCGCTCTCTATTTTTTTTACTTTCAAAGTACGATATGACGATACTTCAACACTACCGGACTATATACCGACGAATTTACGTGCTCTCCAAGGCACGGGGGTGCACCGCCAACATCCCCACTCCCGGTTATTACTGAGATTATCTTAACAGAACATTTCTATAATCAAACTTGGCCCGATCCGGGACTCGAACCCAGGACCTCAGTATCTGGAGCCGTACATGCTAGCCACTAGACCACCAAGGAAGCAGCACCATACACTTAATAATTTATTCTTCAATCTTGAAGAAACAGTACTGGAATGAAGATACTATAATTACTGGATAAAATCTGTAAGTATATAAATACACTGGTAATTTAAAATATTTTTATTAGCTTTACTTGTAACTAACTAGGTATGTACCTAATCAAACCTTGGAAGTCAATTTTAACCTACTTCCAAATCAAAATTTGTATGTACAAATAGTTAAAATGACAATTATTTAATTTGGTATCTTGATGAATGATCTGATGGACCCAGGAGGTGGGAGTGGACCTCTTCAATAGTTACTATTAAATCTGTCGAGCTTGAGTTAATTATAATAAAAAAGTAACTTGATTTCTATAAAAGTAAAGTATTTATAAATAAACTTTATAAAATTAAATGTCATTTTGAGCAAAGAATATAAGATATTTACCTAACTACAAAAGCCAAAAAATCGGTCAAGTGCGAGTCGGAATCGCACACGAAAGTTTCCGTACAGCCTTTTTGAAATTCTAAATCTTGTTTTATATTATTTGTTGTTATAACGGCAATAGAAATACACACTGTGAAATTTTCAACTCTACCTATGACGGTTCATGATATACAGCTCTCTGACAGACGGACGGACGGACAGCGGAGGCTTAGAAATAGGGTTCCGTTGGCAACTTTCGGGTACAGAACCCTGAAAACTATATGAGACTTGAGCTAATATATAAAAAGAAAAGTTCCTATATTCAACATTATAGCTCACTGCCTTTTATTTCGATACTAGCGACTCGCCCTCGACGCTACACTCTGGTTATCCCTAGTTACGTTTTGACGTTTAGTATAGATTTCTGAGACATAAGACATTTTTCCGTACTAAAAAGAATCCTATATGTTGACCCGGATAACCAAAATCTGCCCTGTGGTTTACTCGTTATGCGTTTCCAGACAGACAGACAAAAAATTTAAATACCATAGATTCGGCCTCTGCATCGATTATAATGACCATTTCGATAAGATTTCCCAAGAAATACTTAATGTACAGATTCGACTCAGTAGATTAAATCCCTATTTCACTGGACTGTAGGAATATTAACAATATTTTTTAATCTAAATAAATAAACTTCATCACATCGCGTTCTTAACTTAACGTGAACGAACAAACCTTGTAAACAGGTGCGTAATTAGTTAGCTGAGCGTAAAAGTCCACTTCAAACACGGAAAGTTCCACATTGTTTTTGACATATGCAGTCATTTCGTTCCATTTCCTAGAACGCAAAATGAAGCTAAATGGGATGACGTGTTGTAGCCTTATATGCTGAAGTCATATAGCTCATAAATATTCGTACACTCGCGTAAGTACTTGCTGGCTTTTTGTTTTTTTTTCTTCATTCATTTCCTTGTTTAGGAATATGATATATTATTTTAACTTTTTTTTTTAAAGTAATAATTGCTTAAAGTGTAAGTTATTTAAGCCTACACTGATATTATTATAGAAACTTAAAACAACCATAGAATTAATCATTAACAAATCAAATAATATGTTAATTTAATTTGTGTATGAATTATAATATTTAATGTTAAAATTATTGCTTACCGAGGATTGTCGTATTTTGCAACATTAGAATTAATGACATGGCACATTCCCATTTCCGTCATAGCCGCCTCCACACTCATCGACCAGTTCGTATTAGTGGCCAGCGAACTATCTCCAAATTTCCTGAACATCGAAGTCGCTACTTTTGTGTAATTTTCCGGATGTATTAGCTATTCACAATGAAACAAGCTCTTTAATAGTGTTAGGTAGGTACCTACTTTTATATTGAATAGTAAACTAATAACTTTATTTTGGAATTAAGCGTATAATATATGTCATTAATTGATTTTGTGTATGTTAAAGATGTTCAAAATATTCGTTCGGCTTCCGCTCGTTCGTCTCCATAAACGCGCTTTTTTTTCTTCAATAGGCAGGCAATTCTTATTACGATACTAGTTCGTGTTATGCGATTTTTTTAAACATTAGTAACATATTTCCTCTAATTTATTTAATAATAATCGATCCTTACCGATGTTATTTCTTCTGGAATTTCTAAATCCATATATTGTACAGTATCTAAGGCGGCTTCTGTTATAGCCCACATGTAGCTGCCCACCCTTAATCCCGTTTCCTTGTTGGTTTGGCTTTAAAGTATTATAATCATTTATTATCGTTTTTTTATTTTTAATATGTAGTAATTAATATCTTAAATAAAATGCTATAATGTTCTACGAATTACGAAATCTGAACATGGCGACTGTTAACTGAAACTGCCTAACTTATAAAAACAAACGTAAATGCAAACGGAGTTCCAAATGCAGCATAACTTACTTAATAAATATACCATATTTTATTATATCCGGTTTGTAAAGTGGACAAAGAGTAATTGCTGGAAAGGAAATATTCCAATCAAAGTAATTCATTTCTACGCTCATCACGGTCGGCGCAGCCTGCAATTAATTACGTACTTATTTACGATTTTTTTTATTTTATTATAAATTTAAAATATCAATATTAAATATTACTGTTTAGTTTCCACAGTGTACTTAAAAATATAGTGTAGTCTACAGTAGGGCTTAAAACAACACCTTTATTAAAGCTTTTTGTTTGTTTTTTTACATACAAGTACCACTCTTTTTTTTTTTAACGTTGGGAAATGCATTTACGCACGACTTGTGGGACTCACCGGCGTAATACAGCCAGTACTACCCACTAAAACCCAACAAAACCTTCCCCCGTCTTAATGGGGCGTCGCAGGATCGCTTGCGCATTCAACTACGACGCCCCGACGGCAGGTCTGCCGAAGCAGACCACCACAACTATGGGGTTGCTCCACAATCCACTCTGCTATCAGAGAAGTACCAGGAGCAACCCGCATGGTACACCGCCCCCCAAAGAGGGCCACCTCCCACCGCCCACCGAAGTGGGCAACCTCCCTGTGCGTTTCTTAGCTTCGCGCCCGGTTGGATCGCCGGGCACTACTGAGCCTCCCCACCACGACAAGGTGAACGCACGTTGGGGGGATACAAGTACCACCCTACTATAAGGATGTTTAATGTTTATAGTTGTGATAAGTTTTCCGTAAGGTCCCATACAAAATATATAAAGTGGTGGACATATTTGACACTTATGAAAAACTAAAATTAACTAAAAGTCATCCTATCTAGGTACCCAAGGAACACTTGAACCGCATAATTAATTTTAATGTTATTGTTATTGTACATGTATATGTTAATATTGGTAAATATGTATTATTTAAGACATGAATGAATTTAGGGTTTGTTGTAAGTGGTCTTTAATGTTATTTGATAATTATTTTCAATTTAAAAGTTACACTGACTTAAACCTAAAATGTAATTTTTCATTTTTATTCATTTAAATTTCAATTATTAAACTCGGTTTACAAAAGGCAAAAAACATATACGCGAACTGGGTATTTTCTCTTTTATTAAAGTCAAGAAGCGCCTTAAGCCGTAAGTAGCAGACTAAAATAACATAACTACTCACAATAAATCGTGTGTATTGTACATATAACAAAAGTACAGCAAGTGCACAACAAGTCACAAAACTGGCTGTCCAAAATATCCTGTAAAACAAAAGTTTAGGGTAATTTTGATAGTTGATACTGGCAAATGTTAGCATTCAAGTGATGTAAAAGTACCTACTTTTCTGAACCGTGTATATTTTTGTCTATTGTATAAGGCAGACCGTGGGTGGTTGAAGTTTCTAATTCATTTCGTAAATAGTCCAATACTTTCAGTCTCCGCAGTCGCGTATAGTAATTATCATAATTTCTTTTAAAACAACTTTTCTTCAGACTTAATTTTTTATTTATGAGTTGATGTACCTTACCTATGTTTTTCATAATTAATTCAGATAGACTGCAACAAGAGTAAAATTGTTCCTTGGACTGCCAAGTCACAGATATTATTTTATAAATTAATGAAAATGGTTTTTAGAGTTAAATTTAGGTTTGATTATATATTACCTTTTTTACTTTTAGTTCACAAATACACCTATATCCAACAATATAAATTAGTATCTGGTAAGTAATGAATATTATTTTATTAATAGTCAGCTATGAAAAAAAATATGGAAGTTACACTACTACATTTTTTAACTTTAGATTTAATACTAAATAATTTTCGTCATGAATAGCTTTTTTATAGATAGAATATGTCATTAGTCATTAGATATTAATTTCTAAAGCTACTCTTAGGCTTAACAATGTATTCAATAATAATATGAATACGTAATAATATAATCGGATACCTGCCCCGGGCATGTAAGGAGTGGCGCAAGTAAAATAATAACCACAGTTAATATCAACTTCTTCAAGGATTTTTTATTAGAAACTTATTAAATATTACAAAATTCATTTCCTGAGTTCGGGATGCTGCTAAGGTATTTTGACAGAAAATTTCAGTAAATCTGTAGCCCAACATTTTAACCCAAGAGCTCTTGATTTACAGCAATATATTAAGCTAGTTACTAGACTAACGCGTAATTTTAATAACTAATATACAAGTATAAGAAAACCTTAAAATATACAGGGTCATTTTTAATTTACTGAAAACCTTTTGGGAATACACTATTTACAACATAACAACAACATCTGTAAAAAAAATAATATATCTAAAATTTAACAAAAATAAAAATATTTTTATTGCACCTTCTCAACGGTAACAGTCCAGCATTAGCAAAAGAAAGTGCGTGTCCGGTGGAGGGGGAGGGGTGGAGGGGTGTAGGAAGCCGCGCTTACTCATTTAAACTTGGCCAGATGCTAGAACTTTAAAGTTTAGAAGGTGCAAAAAATATATATTTTTGTATGAAAATAAAAATTTAAGAAATATTATTTTTTCTTGTTACAGATGTTGTTGTTATGATGTAAATAGTATATACCTAAAAGATTTTCAGTAAATTACAAATTGCCCTGTATAAATACTAGCAGTACCCGCGGCTTCGCCCGCGTTGAAATTACTAAAAAAATACTCTTTGGCTTTATGTTATAACTAATACTAATTTGATGGCTGTAAACATTTTCAAATGAGTGTGTATGATTTTGACTCGCGCATCGAAGGTTCCGTACCGCCGAATATTATGTTGTTTTTACTAATAAGTATCTTTATTCCTTACACACTAAAGTATTTTTTTACGTTTCCACGATACATACTTTAGTTATGCAAAAATAAGCTTGTATTTCTTATATTTACAATGAAAAACAAATTTAATTTTAGTGTACGTAATTCAAAATATCCAGCATCTTAAAAGATATTTATAAAGATTAATTTTCGTTTAAAATAGTTAGCAAACTCTGCTATCTTTATTTTTGACACATTTTTCTACTCCATCTTTGCAAAGTTAGAGCAAGAGAGCACAATGTTATAACTTTCATAGGTAAAATGTTTACGACTTTAGAATCATGTAACTCGGCTAATATGGCCTTTTCAACTAACAGGTTAGCATCTAAGTTATTTTTAAAGACCCTATATTATATACACCTAAAATTTCCCAACAGTCTCTTACTTACTTTTTTCTTTTTTCTTTAGTCTTTACTTTTTTATCCATTAATATTTTAATTACAAAAATGTTAAAACACGTGTTTATTTAATTAAATTGAAGATCATTAATACCAAGTTTCTAGTAATTCTGATCATAATATTTTTTTTGGATTTTATTATAACGTGTTTTCCTGTGGAAAGGAGATAATCTCCAACTATCTCCATACAAAAAATTACGTCAATCCTTCACTCCTTTTCGACATAAAAAAGACAAACAAACAAAAAAACAAACACACTTTCACTTTTATAATATTAGTATGGAAGTATGGATTACTACAAGTTTGCACGGTTAAATTCTTTGTTCATATTATTCTTAAGAATTTGAATATATTTTTTCAAAATGAATATTATATATTGCTTTAGTATCTTTCGATAAATTCTAGTCATTGTATGTAACTAAAATTTCATTATAACGCTACTCTTTGCCGTTTCTGTTCCTAATTTGACATTATAATGGAATATCAATAGCCTTCATTTAGCAGTAATGATAGGATGGAAGAAAATAATTGGTACATATTATATCATCATTCGTAATTTTATAATATTTCCAGATGCTAGTAAAAATATATGTATAGTATTATATATTTTTATAAGTAATATATGTATATGTATATATGTATGTATGTATATGTGATTATTATTACTTTTATTTCTAGTATATATTTAGTTTTTTTTGCACTATATTGCCCGCTGACATCTTCTTCCACATCCAGGGGTTGACTGGAAGAGATCTCTTTTAGAGATAAGTCCACCTTTGTGAACTAAGCTTATTTTTGTTATTTTTTCTGTATCATATTTTAAGTGCAATAAAAAATATAATAAATATAAAATATACCTACAAGAACGGAATTAAAATCTGAGCAGTAGTAATGGCTTAATTGGTATATCTCGAAATCAATAACTATTCCTTACTTTATTTCTTTCAAGTTAGATTGTTTGATATTTTTGAATATTTCGAACTATTTATAAGTCTTTATTTGTTCACTAATGGATAATCGAAAAGCGATTAGGAAGTTCTATCAGTAATCTCCGAAACAAAGTTGTTATCTCGGCAGCTCTCTCGTTTGGTTGAATTAGTAAGAGGGTACAGACAAATGGCTAGTAAGAAACACAGAAACGATCTCGGACTCGTACAGAAAGCGATAGTGTTCCGCTAGTTACGATAATAAATAGGGGCTTAACGCTACCAAATGGCCGATTAGGGCATTCTTGACTACAACACGGGCATTCTGATAAAGTTAGCGTTTGTTTGCAACGAGTCTCGCGGGTTTTATGGGCAACAAATAGATTGCTCCCTCGTTAAATCACATTTCCATGTTTACTTTAAACTCGGAACAAATTTTATAAATATTAAAACTGAGATTATAACGGTTAATAGAAACAGAATTTTGCAAAAGATAAAATGGTACTGCTTGATTCGATGATTCTCATAAGTAGCAATGAACAATTTAAAAATACCTCGTTTAGGTAATTTAATTGAAAATAAAGGTCTATAGGTTAGTTCAAAATATTGAACAATGTTGATTAATTTTATTTACTTGTACTAATTTCTCATGAAATAAACAAGTCCAAAGTTAAATCAAGGGTCTAAGATTGTATTTCTAAACTTAATTTTCTTTTTCCTTGTTCGTACTTACACAATGATTGTGGTCGCAAAACTTTCTTCAATTTATTTGGCCTGGATTTTAAATTTCATTTGCCATTTCATTATTATATTGTGTACTTTATTAAAAAAAAAACAGTTTATAAATATATTTTTTGTCTAGCTTTAAAGATCGAAACTAAGCTAAAATATATATTATGTAAACAATTGCCCTCTACGGACACGGTTGCCTCGTTTTTGGTATCTTGCACTTTCCGCATTTTTATGTGCTACATATTTCAACTTTAAAATAAAACCATTTTTTCGGATTTTTCGCCGATTTATTTAAATATTTGGTTTCAGCCATCATGGCCATAGAAGAAACTGTCAAACTCCAAAAAATCCGAAAGGATAGTTTTATTGAAAATGTTAAATATTCTCCTAAATCTATTATTTCATTTTAACACGCTTTTATTAGTTTCATTTGTATCTATGTACGCTATCTTCGAACGCCATTTTCGCCCACTTCGAACGGAAACCTCAGATTGAACTGAAACTTTGCACATTTAATAAGGACCGACGACAATACAAAAATTTATTAAAAAATAATTAATTAAAAATTATAATATCTAGATATAATACAAAGTCGGGTTTTTTACAACACTTATAATAACTCGAGAACTGCTGGACCGATTTTTATGATCTTTATTTTGTTGGATTTGCCTTCACCCCGAATAGCGGAATAAAAAAATAATAATAGTATTAAAACATCGGAAAAATGTATGAAATTTTTTTTTGGATAAAAATCTATTCCATACTAAGCGTCAAAATGTACCAACAATTAACCTAACCTATCCAACCAACCAAAACATGGCAAATAAAAGTAAACATAAAAGTTTGATAAACCGCGTAATATAGGTAAATCGAAATAAAATTTTTATAATAGCTCGATACGTAACGGGATGAAAAATTTCATTGAACCTAAGGCGCTTTAATGAAACAATGGAAAATATATTCAGAATGCAAAAACACATAATCATCCAGAATAATCAAGAATCATGTAGAAGCGTCGTGAAGAATTCAGAAGCTGTCAGTGTTTATAGATAGTACAATTTGAAGATTGGACTGTCTATTGGCTTTTTCCCATTACGAAGTAACTCAATTGGTGTCGAGCAGAAACCCCGCCGGCAAGTCTCACTACTTATTGTTATAAAAATAATCCTTAAATCAAAGCTTTGGGTTTGAAAGTTGACGCTTTTATTTTTCATAATTATGTTTATTATAGTTAAAAAGTAATATAGTTAGTTATATTTAATTTAATTTAGGACCAATTTTGCAATATTTATCATATTTATACCTATCTATCATATTTATCATTACTATTTTAAAATAGTTTGCCTAAAATGTTGCCATTCTCAAATTTTATCAAAATCCATTAATTGTTTTAAGCGTGAAAAGGTTAGAAACAGACGAAACTACATTCAAATTCATAATATTAGTATGAGAGTGTGAATATCTAGAATCACTTGTATGAGAAAGAGTTATTCATCATTTGTGATTCTATAAAGTGAAATTTACGGAATTATGTTTGAAAATTAAACATCACTGTAACGTATAGCATATTCTATGTCTTGGAAGTTTTTAAAAAGCTTAATTGGGAATGGTAGATATTTGGTAGAGCGATCTTTGATAGTTCGATAAAGCGATCGAATATTCGTTGTTCAACCTTGTATCCACTATCCAGAGATACGAGCAACTAATTTCCTATAACGGTATTTGCCTCAAAGGGTAGCGTGACTTAAACTGCATACTTGGATGTTACTATGAACTAAATACAATATCTCATGTTAATAGATATCTTAATATATATAATTTTTCTGTACGTGTGTTTCTCACCTTACTAAAGGGCTGGGTCGATTTGGATGAAATTTTGAGTCTATATTTCAATGGGCTCCTGGATGGTTCGAAAACACAATCGGACCCGGTAGGCGGGGCTGCTGTTGGTATGTCACTGATCTTGTTCTAAACGGCAAGGACGATTTTAATGATATTTTTTGTGTACCTTCGAGTGGGGTCTGCAAGGTTTAAATTCACAAATGGACCCAGTAGGTGACGCTGCAGTCGGTATGTCAAAGAGTTCGTTTTTTTAATAGTTTGAACGAGGGCGAAGCCGCGGGTACTGCTAGTATTCATAATAGAACATGTCATATTAATAGAATATTTAACAAATTATGTCATAACTCATAGGTACTGTTGATTAATTAGCAATTTTAATAAAATATCATAGTAAAAATCTCATGTAATACTTGTGCTGAAAACTAAACGAATCTGGCTCTGCTGTGGCGCTCGATAGTTCTATTGTACCACTGTATTGTATCGGGGTTAAGCCCATTTTAGGTTTTCGTTTCATTTGATTAAAAATGGCAGATACGTTTTGAAAGGATATATTCCATAGAAAAATAACATATACCTATTATGTAGTATCTAGTAGGTTGAGTTTATTAAGTATTATTTGAATATTGTTTTCAGGTTTTTGGTCTTCTATAGGTACTGTATACATCAAGTGAATATGATTTTTATTATTGCACAGCTAAAGAGGGTGAATATTTGATACTGGTAATTAACTCTATTGCATGCAGGCCCGGAACGGCCTTTTGTAAATATCCTCTTTTGTTGATAGTTGGTATAGAATATAGATAGTAACTTATAAAAACTGCATTAAAAATATTAAAATTAAAACTAAAAAAAACTGACTTCGAAAAAAAAACCCACTAAAAAGTAAAAAATCACTGATTGGTAATTTTTATTTACTATAGATACCTAATCAGATATTTTCGTCGGCGTGCTTTGATTTGTATTGGCTGGCACCGACTTCGAAAATATTTGATTAGGTATCTATAGTAAATGAAAACTATCAGTTATTTTTTACTTTTTCGTGTTTTTTTTAAAGTTGGTTATTTTTTTAAAGTTTTTATTTAGCAAAGTAAGAAGAAAGTATTTGAATAATTCAGTAGATGAAAAATCTACCGTTTTATTTCTACAGTTAGGGGTAATTTTTTTTCAAATTTAAGTGAGACCAACTTTGAAGTATATAAATACCCTATTCAATAAAGAAATATTCATCGAAATTGGACTAAAATAAAAAATATGTGTCGAATTGAGAACATCTTCTTTTTTTCGTCGGTTAAATATCTACAGTAAAATTTAAAACAATTGAATTAAAACTAAAGACAATGTAAAAACATAAACAAAACTACGTATATTTTGTAGGTATGTATATACTCGTAATAAAATGTACTCTCAAAATTAAATTTTTATTCGACTTATTGTAAAAAGGTTAAAATTAAAGATTTTTATAAGCAAAATTTAGAATAAACTTTGATAGTTTTAAGATTATCTAAATGTCAATGCACCCGCAGTATGTGTCAGGGCCTCAGGGCATGACGCGTTCACCAACGCCTTAACTCCGAGCTACTATTGAGAATTCTTCACAGAAAATCCCAATGACTACACTTGACCTGACCCGATCTAAAGAATAGTCCACGTAATAAGACGATTTTGTGATCGAAAAATTCTCGTTGTAGCGCGCAGAACGATTGAGTGCTGTTATAGCAATGTAAGTTCTAGCAACACTTCTTGATTTGCAAGCGTTGCTCAATACTGACTTTCTATTGTACTCCTATAAATATATGATATAAATTACATAGCTTTTTATCAATTTCAAGGTTTACGATAGTAATTTAATACCATCGTGTTTAGGATTTCGTAAAAAATTGCACATATCTTTAATATAAAAATGAATCGCTGAATGTGTCGGTAAGCGCAAATCTCGAGAGCAGCTGATATGAACCGATTTCGCTAATTATTTTTTTAGAATATTCCTTGAAGTACGAGGATGGTTCTTACGAAGAGAAAAATTTAAAAAATTGCCTGAAAAAGTCTAAAAACAACACTTCTATACTCCCATATAAAAGATTCGTAATAATACTTAAAAATCAATTTGAACTTTAATACCATAACATAAAGTTTATGTGTTAGTGGAGAGGTTCCGGGAAGGCAAAACATTGATGGCAATTGAGTGAAGTTAGAATCGTATAAATATTAATGTCAATATTTGTCAATATTATTAACAAAAAAATATATATATGGCTAACGTTGACTAATTACTATTTATATCTATTTAAAACGTACCTCGCGACGAACCCGAGCGAAGCGAGGGTGAGCCGCTAGTTAATTTTATACGTTGAACCTCATCACGTCAGTGATGATGGTTTACGTCTCATTTACCGATTTGGAACGTGAGTCAAAATAAGATTAAGATTTTGATTATAAAAAAAAGATAAGAAAGATCAGAATCACCGGAGAGTGTTACGCTTCTTAATTAGCCTTATAAGAAAAGAACCATAGTAATCCACGTAAAAAGTATATACAATAGGTAGGCACAGGGTAAGAGTAGAGTCAGCCGGGTGCGAAGCCAAGAAGCTCACTTGAGGATAGCAGAGTGGATCGTTGGAGCAACCCCATGGCAGTTGTGGTCTGCTTCGGCAGAGTACTTCGGTGGGTAGTGTACCAACGAATTCTGACGTCATAATTGCAGACGAATATCCGGGAGAGATAGATGCAGTCGTTTTCTAACCAACTCATTATAAAACCGAATGAAATCACATTTTATGAACGGTTATGTATCGACGAAAAAAAAAACACTTAGATTGCGGAAATACGAACTAAACTTAAATATTAAATAGGTATAAACTAAACTTTTACGTTTTTGGTCGACTGTCAGTAACCGCGGCACCTACGAGTATGTTCCAAAAAGCTTTTTCATATCCAGAATATAATAGCTATTTCGTGTATCTTTACTCGACGTTCGGCTAAAACAATATTGTGGATTTTATTAACATTGTCCTTAGTGGTGAAGTAAACCACTTAGGTATCATTTCATGAGATGGAGCAGATTCCTCATAATATCTTTTTAGTTTATCCTCAGTCTGCTTTATTTTTTTCCATCTTAAAACTGACGTTTATTACGACTGGAAAATAGATTTTTTCTATTTTCACAGAATGTGTCGGATGCATCTAGCTTTTTAGTTTCTAAAAATTTTATTTTCACGTTAATTTTGATAAAAGGATAGCAGAGCAGTAGCTTAGTTAAGTAGTTTCTCATTATGAATCAAAAATCATTTTTTTTTAAGTTTTTATATATTTTTTTTATTTAAGGTCACTGATTTATCAAATGTAATTTTTCTGTAGGCCTTTTTAAGACCTCTTAAGGTTAAGCCAACTTTACCCATGTAAACTAAGGACGACTGGACAGAACCAGTTAATATGTTTTCTCGTGGGAACGAAAGATTTTCCTGACGTATAAGGTATCACAAATAATCCGAATAAGAAATAATCACTACATATAATTTAGTTAAAATCGGTTCAGTACTTTTTACAGATGTTTGTATATCTGTGTACATTTCAGGCGAAAAGTGTTGCAGACGTACTAACTATACTAGCTACTATTAGACAACTATGGATCTGAGCGAAGATGAGCGAGAGTAAGTTGCTAATATATGCTTTAAATGTTTTACCAAACGTTAACTGACAAATTATAAATTGGTTTTTTTAAATGAGTTAGTTAACGATGTTTTGAACTAAAATGTATACTGGAATGTTTGCTATACCTATACATAAAATTTTTACTTTATGTACTTAGAATATTATATCAAATATATTTCGTATAGTGTAAATCTTTTTTATTATTATTAGGTTTATTTACAAAAAAGAAAATTACAAATATACTTAATTATATATACAAAACATATGTACACTTAGTTATTACTGTACAAGTCATGTCCGCGTGGAATAGTGGCAAGAATGCTAGCCGCATTCCCCCGTTGAATGGCAATGCCGATTCTTTGGGCGAAAAATGCGCCAGCCCTCCTGTCACCAGTAGAGGTGATAAGACGGGGTGTTATGTCTTTTAAGAAGAGCTTAGCACTTTGACTCCATGGGCCAAAGGTTTCTACAGCAAAATAACTAACTTCTTGTAAATCTTATGTCGGCGCGTCTCCCTCTTACCGGGCGCGTGACGTATGAGCTGCGCGGGCGGGGGACCCTCCCCGACCGCGAGCGCATCTGATCGCGCCACTTCGCCTACCTGCGCGCTGGACTACGGACACTTCCCCAAAACTCTTAATTTGATTATACGTACTTTATATACAGTCCACTACTTTTATTAAAGTCCCGTTACGGCCTACACAAAGTTGTGGTCCTACGAGCAAAACGTTGATTCCTACGAAAATCAAGTCGTCGACGTCAGCGCGGTCAACGGTAGTACTTTGACCGTGACAAGGTGACAAGGTGACAAGCACATTTTTCAAACAAAGAAAAAAGAAGTCGTTGCCGTAGCCGCCTGCAGCGTCATCCAAAGGAGGCTGAAGTCATTCAGGGAGTATTATAACAGTATTTGAGTGTGTTTGTTCCAATTAGTTATTCCTATTTTCTTTTTATGCCAAAAATCATTTTTAAATCTTCCACGTCATTATTCATATGCACAGCTTTAGAACAAATACGTTAATTCTTAACTATTTAAATTGCTAATAACTACGTAATACGCAGGTGTCGTTCTTGACCTTGACCGAGTCATTAGCTTATCGGGCCTATTGTTCTCGCACATCTGTTTCTTTAGTTTTTATTTTTTATACGTAAGTCATTAGCGTTTGCATTTAACTTATTTATTTAAAATGGCAGATAATTATAAAACATTGATTAAAAAACGTAGCTCAATAAAATCAAAGGTCACTGTTTTTAATAATTATTTAAATTTAATTAAAAGTAGCCCAGAGATTTCTGCATTGCAACGCTCAGACTTACAAGAGCGTTTGATTAAATTCGAAACCCTTTATGATACTTTCGACGATTTACAGACTCAGATCGAGGTGCTCGCTGACGACGACGAGTCTGCGTTAACTGAGCGTGAGGACTTTGATCGCCAGTTCTTTAGCCTGGTGGCACTCACGCGCAGCCTGCTCGGCGTTTCGTTCAACGGTGCTGGGTCTGAGGCGGGCTTCAAAGATGCTGACTCAGGTGCACATACTTCCAATTTTGTTCGTTTGCCTAAAATAGATTTGCCTCATTTCGATGGGAACTATCAATGCTGGCTCGAGTTTAGAGAAACATTTACGTCACTAGTTCACAACAACGCGAGTATAAATGACATCACTAAATTTCATTATTTACGGGCTTCTTTGCACGGAAGTGCAGCTCTTATTATTGGAAATATTGATTTTAGGGGTGACCATTATACTATTGCATGGGAGTTGTTATGTGAGAGGTATAACAATAGTCGCATTCTTATAAGCAATCATATCCAAGCTTTTTTTGATATCAAGCCAATATTGAAACAATCGAGCATCCCTATTAGAAATTTAGTAGACGTTATAAACAAAAATGTAAGAGCATTAACAAAACTTAAACAGCCCGTTCAATTTTGGGACACATTGCTTTTACACATTTTAGTTAAAAAATTAGACTTTATTACTAGTCGTGACTGGGAAGAACATAGGAGTCTTACAATTAAGGATGATCCTACCTTAAAACAATTTTGTTCATTTTTAAGTAGGAAAGCAGACTGGTTAGTATCCGTTGAACCTGATGCTAACTCAAGTAATAATTCTAATCCTTGTAATATTAATGCATTAAATAATAATCAGGTAAACTTAAACACTACTCAAATTAATAAAAAATCTAAAAACAATAATTATAATAACTTTATTAAATGTCCTCATTGCTCCCAATCTCATTCATTGTATAAATGTGAATCTTTCAGAATCTTATCAATTGAAAATCGCATTAAAAAAGCTAATGATTATAATGTTTGTCTTAACTGCTTACGCTTTGGACATACTGCTAAGCAATGCAAACTATCTCATTGTAAATATTGCAAAACAAAACATAATACTTTATTGCATTTAGAATCTACTGAACCCAAACAATCTTCCAAACCATGGCTTTCTGCTTCGCCTTCCGCATCAAATGTTATGCTATCAGCTACTTCTATGCAGCTTGCTACTTCTGCGCATGTTTTACTGTCCACAGCTATGGTGAACGTGATCAGCGCGACCGGTAAGAAGTACGCAGCCCGTCTATTGCTGGACAACGGTAGTACGGCGAATTTTATAACGCAAAGCTTATCAGAGAAACTGGGTTTGTCACTAAGCGGTGCGAGCACCAAGGTAACAGGTTTAAATAATCATATATCCACCAGTACACAGTCTTGTAATCTCACAATAGAGTCTTTATGCTGTGCCTTTACTGTCGATGTCGAGTGTCATATTTTGCCTGAAATTACAAAGTTTTTACCGTCTTCATACGTGAACATCGAACATGTCCCTATTCCTTCAGGTCTTAAGTTAGCAGACCCGAACTTTAACGTTCCGTCGGTTGTAGACATCCTGGTAGGGGCTGAAATATTTTGGAGTGTGTTAGGCAAAAACTCCATAAACTTAGGAAAAAATCGACCTAAATTATTTGAAACTAAATTTGGATGGCTAGTTTCAGGTAGCATTTCGAACCAAAGTTCTTCTTTTTCCCATTTTTGCCACCATTCCAGCGTCACTCCCGACTTAACTCGATTTTGGGAGCTTGACAATGTCTCATTAAAACATTCGCACTCTCTTGAAGAACGAATGTGTGAACAAATATTTGTTCAAACCACCGTCCGTAACATTGATGGTGGGTTCGTTGTTACTATGCCTTTAAAGGGGGATCTTAGCACTCTAGGTCATTCATTTGAAAACGCGAAAAAACGGTTTTTATCTCTAGAGCGGCGATTCAAACGTGATCCTTCGTTCAAACTTAAATACAACGAGTTCATGCGTGAATATGAACGTCTAGGTCATATGTCACTAGATCCTTTTTCTGACCATGTTTCCATCTCTGAAGAATCGGAGGTTAAACATTACATTCCACATCATGGAATAGTTCGCACCTCTAGCACCACTACACAACTACGCGTAGTATTCGACGCATCAGCCCCTACTAGTACGGGGGTGTCTCTTAACGACATTCAAATGGTCGGTCCCGTAGTTCAAGACGATCTGTTTAGCATATTAACACGTTTTCGTCAGCATAAATATGTGGTCTCAGGTGACGTAGAAAAAATGTACAGAGCCATAGAACTTAATCCAAACCAACGAAATCTTCAAAAAATCGTTTTCCGATATGATTCATCAGAGCCTCTAAATACCTATACTTTAAATACGGTCACTTATGGTACCGCATCTGCTCCCTATTTAGCCACTAAGTGCTTAGTAAGTTTGGCTGATGATGTAGAGGATAATCGTGTTCAATCCGCTATAAGGCGAGATTTTTACGTAGACGACTATCTAAGTGGGGGAAGTACCATAGCCCAGACTGTCGAAATTTCAAAAAAGGTACAATCGGTTCTGTCTCTTGCTAAATTTAACTTGCGTAAATGGCGATCCAATCATCCAGATATTCTTAAGCAAATTACACAATGCAATGAAACAAATAATATTTTACAGTTTACAGAGCAAAGTCAACATTTCAGTCAGTCTAAAACTCTAGGGCTTAATTGGGTATGTGATTTAGATTTACTTACATACTCTATTAACATTACGCCTTCAACTAAGATCACTAAACGCCATGTCCTCTCTGTCATCAGTCAGATCTTTGACCCATTAGGCCTCGTAGGTCCTTGCGTTGTCGAAGCAAAAATTATCATGCAGCGTCTTTGGCTTGATAAATATGACTGGGACGACGAAATAGCGGTCGAAATTAAAAACCTTTGGTCTACGTATGAAAATACAATTACATCTTTAAATCATTTAAAAATACCTCGTTGGGTTTTGCATGAAGACTCTATTATGCACGAAGTACACGTCTTTACAGATGCCTCCGAAAAAGCGTATGGCGCTTGTGTGTACATTCGTTCCTGTAATAGTATTGGAACCACAGGGGTACACCTTTTAGTCTCTAAAAACCGTGTAGCGCCCATAAAACCTACGACGATTCCAAGGCTTGAACTTTGTGGGGCTTTGTTGGGTGCAAGACTGTATACTAAGGTGCTAGAATCGCTTACCATACCAATTCATAACTGTAGATTCTGGTGTGACTCTACAATAGTATTGGGTTGGCTCTCCACTCCTTCTAAACAATTAAAACCTTTTGTTAGGAATAGAGTCCATGAGATTCAAGAGAGCACGTGTGGTCATACCTGGAGCTACGTACCGTCGGATGACAACCCGGCGGATCTTGTTTCCCGTGGTCTTCGGGCCGACGTAATTAAGGACACACCTCTATGGTGGTCTGGTCCCTCCTTTTTATTTCATGTTGAAAATGCATGGCCCAAAATGCCAAATACAGAGAAACACGATTTGCCGGAAGTAGTATCTAATTTCATTAGTAGTGATAGTAGCGAAAACAATCATTCATACGTCATTCATAATTCAGACATAAACATTAATTCATCTATCATTCATAATTTATTACAAAAACATTCTAGCTTAACAAAAATTAAAATTATAATTACTTATGTACAAAGATTTATTTACAACTTAAAAAATAAAATTAAATTACGTGGTAGTCTTTCTAATACAGAACTACAAAATTCATTAAACTTGATTATACATTATTCACAACTTGAAATGTTTCCTGAAGAATATAATCTCTTAAAGTCTGGTAAAAAATTGCCTCGCAAAAGTAAATTGCTTCCTTTAACTCCGTTCATAGACGATCAAAACCTCATTCGCGTGGGCGGGAGGCTTGATAATTCCCCCTACGATTTTAGTGTGAAACATCCCATTGTAATTTGTAGCAAACATATATTAACTAAACTTATATTTCAAATGCAACATTTAAAACTTTTACATGCAGGTCCGCAATTGCTTTTGTCACATATAAGACAAACATATTGGCCCCTAGGAGGTAGAAACCTATCTAGACTTGTCGTGAACAAGTGTCTTAAATGTTTTCAGATACAAGGCTCAAAATGTTCAGCCTATAATGGGTCAACTTCCACATTCAAGGACTCATCTTGAATTTCCATTTTTACATTGTTATGTTGACTACGCAGGGCCAGTATTGATCGCCGATCGGAAAGGTCGCGGCAGCAAACTCATAAAATCATATATGTGCATCTTTGTTTGCTCAGCAGTGAAAGCTGTACATTTGGAACTCGTCTCCGACCTCACCACCGACGCGTACATGGCTGCTTTAAATCGTTTCGTGGCGCGTCGAGGCAAGCCTCGAAGCATCACGTCCGATAACGGGACGAATTTCGTAGGCGCATCAAATGACTTACTTAGGTTTTTACGATCGTCTAATGTTGCATCTGAGATAGCTCAGGAGGGTATCGAATTTAATTTCACGCCAGCATATAGCCCCCACTTTAATTCACTAGCTGAAGCTGCTGTTAAATCGTGCAAACATCATTTAAAAAGATTATTGCATTTAACCCATTTTACGTTTGAGGAGATGGCCACCTGTCTCACTCATATAGAGGCGGTCTTGAATTCGCGCCCTCTTACTCCTCTTTCATCAGACCCTAAAGATTTTTCGGCACTTACTCCCTCTCATTTCCTAATTGGACGACCACTCTTATCTGTTCCTTACCCCCTGCTGACTAATGCCAATATAACGAGGCTCGACCGATGGAAAAGAATCCAATTCATCCGACAGCACTTTTGGAGGAGATTCCATAATGAGTACATTTCATTACTACAGGCCAAATCGAAATGGTTTGATTCCAGAGGGGAAGTGAAGCCTGGATCCCTGGTCCTCATCAAGGATAAAGCTACACCACCGTTGCTCTGGTCCCTGGGTCGGGTCACGAAGACCTATCCCGGCGTCGACGGAGTCACGCGAGTAGCTGAGATGAAGACGAAGAAGGGTACCGTGCGTCGTGCCTTCAACTGCATCTGCCCTCTTCCGATTGAATCTTGAAGATCTCTTCAACCCGGGGAATATGTCGGCGCGTCTCCCTCTTACCGGGCGCGTGACGTATGAGCTGCGCGGGCGGGGGACCCTCCCCGACCGCGAGCGCATCTGATCGCGCCACTTCGCCTACCTGCGCGCTGGACTACGGACACTTCCCCAAAACTCTTAATTTGATTATACGTACTTTATATACAGTCCACTACTTTTATTAAAGTCCCGTTACGGCCTACACATCTTAAATTAGGTTAAAGATGGCATATCATACATTTGCGAGGCGCGATAAAAAATACAGAATATGCTTTAATGAATTTTTATTACGACGATATTTTACAGAGTATCTACCTCTGTAAAATATCTATTTTATAGATACGAAATTAGTAAGCTAGAAATACATATTTTTCACAAGAAAGTGGTGCGTTTCTCCACTGAAAAGCAGCGGGCATTCGGAAATGGCAAACTTTGAACTAATTTAACTTTAAAATGGCTTTTCCCAGTTCCACGAAGTGTGTTGACAAACAAATATCTGATTTTCTTGAAATAAATTCATATGTTACTTATCTAAGAGGATATTTAATGATAGAAAAATTCTATTTTTCTAAGAAAAGTAGGTGTGGGATGTATAAGTTTGTACAATTAACTGTTTATTTTGCTAAGCTAACTGATTCATCAGTTAGTCAAATCGTAGAAGCTAATAGGGAGTATGCGTGTGATTCAAATAAAGGTGAAATATATTTTTAATAATCTTTATTGTGAAATTTAATCTAAAACAACGATTTTTAAAATATTTACAAATAAATAATACCTAAATAACCTATACTTGGTACTAAGAAAGGAAGATCCTTTTACGGAATATCATTTCAAGGGAAAGATAATTAAATTCTCAAGTTTATTCCTCTAATTAAAACATTTAAGAAGTCGATTTTTCTGTATTTTTATGATTAACGGGAAAATCCTGTATAATTTAATAAAAAGGCCTTCAATGTTTAAAAGCTTATTCAAGCATGAAGGTGGGTGGATAATTTTCAGGCCAATAATTTTGCTTTTTTGCTGAAACACTGAAAAGACCAGATCTTTTCTAAATATTTATCTTATTTAAATGATGAAAAAAAAAATATAATCTATTCTTTTTGAGGTTATTGGCAAAATGTTGCATACTGTGCATACACACTCTCGCCTTGTTCAAGCGTGTTTTTTTTAAAAGACTAACATTTCACTGAGCCGGACAGGCAGATAGACAAAAAAAATCAAAAAGTATAGATTTGGCCTTTGTATCGATAATAAAGACTATTAGATAATGATTTAAAAAAAAATTAATGTCCATAGACGTTTCTTAGTTGCACTTTTGTACCTATAGATTAAAGATTCTTATTCGAGAAAGGTCATAAAAACTTTTTTTCATTAATTTACAGGTAGTTAACAGTTATCCTAGTAGACATTTGGGAATATGTTGGCATAAGTAACGATATCTGGCTCGATTCCAAAATATAGTGACCGTTTGCAATATTGAGATGGCTCCCATGCTCCTTAATGAAAGTAAATGTGTCGTTAAATTGAACACAATGTAGTTTACTTTAGGTCGATTCTAGAAATTTATCTTTAAATATCATTTCTATTGTTAATCTATTAAAAAGTGCTGGATTTTTTTTCGTTAGATAATTTGAATAAAAATAAATACAGATTTTTGAGATCGCGTAAACGAAATCTATATTATACACAAAATCTACTTATTTAAATATAAACCTACAACTAAAAAAACTTAGGCAGCAATCTACGTGCGCGATTCTTTCTGATTAACAATGAATATTTATATAGTTAAATATGAACTATAATTTTAATATGAACGAGTACACACATCTAACATATACAATTCTCGTGTCACAGTGTTTGTAACAAAACTCCTCTGAAACGGCTAGACCGATTCGTATGAAATTTTGTGTGTGTATTCAGTAGGTTTGCGAATAGGACGTAAACTATTTTTCATACCCCTAAGTGATAAGGGTGGTCCACCCTAAAATATTTTTTAAGCTATTGCATAGCTTCTATCGCGGGCCTTGAGCGTGGGGACCGAATCCAGAAATTCCGTAACGAAAAAAACCTGACACCCCCCACTCCGACCGGCACAGCGGTGATACTTTTTAGTTTTTCCATCTATCGATAAATACCAGAACTTTTAATGACTTTTTGAAATATCACGCTTGTCTCTTTAGTTCAGCAAAACCCGCCTTTAGGTGGCATTGGTTGTATTGGAAAACTACCGTAATCAGCTGTTTGTGAGAAAGTATATAGGTGTATAGGTATTTATCATCTATGTACAACAGTGAATATCTGTACTCGTATAATTTGTGTACAAAGTGTTTTAAATATGAATAAACAAAGTGCATTTATTAATGAAGAAAGTCAAGAAAAAAAATACTGCATTAATAAAATAAATAAATAATTATAATTGCATAAGTTGATAAAAGATGCTATGCAATAGCTTTACCGCGGCAGTCTCCGAGTGCCACATTTAATTTTTATTTATTGGACAACATTTTTTATGATTCGGCATTAAAAATACATACAAACCTAATTTTTCTCTAGGGACGAATTCGAGCGGACAGAGGGTGGATCGCTAGTGTAAATTACATATACATAATATATAGAATAATAAAGTACATATATAGAATAATAAAGTTATATAATACGTTTTCAGTATTTTAAGTACACTGGGACCTAAAATAAAGTATAACTTTAGATGACATAATACTATACTAGCATAGATACCCCATTCTATATAACGAAATTGGACGGTCCTATTTCGGACTATTCATGGGGCTATTTTGTTTTGTATGAATAGCTGATGATAGATGTCGCTCACCCGAAAGCTGTATAACTATTTTATCTTGTATCAAAAAGTGTGCACTAAAATATGAAAAAGTATAACAAAATAAATTTGGTTACCGCAGCCGTTTGTATCTCCGGTAAACAACACATAAAAAAAGTTAAATTGCTGATAATGTCATCATATATAAGTTAATATGTATTATATTTTTATAACATTAGAGCACGTTATGGTTTTTCATAAGCTAGATTATTATCCTCTCCAATATACAAACGGTTTAACTATTTGTCACTTTATATTGTAAACTAGCGAGTCACCCTCGCTGATAAAAAGTAACCTATGTGCTATTCCAGACTATAATCTATCTCTATGCCAAATTTCACTCAAATCCGTTCAGCCGATTTTTAAATTACGTAATTATAACTTTAAGGTGTATACAAAATTACACGTAAATTCTCCTTCTTCGGGTAGAAAATATCATTTTATTTTTAAAGTTACATATTATACCTAGGTATATGGTATATGCGTCCTGATTGCCTTCTATTCTATACATTTACTTGGAACGTGAAAAATTTAGAACATTTTTCAGAGTAGTACAATAGCAGTATAATAAATCCACAGTTAGAAAAACAGTAGAAAACTATTTATTGCGCAGTATTTATTGTTTATAATATATTGTATTACAGTCACTCACAGCTCTTTACATTATTTTTTACTTAACCTATTAAATTGAGCACATGATTAAGCTGTCGTTCATTCGATCCTAAAATATAAATAAATAAGTTTACCTACTTCAAACACACAAGAAACAACCGTCGCGTTGTTTCATATATCGTTTTTTATTATTTAAATCTTTAAATGGCATAATTGCCACCCTTCCAAATAACCAAACACCTAAATGTATGCAGGTGGATATGATAAATGCATTTCCCAACGTAAATAAGACTACGCTTTGCACAAAAATTGCTTAACAAAATTGTTCCATAGAAGAAGATAAGATTAAAGGTCAAAGTTAAAATGTTCATTTTATTGGCAGATGTAATTTTTTGAGCTTTCATAAATTATTACGACAACACGTTTGGCTCAGTTTGTAGTGGCCCTACTTGTTGTGCCAGCGGTCGCGGGTTCGGGTCCCGCTGGAGACATTCATTTGTGTGATGAGCACGAATGTTTGTACTCCAGTCATGGGTGTTTATATTTATAATATGTATAATATATGTATTTAAAAGTTACATATATATGTATAGTGTATCAACTATCTGGTATCCATAACACAAGCTACGAGAGCTTACCATGGAACTAGATGGTGCTGTGTTATTGTCCCAACATATTTATTTTTATTTATTTATTATGCCACAGGGGATTGGAGCACGTCTAGTCTTGTTAAATGTACTTGTTTCTAGATCACAGTTAGGTACTACTATAACGTTTTAACGATTCATAAATATAAATGCTGTTGCGCCATTAGTAATAAGAAATCTGGAATAATAAAATATACAGAAGTATGCTCTTAATTAAAAAAGCTTAGTCAAACCATAAAGTATATTTCTCTTAATTAAAAGGATGAAGTTCAGTTTTAGAAAGTTCGTATTAAGTTTTATAATTTAACAAATAAAATTTTAAATTATAACACTCTACAATCTACATATAAATGTGTGAGATTAATTCTTGTTACTTTTGAAATAACATTAGTAACTAATTTTAAATCATTAATGGCTGAGTTATGTTGGATTTTATTTATTTTTATTTAAGAATAGGTGCTTCCTTGTAGGCTTCCAGAAAAAAGTTTTCTACCAATTATATTATATTATTATTATTTTTATGTATGCATTGTAACATTTCCTCTAAGAAGTCCCTGTAATTAGTTTGGTTTAAAAAATAATATGCAATCATTAAAATATGTTAGCACAGAAATAGAAAATTTAATTTTATTAAAGAAAAAATAAAGAAGAATTTTTCAACATTTTAATCAGATTTTCTGCTATTCATTTTATGATACTTACATTACACGTTTGTACTTTGATTTTACCCTGCAAAAGCTATTATCTACAACTAGTGCAAATATGTAATGCTTAAAGCTTTCACCGATCAACTTTTGACGCGTTTTGCTAGAAACTATTAACTATTCACTGTAACTACGAAATGGGTAATATTTGTGGTAAACAAGTTGTAGCTTTACTTGCGAACTGGATACTTGAAGCTGTAATATGTGGATAGGTGGTTAGGTAAAAGGTATATATTTATTTATTACTTGGCCAATAAATGTTATTTTGATACAATTAATAAGCATTGAAAATTCTATTCATATTAATAAGTGTAGAATTATTTCGCTCTTGCAGGTTATAGTATAATGCTCAATAAATCTATGTACATATTGTATACATATAGATTTATTGAGTTTTGTCCTGACTGATAAATGGATCAACGAACAGTTGTAGTTTGAAAGCGGGCGAAGCCGCGGGAACTGCTAATAGGCTATAAAATGCAAATCTATTTTTTCAATAGGACCAGTAGATCCAACCAATACAACAAGCACGTTCAAACAAACAAACTCATCAGAATAATGTATTAGTATAGATAATTAAAAGTAAAATATAATTAATGTAAAAGTAAAATCTCGGTCGTCAGATATATACTGATATCACGCATAGTGCGTAACAACGGTCTATTGTGCCACGGGATGGATGAACACGGTTATAACTTAATCATTATGATGATTAAAAACCTTAAGTATGGCGTATACACTAATCCTCTTAAGCATAATGATAGTAAGTGCGGTGTATCGAAGCGAGTATTTCCTTTTGAATGGACAGCAACGCTGCGCTAATGGATACGCAACTATGTATATTGTTGTTATGTGTTCATTACACGCACCAAGCCATATGAAAACTAATTTGTATGTCAAGTATCTATATTAATATATTTAAACGAGTAATTCTTGT
This sequence comes from Brenthis ino, assembly GCA_921882275.1. Classification (NCBI taxonomy): domain Eukaryota; kingdom Metazoa; phylum Arthropoda; class Insecta; order Lepidoptera; family Nymphalidae; genus Brenthis; species Brenthis ino. Next base: position 879,047 of record OV170225.1, read on the forward strand.
ATATGTATATATATATATATATATATATATATATATATATATATATATATATATGATCATTCTGTGATAATTGACTTTGAAAGTACTGTCAGGTTGATTCTAATTGCACACTTTATTATTATTTTATTTATTAATTGTATATAATTTGGTTATTTCTTTTTATCATTATTTGTTTCTAATTTTTCAAGAAATAAAGTAAAGGCAGGAAGTTTTTTCAAGAAGTAGGCGGCATGTTTGTAAATCTACCTCTGAGCGTAGGCGGGTATCAGGATAACAAAACTGCTTTGGTATTTAGGTGTAAGACCGAAATACACTTAGATATTATATATATACGAGTACCATGGCTTGATTCTATGGAGATTCTTTAGTCGTATGTTGTAAATTGTAAAGCCCACACTCTGTGCCCACGGTTTTCGCTTGAGTCATCTCAAAGCCTTTCTATGTGAAAAGGCAATGACGAATGGTGTAATTTTCACAAATTTTTCTTTTTAGAATCGCAATTATGCAAAAATATATTTAATGTTTAAGAGGAAGAACCTTAGTTTGCAACTCAAATCTATTTAACTATTCCAGTGTAAAATTAGCTGATATGCTGCGTGTATTTTTATTTAGATTTCTTTATCTAACTAAGATTTTTACAGGCAAACTGCAAAGCTTCACTGTCGTGCATCTTGTCCTTCTCCTATTTATAAATTTCAAAAATTATTATGTGCACACGCGTTCTACGTCGCCTTAAAACTTAGATACCTCGTTAAAAACTTGGATATTATTAATTAAATTATATTTATTAAAAAAGATATTATCTTCTTATGTGGAAATTTCAAGGTTTATATTGTCTAATCGAGACAACGTAAGTTTCGAACTTTTTGTATCTTCCGACGCGTTATCGCACTTTGGGAAATTTGTTGAAATAATGTTCCAGCAAGGAATAGGGTATAAAGTTTTCCTCTCAAAGTGAGAGGTAATGTTGGGTTCGTCGAAAAACAATTCTCGTACGTGACCCGTGCTGTATATCCCGTGGGAAATGCACGTTGATGTATTGTTATACGTGTGTATTGGTAAAAGATCTTTGAGACTTTTTTAATATAAGATTAATAAATATTTATTATTTTTATAGTTTCAATAATAAAAAAACTTTAAGTTATATTATTATTTTTTATACTAATATGAAAAAACAATAGATTTCTTTTTTAAAATTAATAATGAGCAATGCTTGTTACATATACTGTAACAAAATGAATGATCATTTTCTTAACAAATGTCAGCGAATGGCTTAGTAATGATAAATGCTGTATTGAGTTTATAACCTACTAGCAGAACCCGCGGCTTCGCTCTCGCTAAAACTATAAAAAACACTCTATAGTATTATTTCTCTTATAGTATTATTATAGTATTATTTTCTATTATATTATAGGTAGGTTTCATACAAACTTTCTTCCTTTATGTTACTTCCTTATGGCATGAATTTCGAAAAAAGCTAAAACATATATTTATTTAATTCTATTAAAGAGCATTAATAGCAAGTTTCAAGTAATTCTGATCATCAATATTTTTTTGGGGTGGTATAATCACGTGTTTTCCCGTGGGAATTAGATAATCTTCCGCGGTAAATAGTAGCCTATATTACTCTCCAGCCCTCTATCTCCACACAAAAATTTACGCAGTCCGTCACTCCGTTTCGACGTGAAAGAAGAACAAATAAACAAACACACTTTCACATTTATTATATCAGTATGGATTCAAAAACGTAGTTTCCTGAATTGGAACCGCAATAGTGTAACATCTCCGAGTATAAGCTAATTAAATTTTATTTGAAAAACCATATCTTTAAAATAATTATTTTTTATGCTTTTACATTCTTGGAGTTTATTTTTATGTAGAGATATTTCATGTACATACTTTTTACCTTTTCGTATAATTTTTTTCGCTTTTATTTTTGCTATTATATTTTCGCTTCCAAAGTTTGAAAAAAAAGGTTAAATCTGACTTATCAATTAATATTAAAGATTACTAGTAAGTATCTAACTACTAATAAAAAATATAAATGAGTTCTTTAGAAAGACTGAGAGTATTTTGTGAATAAATTTTCCTTATAAAATAATTAGTAATTCTAATCGTCTTTCATCTGGGGGCACGGCAGTGCCTTCACCAAGTTGAGCAAAAAAGGGCATGGCAGTACTATCCTTTTCTCGAAGCGATTCAGAGTACTTTCCAGCCCCCCCCCCTCCCCAACTTCCTTCCTTAACTTCCTTATAGATAAAGCTAGAAGCCTGAATTTTCAGTGATTAAGAGGGTGACTAAGATAATATAACTAGGTATGTTTTCAAATTACATTCCATTTGAACCTGCAGTTTAAGAAGTATTGCAGGTCAAAGTTCTTTAATATTATCACTCATTTATCGATCATCAAAAATCTAAGGTACTTCTAGAAGACACACGAACATTTTGAATACACTTAATTTTTAGCCAATAACGCTTATTAGCAAGGAAAAACTCACACATACAGAAATTTCAGTCCCGTTTTCTAGATATACAACAAACTGCATTAGTAACTTTGTAATCCTATACAAAAAAATATGCGATATATGCGATTACAAAGTTACTTTTGCTGTTTAAATATGCAATTGTTCATTCCTTAAATATCTCTGAACTTTTTGCGGTAGAAGAACGGCGTTGCTAGACTTGTATTTTTTTTCATGTTATATTTTTGATGGGATATTTATATAAAATGTCCAAAACTCGATAGTTAACCCCTGTAGATAGCCTTTAAATGTTTCCAAATGGAATTATGATAAATATGTTTTTAATAAGAGCGTTTAAACAATAAACATGATATCGTATACAATTTTATTGATATTTATAGTGAAATTAAAAGAATATATAGTTCTAAGTATAACTATTTCTTTAGATTTTTTCGCGGGTTTTGAATTTTTTATAATCTTAATTTATCGAATAATTAATTTAGTCGTCCTAAATTAAGTTTTTGACTATTTCTAGTCTATTTATTCACTTACTTTATTTAAAATTCTATATTTTATATTTGTCAATTTCCTCATTCATATCTTTGGATAAGTATAAACTGTAATGGTAATTAAAAAAACTGGTAATAATATTAGATATTATTACCAGTTTTTTTGTGTCTTTTACTCTGTTTATTTCCAAAAAACAAGGTAGGTAATAAAATAATTTAAATCTGTTGGAAACAAAAATAATGTATACATTTAAAAATATTAATAAAGTTGTCTATTGTATGTCTATTTTAGTCCTTTTAATAATAATAATTTTACAATTATTATATTTCAATTAATCTGTAAAAGATACAAACGTTATAACATACGAAAACTTACGAATTCATACTATAAGATTCCTTAGTATTAATTAGAACAGTTTATTAACAACAAAGTAAGTGTATCATATATCGTGAAACTTTCCCTATTATTATCAGTTGAGACATAATATCTGTATCAATAATAGATTGTTTAATATGTGGTATAGAAACAAAACTTCAAATTTCGCTATAATAACTCACTTTAAGTATTCACTAAGTTGAAATCGTTAATTAGTCAAACTTTCTGGATTTTTCCATAACGTTTATTGAAGGAAAACGTGATATTTTTATATTTTATATCGGTGCTGCTACTTGACGACGCGATAGAAAAATAACATAGAAATTATTCTCTTTATTAAAGTGATAAAAATGGTACCCAGTACTAAGAGCTTATTGAAGTTTTATTGCAAGTACGCTTATTACGCAGGAGCTGGTGATTTTTGGTATGAAAATGGAAAAAAAGAAACAAAGATTTATAAAGTTTATATGATGATTTCCTTTAGTATTTACTTTATCATGTTTTTTTTGGAGAATATGGCCGCGATATTTGGTGATTTTCCTGAAGTCGAAGGAAAGTCTGCTGTGATGTTTTCCGCAATTCATGACATCATTTTAATTAAGATGTTTTTTATAGTTTATTATAAGAGCTCTATAAGAAAGTTAAATAATGAAATGTCTTTAATCATGAGAGAAATCGAAGAAGAAGACGTTCTGATTAAGCAACAGAAAAAAGTGCTGTGGGGCATTACTTTATATGTAATAACCGTTTATTTGTCTTTGATTTCATATGGCATAGAAAGTTTAAGAAAAGTAATTGTAGAAGGTAATTTTTTTTATAACAAACTAAAACAGTTTAGCTTGCTATTTTTTCTTGATATGTTGATGATATTCGATAATTGCTGCGGTCGTCGATTAGCTTATTTGCATGGATGCAGATTGTGAGGGCTTATTTCCGTATCGGACTGATATCATTTTTCCTGTCAAAAATTTTCAATAACAGACCGAAATTGGAAAATTGATGAACAAACTCCCTGTGGTTCAGCTCTCGCATCTCGAGCTAAAATAACAAATTAAAGTTTTATCGCACGGTAATGTTTTCCAACACAGTTTTTTTACAACACAGAAGTCAGTTTCTGTTATTTTTAACTAAAAATCTACTAAATTGTCCTGGAAAAGAGATTCATATTCAAGTAGCCTAACTTTTCTATCTCCCAGTGAACGTCCCATTAAAAATCATTCACCCGTTCCGGTGATTAGTGGGTATAATTAGCCAAAATTATTTCGACGCTTATTTGGGGTTCAAATGCAAATAAAAATTGAAAAGCCTGATATGTATATCTGTTACAAGAGTACATAACATTTATTGTGTTCTATAATTAAAAGTCACACGGATAAAAAAATGCTGTTTAATTTAAGATCTATCTCAAAGTTATAATCTACATTAAAATTAGATAGATCTATACTCATAAATTGAAAAACGCCTATTGTCATTTTTGCTCATCCAGAAATTAAAATCAGATTGCCTCCTCTATTGCTTAACCTGTGTGATACAATCAACCTATCACAGCCCACAGCTCAGCCCTAATATGATTTATCAATTAAGCCGCTCATGGGAAATAACAACTTTTTATGAATATATGGATAAGATAATTAATTCCACTAATGGTACTTTTTTATACTTTCAGGAACACCTTTCTATACAGTCGTCACTTACTTTCCTTCTTATTACGATGATTCTAGTATAGCGAGTGCGTTTCGTATATTCTTTTACATGACTTGGCTGTACATGATGCTTCCGATGATTGCCGCTGACTGCATGCCCATTACTCATTTAATCATCATGGCTTATAAATTTGTTACTTTATGTCATTACTATGACAGAATAAGAGAGGATTTCAGTAAAAACTTACTTATAATGAATGATCAAACTGCAGCAAAAATATTAAAGTCCGATTGCTTAAATGGTATTAAAATGCATCAAAAATTAATGTTGTAAGTATTTGATATATTATTATCAATGTCATAACATCATCTAAAGTTATAATTATCAAGCCTGGCCATGCATAATATTTTTTGAAAGATTTTTTGAGAGTTAGTTTTATTTGACCCCACAGACGCTGTCCTGTCCTAATTTCAATAAAGTTTGTGATTTTTTGTGTTTTTACTAAAATCCTATCTATAGGATTTTATTTAGAAATACTTTCAATTTTCTGAGCAGCTTTTCATTTGCTCCCTAAAAATATTATTCGAACTATTGCATATTCAAAAAATATAACGGACAAACCAGGATATCCCACAAAAAAAAATTATAATTCACTCATTTTACATAGTATATGGGTATACGATTATTATATATATGTATATATATAAACGATTGATATTTTAAATATGATTATTTATAAATTTCAACGTATTCATTTGTTTTTACTGTTTAGTCTTGCACAGGAAATACATCGCATTTTCGGAATCATAATGTCACTGCAAGTTTGCGAAAGTTCGGCAGTTGCAGTTTTACTTCTGCTCCGTCTAGCGGTAAGCGTAAACTTTTTAAAATAAAGGATAAAACTTATTCGTGAAAACTGAAATATCTTGGCAACTTTCAGCTTTCCCCTCATATGAACTTGACGAACGCTTTCATGACGTACACATTTGTTTGTTCTCTATTCTTTTTGCTGGCTTTGAATCTTTGGAATGCTGGAGAAATTACCTATCAGGTATTTTTTATACGACGAAATGTGGTTTTTTTTTGTTTATAACATTTGATAGTTTTTTTTTTTTCATTTTAACGATATAGGCATCCATGTTGTCTAATGCGATGTTTTATTGCGGCTGGCACCTATGTCAAATGGTTGAACCAACTCATCGTGATATCAGGCGTTTGATTCTTATTGGGTGCGCGCAAGCTCAGAAACCTCTCATCCTCAAAGCTTTTGGAATACAAGATTTGTCTTATTCGACGTTCGTTTCAGTAAGTATTTATTTGCTTCCTAATTTTTTCTTTTCTCAATATTAAATATTAATCTAGTTAAACTAAAGATTGAATATATGAATTGTTTATTCGGAATAAAATAAAGAAATAATACAATAAAAGAGTTTATGATCGTTTGTCGGTCATTTCCTCATACAGTATGCTTGTATAACCAATAGTTAATATTATATGGAATGGAAAATAAATTTCATATTTGAAAATCCGAAAACCGACCAATTTTCCAGATCAGAAGCATCTTATCTAAGAGATTCTTTTCGTCTCAGGACTGAGCGAGCGTAAAATATAAAACACGTGAGATAGATTTAGGTAATGTACAATAGATCTGTCTATCGTTGCGTGAAAGTATTTTATAAAGCACATATGGTGTAGGCGGAATAATATGTAATACAAAATTTGTTTTCCTTTCAGGTATCGAGAATGACTTATTCCATCTTCGCTGTATTTTATCAGCGACGTGAGTGAAGTTAGAAGAATAACATTGATTCACAACAAAATAATATAAGAAGTAGGCTTCTACTGCTTTTATATAGTAATTATGGTTTTGATAATACGAAGCTATGATATTTATCAATCGATACCATTGTTTTTTGTATATAATTCTTTTACGTATATTTTAATAATTTATGATAAAAATAGAAAATGTGACGAAATTTTATTTCTTATATCGATAACATTTCGTATGGCGCACTATTTCCAAATTAAGTTCATGTATTTAATAATTAGAAAGCAAGCCAGTTACATTGGTATTCAACGTTGTATATGTTCGGCATAAGTAACTTTGGCACAAATCCAAAATATAGTGACCGTTTGCAGTATTGAGATGCTTCGATACGGCGTATTGGTAAACATATCGTTATTGGCTTATGTTAAGACAGCATATTATATAAGAGTAAGTTTTATTTACTAACTATAATATAATCTTAAAACTTGTCACATTTTAAAGTAATAAATACACATTGTGCAGTGTTAACCGATATTTAAATAATAATTATTATTTAAATATCGGTAATATAATTTGATTTCTTTGTTGATAAGAATTTAATCGCTTCGTAGCTAGTCGATCGCACTTTCTGTGGCTCAGGATTCGAGCCTTGGGTCGGCCAAATAATAGTGTCTGTGATTTTCTATCCAGTTTTGAGTAGCAGCCCGGAGTTATAAATCGTTCTATTTACAAGTCGTTCGATTTACAAGTCGTTTTCGATTGCTGTCCTTTCGGATTTCTTATTAACCGCCATAAACGAAATTCAATGTCAAGGATTTTAATTTACTTTAATGAGAAACTAGTTAATGGGGTAAAAAAACGTTCTTGAATATTTTTATTTTTTATTTTTTTTTCTATCTTTTTATAATTTAAACCATAATGTCGCAGTCATGCCTAAGATTTTTTTAAAGTTTTTTTTTGTATTTACATGAATTTATGCTTTTTCCTTTACTCAAGGAACACATTAGTTAACAAAGCCTTAGTTTAAACTAAGTTAGATCTTAACTTTATAACAGAATCAATTAATGATTTATCTGGTGAGGTTCCAACCTACAACTTGCACAGATCACATAATACTATACTGCTATCGTAACTAGTCACTATATACACTTTGCACTGAACGACGGCATATTTGCTTAATTAATTGTATTTGTGCATTACTTGTTTATACAAATAAAGCAAAATTAGTATTGTTCTAGTATTAGATATTTAATTAAAAGTTTTTTTCTTAAATTAAATCTTTGTATTACAAATTTCGAAAAAAAAATTTAAGAAATAAAATATACCTATATAACATATGTATATATAAAGTAGGTATAGTACTTTTGTTTAATTTGTCATGATTTTATTGTTAAACTTGCTGTACTGTACAAGATGTTTGATTGTAAAATGAACAATTTATAAACAGTATACGGAATTTCTATTAAATAACCATATTGAATTCAAATTATCATTAATACGTCCATACTCTGCGTCTTCGATATAGTCGATTTGCATAGGAATGTAATCGGCTGAGGTTCTTTCAACTCGTATCTTTCATATATTTTTAAATGAAAAAAGAGATTTTTGTGATACAAAATGGCTCGTACATGTGCCTCGTTAGATTTGATTGAAATTTCCTTACCCCCTATTTTTTTATTTATCAACTGGCAACTTACCCTCGCTTCTCTTGGGTGTTCGACTCAAAGATTAAACGTTCGGCTAGAAAGGATAAAAACATGGTCGATAAGCTAAAACATATCGTTGGTTAAATCGTTTTAACAATTGAGATATGGCATGAAGATCGATCGAACTGTGGTCGTCTACCTGTATAGAATACTGAGACTACAAAGGAATCGGTTGAAAACCAACGTGTTCCAGTACCACCCGTTCAATATAGAATTCGATTAGAAATTCTAAAGACGGTATGCATTGCCACATAAAATCAATAGGTAAAACCTACAAAAGCTGTGCCGGATAGTGTTGTTGTCTTCAACATCTTTGAAAATCGGTTAAATTTTAGCGCAGTTTTAGTTATCTATACATATAATAAAATTCTAACAGAGCCGAATCTGTACATGAAATATTTTTTTGGAAAATCTTATTGAAATAGACTTTATTATCGATACAGAGGCCGAATCTATAGTTTTTAGAATTTTTGTCTGTTTGTCTGTCTGTCTGATTGTTACCGCATAATGAGAAAACTACTGGACAGATTTTGATGAAATTTAGTAGTGATAGCTGGTTTTCCGGGTCAACATATAGGATACTTTTTACCGCGGTAAAATGTCTCATTTCTGAGAAAAAATACAAAAGTCATCTGAACGCGGGCGGAGCCGCGGGCAATGCTAGTATTAAATAAGAAATGCATATAATAGATTCTAGCGACTGACCCTCGATTGGCTTATAAGAACTAAGCCCCGACGACAGGTCTGCCGAGCAGACCACAACAACCATGGGGTTCTTGCTTCAAGGTCCACTCTGCTATCAGAGAAGTACCAGGAGCAACCATGCGTACAAATACCTTATTTTTATCAAGTTGAGTGAAGAACGATCTTGCGTCGGATTGTCTACTATAATCACTTGTAACAGATAGAAAAAGTCAAAGAGAAAAGGTATTGCGCAAAATAAGCCACCGATATTGTTGTTTATAAGAATAAATGGGATAAATAATATTATATTTGTTTCATAGTACTTTTAAAATTTTATTGTTATAATTAAAGCAAAATGGATATTTTTAAATGCTTTTATTTATCCTGTTTTTGTTTGGATCTTGAAATTTTACACCTTTCCTGTTGACAGATTGATCTGATATTTGATGTTGGTTACACCTTTAGTTCTAATGACAATACAATTAAATATATTCAGTATCTTTATAAATTCACAAGATAACTGCCGCCACAAAATGGCGGATTATATATTTTTTCACAACCCTCTCAATATGAGTATCAAATGAAAGAGTATAGACAGTTTGACAGTTTAAAATAAAAACATCAAAAATATTCCGTGGACTAAACGACTTTACATTAAACTAAAACTTTTCTAGGAAGAGTGTTGTAAATATTATTTTAAGTGAGTTCAATGATTTTGAGTAAATTTAATAAATATATAGGTACTAGCGGACCCGACAGACGTTGTCCTGTCTACACGTCTTTAATTTGAAAATTTCAAACTTTTTTTAATAATTTTTTTGATGAAAATTATTATTCAAATTGTGAATCTAAACCATTCCCAGATCCCCTTGAACACACACAAAAAATTTCATCAAAATCGGTCCAGTCGTTTGAGAGAAGTTCAGTGACATACACACTCACAGAAGAATTATATATATAGAGATTATTAACTAAATTGAAGTCAAGGTGAAAACGGCGCAGTACTGAATGAAAAATTACATATCAGAATATGTTATTACTTTAGTTTAACGAACTCTTAAAATTTCAGTTTTTCTTTAAATATTTCAAGATAAAATATTAGTAATAATAAGGACAATACAAAGAATATCTTGATTCCAGACAGCTAAGGTACTTTGCAAATAAACTTCTTTTATATGTTAAGGTTATCCTTTAAAAGTCATACTCAGGACATAGAGATATGTAATATGTATAATATATTACAAAAAATATATTTTATTTAAGATACTATTAATATTTATAGGAAAAGCTAACGCATACATACATGCGTTAATATATCTATAACAGAGTTGTTTTACTATAAAACAAGAATCAATATCGGTATTGGGGAACAATATTTAGTGCGAAAATTTTTGAATTCTTTTATACCCCCTAAATAAAAATACAAGTTAAATGGTTTTGCCATTTTTTTCATTATTAATTTAAAATTTCACCAGTGGCTCCACTTACGGGTTACTACACTCTCTTTGGCACCCACCAAGTATATTCTTTTAAAATTGGTTTAAACCTTTACCTTTAATAAAAACTTAAAAAATAAAATAAAACCGATTTCCAGGCACTAAAATGTAAAAAATAACTAAACGGGGGTTTTCATTTAGAATAGATATATCTAATCAGATATTTTCGAAGTCGGTGCCAGCCGACGCATAGGAAATCTAATATATTTTGATACGTAAAATACATATTCATCTATTAGATATTCATATCTTAAAATATTGTCGGGTTTGTTACAGCACTTATAATTCGAGAACTGCTAGACCGATTTCTATAATCTTTGGTTTGATTGATCGTTTGATTTGTTAGATTTTTTCCACCCCGAATAGCAGAATAACTATTGAAACATCAGAAAAATTCACGAAAAAAAAAATTGCTAACGCTAATGGCTAATGATTATTTATATCTATTTAAAACGCATCTAGGGACGAACACGAGCGAACCGCGGGTGAGCCTCTAGTTATACTTTTTAAAATACTAACTAGCATGTACGGCTTCAAATACGGAGGTCCTGGGTTCGAGTTCCAGCTCGGTGAAGTTCCAGTGTTTACTCAAACTTGCTACTAGTCACTTTGTGTAATAAATCATAGATTTTTTTTATGAAGGATAACTCGGCCGAAACAGTTAATGTGTTTTCCAATGGGAATGAGATTTTCCTGTAGTAAAATGTATACTAACTGTTGACCCGAATAATAAGTTTAAGTTAATAGTAAGGTAGATTTAAGGTAGTAGTTAATAGTAGGTATAACACAAAATTTTATTACCTATTTAAAATTCGTTCAGTACTTTTTGTGTGAAAAGCAAATAGATAAACAGACAAACCAACAAAAATTTCAAGAACTATTGTTTTGCGGTCTATATTTTGTAGGTACACAATACGGAACAGTCATAAATGTTTTTTATAAATATTTTGCTTTCACACATTTCGCTTCGTAACTATTTTATTATATGTATAGATAATAAAGTTTAATATCCCATCATGTTAGCGTAACTATTATTGTATAATGGCGCTTATTTACATGAATATCAACGCAAGAGGAATACGAATTGAATTTTGAACATTGAAGTTTTCTGAGCGCAGACTACGTCACATATTGTCGCAACTATTGAGTAATAAATTGTCATAATTTTTTGTACCGCCGGAAGTTTTCCTTCGTTCAAAGTAATCTATACTAATATTATAAATGTGAAAGTGTGTTTGTTTGTCCCGCTTTCACGTCGAAACGGAGTGACTAATATTTTTGATTTTTTGTGTGGAGATAGTTGGAGAGCTGGAGAGTGACATAGGATAATTTTTACCATGGGAGATTATCTCATTCCTATGGGAAAACACGTTATAATACAACCCAAAAAATATTTTTAGTCAGAATTACTTGAAACTTGGTATTTATGCTCTTCAATACAATTAAATGAATACGTGTTTTAGCATTTTTCAAAAATATAAAGGGGTAAAATAGGGGATGCAAGTTTGTATGAAACTTACCTATAATTACCTAACTTATCTTTAAATTAATAAATACAACAATACGTATATCAGATTTTTTGATGAAGCCGCGGGTTCTGCTAGTAATTTCATAAATGTATCCCCAAGTTTGTACATACATTTTCTTCCAAATTATGTATAATATCTATATCTATTAGAATATTAAAAAAATGTTAATAGCAAAATATGTATGACGTAAGTGTACAGATATGAGTACATAAAGATAAACAAATAAGTCATATTAGATCTTGGAGGAAGTTCACATCGACTACGCTAAAGTCTCGATTCGCTTTGTGATTCATGGAAAGTTCACTTGAACTTCCTTGAGGGTTCAACTGAATGCAAGGAGAAAATTGATCGGTCACTGCTAAGATTTACCAACATCTATACATATAATAAAATTCTAACTAAGTCAAATCTGTACATTAAATATTTTTTGGGAAATCTAATTGAAATAGACATTATTATCGATACAGAGTCCGAATCTATAGTTTTTAGACTTTTTGTCTGTCTGTTTGTCTTTCTATCTGTCTGTCTGTCTGTTACCGCATCACGAGAAAACCACTGGACAGATTTTGAAGAAATTTGGTATAATGATAGCTGGTTATCCGGGTCAACATATAGGCTACTTTTTACCGCGGGAAAATATCTAATTTCTGAGAAAAAACACAAAAACACAAAAACTGCATTGTAAGAGTATACTAATATGTAAAAGCTATGAATTAGGTTTTTGGTCATCTGAACGCGAGCGGAGCCACGGGTAATGCTAGTCATATATATAATTCTATATTCTTTAAAAATTGGATATTAATTTAAGTACATTTTTATTCGTAGGTAGGTATTGACTCCTACTTGAATAAATATCAAGAGATTTTTTAAATTGACTTATAGTTCTAAAAATAATAATGCCTGACATAATATTTTACGAATGAAATACGTAATTTGATATAAGCGCAATAATGCAATTTTCATGCTCCAAAACGGCGAGATTGCCAAAAATTGTAGATCTCAGCGTCAAAGCACATGCACAAATATTTGTTAGAATCTTTATAGGGATCAAGATATTTATTTCCGTGAGTTAAATCTTTAAAAGGATATTAAACAAAGACGAAAGTAATGAGATCTTCTTTAACGAATATAACACTTTTTTTAGTTCTCAAACGAGTTAAGCATAAATAAATACAGGTGAAATTACAATGAAACTCAGAACAACCTTTATATGAAATTGGATTGTTAAATGCAATTATGTTATATATTTTTGGTACTCAACATAATATTGTTGGAACTGGGAGTGTAAAAACGATAAATTTGCATTTTGTACACAAATTGTAATGCATCAGTTTCAATAAAATATTTGTGGGTTTACTTTATTAAGAAATGTATTCAACATTCGAACATAATCAACAGATTATTTTTGTTATTATTTATACTCCAGAGTAGATAAAATATATATAAATAATACAAACGTTTAAATTTTGTTTAATTGAACTCATTACGTCCGCCTTGATACACAATGCTCATGCATCCCACTGCCATTTTGCGAAAGAATCCCTCGTCTGTAGACTACCTTATAGCAGATGAAAAGAAAGCTTTTTATTTAGGCCGTACCAGAACGTGTCGATATATCGATAAGTCTTAAACTCCACCAGTTTCTACAGACGTAATTTATTGAACTACAGTGAATAGATTCTCGATGTAGATATCGGCACTGTTAAACTCCTAGTAAAAATCTGCTTTCTATACATTTCACATACTTTTATGTCTAACAAAGGAGTTTTGTATTATTGCTGTTTATATTTCTATACATTTTTTATCATATCTATTTAATAATATAATTTGTTTGATCAATAGAGTCTATTACATTTAGAATTTAAGCCTTGTATTTAACCAATGATTTAAACTGGTTAATCATCAATTATTTAAATATTTTAATAAGCATTTAGTATCCATTAAAATGATATTTATTACGGAAACGGCTCTAACGCTTTGAATCAAATTTTATATTTAGACAAGATTTTGTTATTTAAGTTTATATTTATAGCTGTCTTTTCTGAAGAACGCAAATTATCTGAAAAAAAAACACGAAAGAATTTAAGAAATTAATAAATTACATTATATTTTTTACTTTAACAGTTTTTTTTTCAAATTGTTTATATTACTTAACTTTGTTTTATCTTAACAGATTTTCTTAAACAATTTTTGTAAAGATCTAAAACACATTGTTAGTATAATAATTTTATTCATCATCATTATTGGTATATTATGCTATATTTAGTAAAGTTTGTCGTGGCTATAGAATATCGCTGCAAAGATTCCTGGTCTATTGTCAACACCGCATATTGAACTACAGTAACCCATTGAACCGTGCAGCTTTTATAAGCAGCAGGATTTGCTTAAGGATACAGTCTATAATTTCATCTGGGCCTAGAAAATCTCCTTTTTAAGGTTATATTGTAAGTTGTATAGATTGACCAATCTGAAATATATTATCTATACATATAATAAAATTCTAACTGAGTCGAATCTGTAAATTATTTTTTTTTAAATCTTATTGAAATAGTCATTAATATCGATACAGAGAAAGAAACTATAGTTTTTAGAAATTTTGTCTGTCTATCTGTCTGTTACCACATCATGAGAAAACTACTGGACAGATTTTGATGAAATTTGGTATGATGATAGCTGGTTATCCGGGTCGACATATAGGATACTTTTTACTGCGAGAAAATATGTCATCTCTGAGAAATCTATAGTAAACGTTAAAACGTAACTAGGCACGAACCCGAGCGGAGCGAGGGTGAGTCGCTAGTATATAATAGGTATATTTTAGCAAAAAGCCAAGTCACGCGCGTCCTGCCACACTGGTCTAGAGGATTCACACTATCATTAATCATGACTTTGTTTTGTCAAGATTTATCCGGGGACCCACTCATCTAAAAGAATTGCATCAGAAGGATGTTCGGCATATTTTTAGGTCTTGCAAAGTTTCCACAAAACTATGAAATGTAAAAAATAAAAATGTATATATCATTTTTAATTATGTATTATAAGGAAAATAAAGTTGTTGATTGAATATTGTTTCTAAAATTCTTATAGATGAAAATAGATAGCTTTCTAAACCTACAATAATTCCAGATATTTTCGACGAAGCGAAGGAACACAATCAAGATTGTTTCAGGAACAGAGGTGCAAAATTAATTGCAACTCTAATTGTGTCTACTTAAATACAAAGGAGAATATTTTCTTTGAAAACTTTACATCTTTATGCACAAATATTGAAGCTTATTAAGTAAAGAAGTCTGGTAGAAAGCTCGATCTAAAAGCTCGATCTAAGAAGATTCCAGGCGAGGTGGCTATTAGAAAACTTGGATGGAAAATTATATTTCCCCTAGTACTAACATAACAAAGTTAAAACTTAATACTTACTAATCAGTACTCAATTAAAATCATGCTTATTAGTTATTATAACTAATAGTTTCTTCGCGTAACTCATACCTTAATTAATCCTTGGTAAAAATTGTAGTCAAAAATTATCACACTTAGAAACTATTCGATACATCGGTCATTTTATGTTGATATATGTAATTTTTGTTGAGAAGGTACTGCTAACGTGGTGTGTTGTGTCTAGTAGCAAACTAACAAATTAAGTATAAGTATTAAAACAGTTATCATGTCCAGTTTAAAAAAAATCTATGTAGCTATTTCGACTTTTTTTCAAATGTAATCGTAATCGTAAAATATAAAGCCTTCTATTTGAAAATTTAATACAAGTAAACCTAGATATTATATTTTTTTAGTACATATTGCTGATTGTGGCAATTAATGATTATGTAGTGTTTATCCGCTATTAACAAGGGCTTGCATTAGATAATTCACACGTGTATTTTGTATTGTGCTGATTTAACATAATTTCCTAATTAATCTCTCTGATATTTCAGTAGATATGCTTAGCTCGTGTACGCGTCAGCATGTGATATGCATATACAATTTATGCATCCGGTTTTTAGTGTGGATATGTCTCGCTAATTTTTTTTTAATGATTTGTAAGTAAAATTCATTATTTACATTAATATAAACGATAATTTGGAAAACGTCAGGGAAAGGTTGTGTATTAAAATATGGAAAGATAGAAGTATAATGTTATTTACCTATATATCTGTAATTAAAAATATGATGGTTAGGTGCCGATCATAAACACTTTTGTTTTATTGGAATTTTCGTTTTCTGGTATTCGTTTACAGGCATAATACTATGATTACCCATGTTGACTTATCTTTATTTTTAGTACAAGGGTAGTAACAATTTATTTATTTTTTTATTTATAAAGATAACATATTATTGAAATGCAACCATTAAGTTAAAATATGCCAGTCAGGTAAAATAATGTTTGAAGTGCTAAAAAACTGAAAAAAATGGGTTTTAGTGGGTAATACTGATCTTTTAGCCGGTGAGTTCCATATAACCACCGTATGTGTGTGAGAGACAAGTTATTCACTTTTAAAAGATATCCTAAAAATGTATGAATTAATGTATTCAATGTACAGTATATATTTAAGTCATAAAAAAAAATATATGATATATTTGTATATCCAAACTAATCAGTTTTAAGTTATATATATTGCATATTGGTCTGCTCTTCTCTGATATAATTTTTAGCATAGAGTTTATGGTCCACATAGTGACTGACGTAGGCTACGTTTTTTACCCCTTATAGTTTCGCCATGTCCGCAGCTTAGCTCAGAGACTCTTAGTACCAGAAAGCTGTAATTTGGCATGGATATATACACACCGACTAAGTGGTAAAATAAAATCTTGAACAAAATCTTCAAAAAAATTAGGGTACGTTGCTGTGTTGAGTTGTGTGTAACTTGATGTTTTTTTTCACATCTACTCCATGATGTGGGGTGTCGTTGCATAGGTCTTTCAAAAATAATGCGGGTTTGTGGAAACAATATCACTCGTTTTTGTTACAATGTACCTAATTAGGTATTTTTAAATCTAAAATAAAATCCTTAATATATCCATTGATGAATAAAATTTAAAAGAAGAATTTAAAAAGAAAATTGATTATAAAAATAAATACTTTTTAACAAAAAAATAAAAACCGACTTCAAACAAAAGCACTAAAAAGTATAAAATAACTGATTGGTAGTTTTCATTTACTATACATACCTAATCACATATTATCGAAGTCGGTGTGCTTTGCTTTGTATGGGCTGGCACCGATTTCGAAAATATTTGATTAGGTATGTATTCAATAGCTCGGCTTTAATTACTTAGCCAAAGCACACCGACTTCGAAAATATTTGATTAGGTATGTTTAGTAAATGAAAACTACCAATCAGTTATTTTATACTTTTTAGTGCTTTTGTTTGAAGTCGGTTTTTAGTTTTTTGTTAAAAAGTTTTTATTTTTCCCTTTTTAGTGTAGACAGTATTAGCAAAGTAAGAGTTCTAACGTGTTGGGCTTGTCAAATCAAACAAAATAAGCCCAAACTCAAAGTTAGTATTAGCCGTTGAAGAGTTCCACCTATCCACCTTCTAGCCTTACCATCAGATCAGGTCAACAACACCGAACCACTGTACTATCAACGGAAATAGAAACACTTGCAAAGTTTCAAGTCAATATGACAATTAGAAGTAGGTTAAATTCATCATTCGCTATTTTTCCACTCTTAGGGGTGGTTTTTTTTTGAAATTTAAATGGGACCAATCTGGAAGTATACACTTTCAAACAACATAAAAATTGTCCAAATCGGTTAATAAATGACGGAGTTCTGAGGTAACAAACATAAAAAAACATTCAGTCGAATTGAGAACCTCCTCCTTTTTGAAGTCGGTTGACAAAAACAATATTGTGTACAATAATTTTACTAATTTTACTAGATGTAGTAGCCATCTAGTGATCTCTTTAAATAAATAAATTACAATGATAGTTACTGTTAGGCGGTAAGTTGGCTGGTGGCCAGATATTATAGTTTGACTTGGCTGTTTCACTGTAATTATCTATTTCGTTTACTTTTTGAAATAGTAGCAGAACCCGCGGCTTCTCTCGCGCTAAAACTACAAAAAAATCTCAAAAAAGATAGTTTCATACTAAATTTCATCTTTTATTTTACCCTCTTATAGGATGAATTTCGGAAAATGCTAAAATAACTATTTATTTAATTTTATTTAAGAGCATTAATACCTAGTTTCAAGTAATTTTGATCAATTTTTTTTTTGGATTGTATTTTAATGTGTTTTCCCGTGGGAATTAGGTAAACTTCCGCGGTAAAAAGTAGCCTATGTCACTCTCCAGACCTTCAACTATCTCCACACAAAAAATCACGGCAATCTGTCACTCCGTTTCGACGTGAAAGAAAAACAAACAAACAAACAAACACACTTTCACATTTATAATATTAGTATGGAAGCTGTAAATCAATGACTGTAACTTATTGTGTTATTAGGAATATAGACCCCAAAATAATGGTTTTATTTTTTTTGTCTGTTTATCTGTTTGAGTGTTCGCGTTTCACTCAAAAAGTGCTCAATTGATTTTAATTAAATTTTGTGTACTGATAACTAAAAACTCGGGTCAATATTTAGGATACCTTTTACTACAGGAAAATCTTTCGTTTCGCAATTTAATAATAACTGGTTCTGTCAAGTCATCACTGGTAAACCTTATGCCTATACCTAGTTTTGATGTATGCCTATACATCCAAACAATATGCTAGGAAATTGTAGATCTTGATAAGGCCTACAGAAAAGTCTGCAATAGTATATGTCTATCTCCTAAAGTATACTCACAATAACTATTTATATTTATAACGTACCTAGTGACACATCCGAGCGAAGAGAGTGTAACTACATACATTTTGCTAATTCGCTTAATTCGCTATCATATAATTATTTTCTATCCGTATACATATTCTCTTTACTGTTGACTTGATGGATATTGAAAATCGTCGAAATCTAAATCGCATAACTTTGCTTTAGTAGTTTTGGGTTCGGCTAACTTTGTAACAAAATTGATGCCTAATAGTTCTTACTATACCACAAATTGATATTTGAGAAGTAGCGTAATGAAACACTTGAAATTGAAAAAATTAAAGTTGAAATTCAATAGATATTACCTACCTAGAAATAGCCGTAGTTATTAATATTGCATATTTTGTACAATAGTACTATTTCATGTTAAATGGTTTAGGATTTATGTTTCAAAATGACAATAAATTCAGTACACGTTGTTTTGTTTGCAAACTATAATTCATCTCATTAAAGATTATTGGGGGTGAAGACTTTCCCAACAAGTATACAAAAATGTGCGAGATTTTAGAGAAATATTTTTTTTATATATAGATTATTTTTAACTATATAGATTTCTCAGAGATGAGATAGTTTCCCGCAGTAAAAAGTATCCTTTATGTTGACCTGGATAACCAGCTATCGCCATACCAAAATTCATCAAAATCCCTCCAGTGGTTTTGCTGTGAAGCGGTAACAGACAGACAGACAGGCAGACAGACAGGCAGACAGACAGAAAAACATCTAAAAACTATAGATTCGGCCTCTGTATGGATAATAATATTCATTTCAATAAGAATTTTCAAAAAATATTTAATGTACAGATTCGGCTTAGTTACAATTTTATTATATATTGTATAGATTTCAAATTAAATATTGCCTTATTTATTTAGGTATATCAATTTCAATACATTTTTGACGTTTTTTTCCCCATTATGATATCAATTTTCATAATATATTATGTCTAATATATACGACGATACACAGTCGCAGGTTTATTACAGCACTCATGGGGCGGGCCTGAATCTATGCTTTCACGGTTCCCTTACGACATGCTTCGCATGGTAGTGTAGGCGCAGGCCTACCCTACTGTCTCCTTCAGAGACGGTGGGGTGGCGTTGGTCTTGGGGGAGAGTGACGCTTTTGTTGCAAAGATCCCCAAGGCAAGTTCGGTGTACTATCCTTCACGAGGTTGCCAGCCCTGTTATTGGTCTAGTTCACTAGGAAATAGACGCAACAGAAAACACCGAGCGCTTGCTTTCGCTTTTATTTATATATGTATGTTTATGTATGTTTATGTAAGTGTGTCTATGAAGTATATATGTACGTATATATATAGCTTTAGTTTAGAACCCAATCCAAGGTGTTATTCGTACCGTGCCGAGGGATGCGTGGCTGGGGGGGAGCTCAGTCGCTAACGGTGGCTATCCGACACCTGGACGAATCGGATAGTATTTTAAGTCCTCCCACCGACATGCGGGGCTCTGTCGGTGGGCATTTTTATTTCCCTAGCTGCTCGTGGGACCTATATGAGTAAGGACCAAAACATCAAAAATAGAAATGACGTTACCACGTCACAAACCCTGGACGAATTGTGCCAGGACCTCATGCCGCTGACAATGGGTGCGGATGAAACCGCCCAAATGTCAGCGCAACCAATGGAGGTGACTGCAGGCACCGAAATGGCGATAGGGGCTTCTACAAGCCCTGAATCACCTACTGGCAACCCTGCTGCCACCTCCTCTGATGCTGCCCGACCCAAACGTAAAAGATTGAGTGGGGCAGCCTTAATCCGCCTTAAGGCTCTTAGGGGACAGGGAGTGGAGGCTGCAAAAGCCTATGAACTGTCCGCTAAAACCTTTGCGGAACTCAGGGCTATGGGGTATCGATTCGATGCTTCGAAACCAGAACCCGAGCGCTCCATCAAAAGGACCCGCTCGGAGGAGGAATCACCACAGGGACAACCAGTGAGGAAGTCCCAAAGGTCGAGCGAAGCACCGTCGGCCCCACCACCTCCAGCTGCCTATAGTGCGGCCTTATCTTCATCCAAAGTTGGTGTGAGGGACTCCACTCCCATGACTGACGCACATCTGCAGTCACTTTATAATGCGATCGTGGCCAAAATCACCACTTCGGAGAAGGGTAAGGGACCTGCCTTTGGCGGGCTATCATTCAAGCCAGGCTGGCTGCTCATTACCTGCATCAACCAGCACGCCAGAGAATGGCTTGAAAATTGTATACCCACCCTACAGCCGTGGCCAGGAGCTAAGCTCGCTCTCATTAATGAGAGTGACTTGCCCAAACCAAAGGTTGGGGTAGTATACATCCCCGATCCGGAGTCAAAAGACGTCGACCAGGCGCTCTCCTGTCTCCGGATACAAAATGATGGCCTCAATACGGAACTGTGGAAGGTTGTCAACAAAAAGGCGGAGAAGGGCGGAATCACACTCACCCTCTCCATCGACGACCAATCTGTTGAGACCCTTCAAAAAACCGGCATGAAGGCCTACTTGGCTTTCAAATCGGTCCAGTTCCGTATTAAGGGCATCAACCAGACGCCAACGAATCCTGGGACACTTCCCTCTGAACCTGTGCCGTCTACCTCTCGTTCTGGGGCCGCGGCTGCTGGAGCAAACGCCAGCGTTGCTGCGCCTTTACCATCTGCTGCACCTGGCGTGGCTCCTGTGGCCGGGACCAGCGGAGCGACTGGTACACCGCACAGGTTTCCTCGTACAGGGGGGCACACCAGGGGTGGACAAACCCCCAGAGGCAAGAGCCAGCGCCCCCGTAAACAAAAGGGACCCAGACCCAGCAAGGGCAGTGACAAGCGCAATGGGGCCCGTCCCCAGTAGCGCTTCACACCCAACTGTCGACGCCCCCACTAAAATACTCCAAGCCAATTTACACCACGCTATCGCTGCCACAGCCGTGGCAGAAAAAACTTTTAGGGCAAATGGCATGGATATAGCGCTGGTCCAGGAACCATGGCTTAACGCCAAGTCCAAGATCTCGGGCTTAAATGGAGTAGGTAAGATCCTAGCAAACGAAAATGGCACCAAGCCTAGGGCCTGTATCGTTTTTAAGAAAGGCATTAATTTCTTGCCTGTTACAGAACTTTGCAGTGATGACATGGTCGCTGCAATCACCGTTCTCAGAGGGCGTGGTCAAACTAGAGCACTGGTGTGCTCGGCCTACCTGCCCGGAGAGAAAGCCAACCCCACCGAAGAACTGTCTAAAGTCGTCGACTACGCTCGAAAACACAAGACAGAATTAATTGTTGGCTGCGATGCAAACGCCCATCACACAATCTGGGGCAGTACTGGTACCAACAAAAGAGGTGAGTTACTTTTAGATTTTCTCCTAGCTAACGATCTACAAATACTCAATAAAGGCTGTAATCCAACCTTCGCTACCAAAGCTAGGCAGGAAGTTCTGGATATTACCTTTGCTACTGAACAAATCGCTAAACACATAAGTAAATGGCATG
Organism: Brenthis ino; assembly: GCA_921882275.1. Taxonomy (NCBI): domain Eukaryota; kingdom Metazoa; phylum Arthropoda; class Insecta; order Lepidoptera; family Nymphalidae; genus Brenthis; species Brenthis ino. The sequence goes on from OV170225.1 coordinate 901,490, forward strand.
TCAGTAATGAAAACTCTTTGTCCGATCACAAACATATTGTCTTTAGCATACAAGGCTCAATAACTACTGAGTCTAAAAGGCTTAGAAATCCCAAAGCCACCTCGTGGGTAGACTTCAAAAACCTGCTCGCTGAGGCAGCTAAGGATTTTCCAAAATCAATCAAGACACCCGACTCCCTTAACATTTTAAACAACTTATTAACGGATGGCATCTTAAATGCCTATGAAAATAGCTGTCCTGTCAGGGAACTCAAGGTTAACAACAATACTCCGTGGTGGAACAAAAAGCTAGAACGACTTAGAGTTTCCACACGTCGCTTATTTAATCAGGCCACTACACCGTATGGGTGGGAACGGTATAAGAAGGCTCTGACTAAATACCACAAAGAGATCAGAAAAGCTAAAAGAGCATCTTGGAAACGATTCTGTGAGAATATCGCCCAAACACATAAAGGAGCGAGAATCCACAAGGTCCTTGCCAAGACACCAAACATCTTTCTCGGCTTTTTAAAAAAGCGAGACGATTCCTTCACGACCACAGAGATGGAGACGCTGGAACTTTTAAGAGCAACCCATTTCCCAGGATCGTACCCTGTCACCGGCAGTGAATCAAACCCAAAGGAAAACTATATCCACAGGGCAAATAGTTGCGACTGGAAGATGGCCAATACCATTTTTAGGCCTAACCAGATTAGATGGGCTTTGAAAAAATTCAAACCATTTAAATCAGCAGGAGAAGACGGAATTTTTCCAGCTCTGCTTCAACAGGGCATGGAACTCCTTATCCCGCATCTGGTAAAATTATTTAGAGCAAGCTTTGCTTGGGGCATTATACCAGAACAATGGACTAAGGTCAAGGTTATCTTTATACCGAAGATCGGTAAAAAAGACTACTCTCAGCCCAAATCCTTTAGACCTATTAGTCTTACTTCTTTCCTACTAAAAACAATGGAAAAAGTAATCGATCAGCACATTAGAACAAGGTATCTTGTGGCTAGACCACTTTCCTGCAACCAACATGCTTACCAAAAGGGTAAATCCACAGAATCTGCCTTAGTAGCTCTGGTCGACAAGGCAGAAAGGTCCCTAGAGGATAAGCAGACAGCTCTATGTGCATTTTTGGACATTGAGGGGGCTTTTGATAACACACCTACGGCAACCATCCTGAAAGGATTAAATGCAAAAGGTGTTGATATCACAACCACCAGATGGGTGGAATATATGCTCTCCAACCGGTGTGCGAAAGTTACGTTAAACGAACACTCGCACAACTTCCACACTACAAGAGGCTGTCCGCAAGGAGGAGTGCTTTCACCCCTATTATGGACACTAGCTGTAGACCTACTACTTGTAATCATGGCAGATCTCGACTACGATACACAGGGCTATGCAGATGACCTTGTTGTAGTAGTAAGAGGTCCCTGCCTAAACACAATCTCCACCAGGTTACAAGGAGCTCTCAATACCATCACAAGATGGTGCAGAGAAAATGAATTATCAATAAACGCTGATAAAACAGTTATTGTACCATTTACCAGGAAAAGGAAGCTTGAAAGGCTGACTGAACTCAGACTCAATGGCAAAACCCTTAACCTATCAAATGAGGTAAAGTACCTTGGAGTCACTATTGATCAAAAGTTGACCTGGAACTCTCACCTCAACAACATTATACAAAAAGCCAAAATGGCCCTCTGGATATGTTGTCGAATGGCTGGAGCCAAGTGGGGCCTCAAACCCAAAATGGCTCTCTGGATGTACACCGCCGTGGTAAGGCCGATCATAACATATGCCTCAGTCGTATGGTGTAACAAAACCAAACAAAAGACAACTATGAGTAAACTAGACAGCATACAACGGATGGCATGTCTAATCATCACGGGAGCCTTCCATTCGGCACCAGGCGACGCTCTAAATGCTTTGTTGGACATAGCTCCGCTATATCTCCACGTGCAAAAAGAAGCTAAATCTTGCCTCTACAGGCTCTGTACACAATCGAATGTAAAGTTGCAATCGCAATATATGAATAAACTCAAAGAGTTGACATTCGAACACAAAACTCTGAAAATGCCAGTCGATGGTATGAGTACAGAGTTTAACTTCGCAAAACAGTACCAAATAGATCTTCCCAACCGGGACATGTGGCTAAAAAACCAAGAGTCTCACAAAAAGGGCAGTCATGTTTGGTTCACAGATGGATCCAAGAAAGGATCTGATGTAGGGTGCGGTATCTATGGCCTTAAGCCTAGATTTGACATGAGTGTCAATCTGGGCAAGGAGGCCACCATCTTCCAAGCCGAGGTCTTCGCCATCAACAAATGTGCTGAAGTCATCCTGGAGAGGAAGCTTAGAAACCAAAATATCTACATCAACTCAGATAGCCAAGCAGCACTTCTGGCTATAGATTCTCTTGAGACCAACTCTAAGTTGGTCAAAGACTGTATGGAAAATCTGAATGTCCTGGGCACATCCAACAGAGTTACCCTCAGATGGGTCCCGGGTCACTCAGGCATAGATGGGAATGAAAAGGCTGATGCACTGGCAAGAAGGGGTGCTGAAACCCCAGTATGTGGCCCAGAACCATTTTGTGGTATTGCAAAACAACATGCCTATTCAATTCTCAAAATTCACTGCAATCGCCAAGCACTTCAAGAGTGGCAATCCACTTCTGGACAAAAACACTCTAAAGCGCTAATTAAGGGATATCGCAGAAAGTTTACAAAAGAGTTGCTTCAACTCAACAAGTATAAAACCAGTGCAGTAACCAGAATACTTACTGGTCACTGCAAACTCAATAAACACATGTTTACCCTCGGCCTCAGTCAGACCGCAATGTGCAGACTATGCCATGAGACAGAGGAAACTGCTATGCACATCCTCTGCTCGTGCGGTCCACTCATGCACCGCAGAAGTATCTACCTAGGGCAGCATATTATGCAACCGGAAGAGATACAGATGCTCCCCGCTCAGAAAATCTGGAAGTTCCTGGAGTCAACAGGACTAAGCGGAGAACTTTGAACTCACTATAAAGGGAGCTACAATGGACCAAAACTGGTCGACGTAGCTAGGGCCGACCTCGGCACCACACCCAACACAATAATAATAATAATAATACAGCACTCATCTCGACTTGATGTTAAAGTTTATTTGGCTCGCTTCTTCATTTGACAAGTCCGGGGATAATGGCCGCCGACTGGACTCACATGGCGTTGCACTGCACGATTTTCTATCCACTTCAAAAATGAGGGAGCTCTCAATTCAGCTGTATGTTTTTAAGGTTTGTTACCTCAGAACTCCGTGATATAACCTCCAAATCGGTTAGATTTGGGCAATTTTTGTTTTGCTTGAAAGTGTATACATACGAGTACTTCCAGTTTGGTTCCATATAAATTTGAAAAAAAATATACCACCCCTAAGGGTGGAAAAATAGCTAATGATAATTTAACCCACTTCTAATAATTGTCATATTGACTTGAAACGTTGCGAGTGTTTCTATTATCGTTGATAATTCAGTGATTCGGTATCGTCGACCTGATTTGATAGTAAAGCCAGCAGGTGGATAACTGGAACTCTTCATCAGCTAATAGTAGATACTTTGAGTTTGAGCTTATTTTGTTTGATTGGACAAACGCAAAACGTTAGAATTGGATTTTAGAGCCTGATTTTTAGTGTTACTAATAAAAGCGAATCTTAGTTTGTCAGTCTTCATATAAAAATTGGCATCTAAGTAACTTAAACGGCTTAAGCGAATATTTTATTAAAACACTTTCTTCTTACCTTTCTACTACTATGCCTACACTAAATAAGGAAAAATAAAAATGTATAAAAAAACCGACATAAAAATTCGGAGTTGGAGTCAGCCGATACAAATCAAAGCACACCGACACAGTTCGGGGTGTAATGTGTGTTTTGACTTTTGATTTTAATGAGCAATTGCCGTTTTTTTGAGCTTTTTTCATTTAAGGAATTTTGTGATAATGTAATCCAATTTTCTTTTAAGGTTAAGTAATATGCTTTTCATTTAAAAAATAGTGATATTACCAAGAAAAAATCCACCTCTGAGTGACTTTCTCTATCTCTTCTAAGGGAATTTTGGATTCGATGTATCTTTTGGTTAAAGAACATTGTCTAAAAATCATATAAATTTTAGTATCCAACACTATTTCGTAACGTAATTAATGTTAATAACTGTAATTCTATCTGAGCTAAGCAATCATCAGAAACCGTAAACATGTTCATTACTGATGTTACGACATGGCTTAGCGTGAACCGATATACGTAATAACAAGATTGAGTAATTAATAAAATAAATTACACCTAATTTTACCGTAATTATTATTAAATTAGTGATCAAGATAAAAGATATATCCAAACAACCCTAACAAGGTTGTTGTTATTATAAAATCTGTGAAGATTAAATTTCCCTAAAGTTTTTTTTACGAATGTGTAGTTCAAGTTGATTTTAAAACGATACATGATAATTATAACTAATGCATATTTTTTGCCCACTGTGACAATGCAGAACAGCATGTTAATAGAAATATTCACTAATTATATGCCAATTACGATATATTTCATAATATGTATTTAAAAAAAATATAAAATAAATATGTTGGGACGTTAATACACAGCACCATTTAGTTCCGTGGTAAGCTACGAGGCTTGTGTTATGGATAGCACATAGTTGATACACTACACATATATAACTTTTTGTTTAAATACATATTACATATTATAAATATAAACACCCATGACTGGAGTACAGATATTCGTGCTCATCACACAAATGAATGCCCCCAACAAACTCGAACCCGCGACAGCTGGCACCGCAAGTTGTATTGTATTCAAAGATATCTACTTGTAGTAGTTTTTAGTTAAGAAAATGAATTCGGTTAATTACACCGCAATGGTTTATCATGACATGTGATTGCAAATTCCAGAATGTACTTTCTATCGGTTTGCAATTCCTAAACGCCATTCCTATCTAGTAATATTTAGCCTAGGCTATTGAATTTATTGTTTTTCATTGAATCGAGTCAAGCAAGTGTCTATGTGGATTACCTTCCAGCTCTCCATGCAATGTTGCGGTTTGTCAGGTGCAATGTTGTGTATATAATGTTTTGTTATGTATAATAATTATTAATTATAAAATTAAATTAAATTAAATAATTAAAAATATTTAATTGACATGGACTCTTTTGATTATCGGATCTAAACTAAATTTTTCATTAGTTTAAACTAAATTATTGCAATGTGCATACTTACAGTCAGTTCGTTACCAATCGGCGCGGGATCGTCTGAATCAAAACCGATAAGCGTACTTACTTCCCCTTGACCTAGAATCATGAAATTTGGCAATAAGCAATGTCTTGGAATCCTCGTTGCGTGAGTCAGACTCGCACTTGCCCAAAAAAATTTTGATTTACTTGCATAAGTATTTTTTATTGCCAATAAAAAAAAGAAGTTACACTTTTTTATTTATTTGTTTTGTTTTATATAAAGTAAATATTTAATTTACAACCTAAATTTATGTACATTAAGGTCTTTGAAGACGAAAAAAAACACATACGTAAAGACATACATACGTAAAGCAAAGCGGGCGAGTGACGACTAGTTTATATATAGGTAAATGGTCTGTTAACCAATATTTTTTTGTGATAATCAATAAAAAAATTGAAAATATATGAATAGTATAACTAAAATGATATATACATTACTTTAAGTATATAACACGTTGATTTCATGCATGTATTTACCAAAAATATATACTTTTATAGGTAGAAAATAATTTATTAACCTATTTAAGGTAATTAAAATAATGACTGTAAGGTTAAGCGCAGAAAATTATTCGCAAAGTGTGTAGCATTTTCGTACGTGACCCGGACCATATATCCTGTGGGAGCTTCTCACTGATATATTGCTGCAGGTGTGTATTGAAGAAAGATGTTAGAGATTAAGCATATAAATAAATCAAGACATGGAATATAGAGTAATTTTTAGAAAAGTTTCATTGATGCGGTTCTATATACATATTTAATTAGCTATTTTTTTATCTGTATATTATTTATATCACTACAACTGCACGATTTTAGCCTGATTTAAAACGTTATTTTTCATTATTATAGCTTAGGTTGACTGGAAGAGATCTCTTCTAGAGATAAATCCATCTTTACAAACAAACTTTAATTACTGTATATATTTTTAAGTGCAATAATGAATGGTATATACTTATGTAAATATAATGTATATATATGTATATATGTAGCATGTACGTATATTACATTTTATATCCTCCTCTAATATAAAAATCTTTATATTTTTATTTTAGGTATAAAAAATATGGTTTTACTAAAAAATAATAAATTATACCTAGATATTTATAGCTAGTGATACATACGAGTAAGTACATACATACATCTCGGGGCAAGGATGAAACGTGTATCTTTTTAGTTCGCTTTTATGCAGTCGGGTTTTTTATTTTTATAATATATTTATTTATTATTTAATTCGATTGAAGATCATAAATACTAAGTTTCAAGTTATACTGATCATAAAATAAATCTTTACCCATAAACATTACAATCTCTTACCCTTTTAAGAGTTGAATTTTGAAAAAATCTGATAAATGTACGTATTGCATTATTTTAAAGGTAAGAGTAGGTTTCATACAAACTATCATCCCCTATTTTACCCCCTTATGAGACGAATTCCGAAAAGTGCTAAAACACGTATTTATGTAATTTATTTAAATTCTGAACATAAATATTTTTTTGGGTTGTATAATAACGTGTTTTCCCGTGGGAATGAGATAATTTTCGCGGTAAAATCTAGTCAATATCAGTCTCTAGCCCTCCAACTATCTCCGCATAAAAAATCACGCCAGCCCGTCACTCCGTGTCGACGTGAAAGAAGGACAAACAAACAAACACTCTTTCACATTTATAATATTAGTATGGATTTTAATCGACGATTGCAGAGTTGTTTGTTTTGTAAAGAAGTGCTAACAATAAAAAAAATAAAGTAGAACTTTGTAAACGTCCCTTTATGTAAGAGAAAAAAAAATATTTTACAAAACAATCCATTATACAAAAAAACCTTCTTCAAAGTTAATAATTAATTATTTTAACAAATACTATTGTGCATTACCTATAATTACTTATTTTTACATAGTATTAAGTTTTTATTAAAAGTGCAACACTCAGGATAACTATCTCTTATGTACACATATAAATGGAATAAATAATTTAATAGTTAATGTTTTTACTACGTAATATTCAAATTGATATCTGCTTATCCTATATTATGTTATCTATAATTTTACACAAAAATTATTATTTTACAGTTTATTTTGGCGATAAGCATTATTAATAAATAATAGTTGGAATTGAATTCCATAGCAATAAATATGGCTTATCATACAAAAATTAATTGCCTGCTGTACATAAATCAAGATGTTGGTAGCGACAAACGTGCTCGTAATGGCTTGTTAATATATTAACGTCTGATTTAATCATATACTGAACATACGCGCATAACTCGTATTAGATTATAGAAATGGTAATCCTATTAGGAAAGTTCGATGATGTTAAAGGGATGTTGATTTGGCATAGAAAATTTATTAATTTTTCTAGTCATGGACTACATACGTCTTACATTTTGTCAAAAACTTTTAGTTATAAAATATAATAAAATTTTAACAGTTTATGTACGTAAATAAAAAAAATTGACGACACGTTTGGCTTTGACGACACGTTTGGCTCAGTTTGTAGTGACCCTACTTGCTGTGCCAGCGGTCGCGGGTTCGAGTCCCGCTGGGGGCATTCATTTGTGTGATGACAAATGTTTGTACTCCAGTCATGGGTGTTTATATTTATAATATGTATGTATTTAAAGTTATATATGTGTAGTGTATCAACTATCTAGTATCCATAACACAAGCCTCGTAGCTTACCATGGAACTAGATGGTGCTGTGTGTTAATGTCCCAACATATTTATTTATTTATTTATAAACACGTATAGTGTAAACATATGTATAAAATTAATAAGTTTTGTTTAGTTGTGCAATATAGTGAACGATACAAAGCAAGAACACGTGCGCGTCATGGCCATGTACGGTAGGTTCAAAATTCACGAAGTCATCTTGGCATTTATCCAAGTCATCTACACGTGCCCATATAATATAAAACTATACGTAAATTGGTGATTCCATCGATATTCGACGCCATAACAGTGACCTAATATTAAGCTAGCTTTCAATTTTGTTTTACTAGCGGCTATTCCGCGTATAGTTGTTTCATCCACGATCAACCACAACCCCGGTTTCATCCCATTTAAGATTGATTTTTTAAATCAATTTTGGTTTGACCGGTTTTTGATTTGAGTGAAATCAAAGAAAGGTTATCACAGCATGTTTTCTTTCCTGGTTTTAAAAGGCACATAAAAGACAAAAAGGCGAGGCGCTACATTTCGCTTCGACCTCGTCTTAGCATATATATATAGGTAATTAATAATACCTATATATGTAGGTAATTAAGTATATTTGTAATATCCTCCATTGTAAATGAATAAAAAATGGGTAAAATTTTTTTTGGATAAAATTTAGAAAATGCAGTAGTTCTTAGGAATGGGCATTTCTCTTGAACAAAATATTTTACGGTGTGATTTGTAAATTGGTTACGTGTGTTCAAATATTAGATGCAATATGAATAGATGTCACGTGGGATTATATCCAGGATAAGTGAGTCTGGCTCGAGGCCAAAATATAGAGTGACAGTTACCAAATGGGGGACGATATCGAAAGAGCTGTCTATGTATGAATGTTTAAAGACTATTTTAATTCAAGTATAATTGACATAATGTAGAGAATAAATTATACTATACTAGCAAAACCCGCTGCTTCGCTAAAAGTACTAAAAAAACTCTGTAAAGGTAGGTTTCATACAAAATTTCAACCTCTATTTTACCCCCTTATGGGATGAATTTCGAAAAATGTTAAAACATAAAACACGTATTTATTTAATTGTATTGAAGAGCATTAATATCAAGTTTTAAGTACTTCTGATCATGAATAATTTTTAGGGTTGTTTTATAAAGTGTTTTCCCGTGGGAATTAGATAATATTCCGCGTCAAAAGTATGTCACTCTCTAGCCATCCAACTGCCTTCACACAAACAAACACACTTTCACGTTAATAATATTAGTATGGATATCATTATTTAGATTTTAATATTTTAATTGAATGGCAATATATATAATAAATTATTCGTACAGTTATGAAGTTTGATTTTTACTTAAACATAATAACTATTTAACCAATGGCGGTTGATAAATGTATCGTAGTTTTTCATTGATACTAAAATATCCAAACTAATCAAAATGATGACAGAAGATTAGTGGAATCATTTTATGAGACGTTAGTTTAGTAATTCAACAAATATTTATATTCCGTGGCATTAAAAAAAACATACAGTCGAATTGAGAACCTCCTCCTTTTTGAAGTCGGTTGAAAATAGGTTTTATACTTAAATAAAATAATATAATAATAATATATGTTTATTAAAATCATATGTTGCATATGTATCTGTTATATATGATATTTCATACACATATAACAGATACATATACAACATAATATGATTTCAATAAAGCTATAAACGGAAAGTTAAATTTGTAAGGAAATCTTTATGAAAAAGAATTGAAGAATTTCCCGCTGGATTTCCCGCTGATCAAATTGTAGTGGAATCGAGAAGCACACACACACTGACAGTTGTGTTTGACTTCAAGTTTTGTGTTACAGGTATATGAAGAAAGCGTTAATATATAAAATTAATATCTAAAAATAGTTATTTTTTTTTGTAATTAATTATAATTAATTTTATGAAATGTTATTAAATACTGGTTTTAGCTTCAAAATAATAACTATTTTAATGGCCAGGTGTAATGGCGTTAAAAAAAGTCTAATCACTTAAAAAATTCTGATTATTATTTGTCATTCTAAGAGAATTTTCGATGCTGTGAATTCGTAACTTTCTTATTCTTATATAAATTCTCGGGTCGTTTGCCCTTAGGTCGTAGTCTTTATCAGTATTGTAACTGGAGATGAAGCAGTGAGATAAAGTAATGATTTTAGAAAGGACGGACCCATGTTTATTGTATCATCCAATCGGGTCAATTGTAATCGATGCACAGAAAGGAGACATGTAGCAAGTAATAAGATCGATATGAGAAGATAAAGTCTTACATTCTTTATTTTGTTTATAAAATTTTGTAAAAAGGTTCGTAGATATTTTCAAAGAATAGCATATTTAATAATGTATATCCGTATTTTGCTGTGTAAACTACGAGTAGTACATATTGACGACACGTTTGGCTCAGTTTGTAGCTGTCGCGGGTTCGAGCCCCGCTGGGGGCATTCACTTGTGTGATGAGCATGAATGTTTGTACTCCAGTCATGGGTGTTTATATTTATAATATGTATGTAATTAAAGTTTTATATGTGTAGTATATCAACTATCTGGTATCCATAACACAGGCCTCGTAGCTTACCATGGAACTAGATGGTGATGTGTGTTAATGTGCCAACATATTTATTTGTATAGTATATATAGTAGGTAATTGTGTCAAAATATGAGGGTAGTGACCGTGTTCGCGAGACCGCCCATCTCGTCATTAGTGCTAGCCGACAACCGTCACTAACTAATTATTGAATGATTGATGGTGCCCGTTCTGCACGCGCTTTACTTTGCACGCCTTTTAGTAAGGGTGTGAAATGTGAATATTCTATTAAGTGCTATTAAAAAGGTTTCTCTATATTAATTATTGGGAATAGTCGGTTGAGAATATTTGAAGAAGAATTATTTTATTTCTGTAATACGATAGAGTTTTAACCGACTTCCAAAAAGAGGTTCTATGTTTGTCTGTATGTATGTTCTTTTATGTATATTCACCGATTCCTCGGAGACGGCTTAACCGATTCTGCTACTTTAAACAGTATTGTATCAAGATAGGTCCCGAGGTGGTCCCATAAAATTTTCTTTCACATAGAGTTTTCGCTTTTGGAAACATAGGTATTACTCAGCAACTGTACATTGACACAAAATAATAAAAAAAGACAAAATATTTAGAAAGATGTATCTTATCTTTGTTGACTTATCTGGATAAGTATAAGATAGCCAAATAACATATTTGCTTTTTTGTTATCAATTTTTTCTATTCCTCATAGAATACACCATTGAATTTTGTTTTCATAGCAGCTACCAATCTATTCAAATTTTAGCTATTTCCCAATGAAGAAGTACAAACATTCAAAATAAATATATTGAATACTAGCGACTCATCCTCGCTTCGCTCGGGTTCTTCCCTAGCTTGCTTCCCAATACAAACTTTCATCCCCATTTTCACTTCCTTAAGGAATGATTTCCGGGATAAAAAGTATCCTACGACCTTCCTAGGGTCTCATACTATCTTCTTACCAAATTTGATATAAATCAATAGATCCGGAGATTACCTCCTACAACGTCACAAACACACAAACTTTACTTCTTTATAATATTAGTATAGATAGTATTTTTATTTTATGTCTACGGTTACAAACATATTCGAAAGAAAATCAGAATAGGTTCCGGTTAGGAAATCCGATGAAACGATTGAAGCAAAAAATCGCATTAAAAGCGACTCAACCGTGTGGGAGCTACGATGCCACACAGATATACAAACAAATAGACAGGTACATGTCACGCTCGTAACACGCAGCATAACTTTTAATAAGATTTTTCGCCGGGGGTTAAAGAGTAATCTCATGAAATTTTCTTCTTTAGAGTCTTCACTGCAAAATAAGTTTACCTCGATAACAACTGATCTATTTTCATTTCTGTCACAATGGAATTTCTAACAATATTTTTACTTGCAGTTTATATAAATCTGGATCTTTAAAACTGCTCTCTATTATACAATTTTCTGCTTTACCTGTGCGCCCTCATTCAAATACGTACGTGGCAGTGTAAAAATTGTGATCGATGGTCTTTGCCTAGCATAATGGTGTGGTGATGTTATAACATTTTCTCTTCCATTACTTGAGGAAATAACATATTTCACTGTAAAATAAAATATACTTACCCTTAGAATTTATTCAAATTTTACATCCATAATTATTTTAAAGAATATTTTCGGATGCAAAGAAATTTAAAAGAAAAATCTTAATTACACACTAAATATTTCTTATTTTATTTATATAACTGCTTCATTAAAGCGATAATATATTATTTTAACGAGTGGTTTTTACATTAAACTATACCGAACTATTATTATTATGAAAGCGAAAATTTATATGTATGTACATATGTATGTGTGTATATTTGTAACTGCGGTTGGACATGATTTTTTCGGTCGAGGTTTAATACACAGATGAGCAGATAGAGTATACCTACAGATGACCTGGAGAAACACATAGGCTATTAATATTTTCTTAGATTTACGCGAATACTTGATATTTTAAATAAAACTATATTTTCGGATTTTTTCGCTAATTTATTTTGATTTTTGGTTCCAGGGAATTCCAGGGAGTTCCAGGGAATTTCCAGGGTATTCTTAGGCATCTAGGATTAGGGACGCATCTAGGGTAAATCGTTTGTAAAATCGTATAATAAGGTTCTCGTAATTAGAAATACATGGTAAAACTAGACGTATAATAAATAATAATATTAAATGGATTAAATATTTTTTTCAAAATATATGTTTTCATGTGGAGTTTGAAGCATTTTTGTTTGTCTCTATGATCGTCTATCACTCAAAAATGGCAAAAAAAGAAATGGACGTTTTTTATATTTAAAACAAAAAAATATATTTTCAAATAACATTTTGTAATTAATATAAATTATTTTTTATTTTTCGTAGCCTTTATTTTATTTTTTTATGAAAATAAAATACTCTTTAGCGTTGATTTAATCTAAATATATAAGTAAATTATTAGAAAAGATATTAAAATATAAGGAAATTTTAAGAATTGGTTAAGATATATACTTCTTAATTATTCAGAATTTAAATACAAAAGATAAGGGTAAGAGGGTGTGATGAAGAAGAGGGATCATTAATCTTCATTAAGGAATGACGCACTCAACGCGACCATCCTCTAGATTTGTATGTGAGTGTAAAACCTCATAAATTATATAATGACTTTGCAGCACTTAAGTAAGAATTATGTTTTAAATATAACTGTGACTTCACATGTTAATCACATACAATTTATCAAAAGAGGTTAACGTAAAACATTAAAAACTCCAACCGTAACACAATTATTATAGGGGTGCTAAGTTAGGCAAATGTAGGTATTTTCTATACTATAATAAAACTGTAGAGGTCAAATGTCTGTACATAGAAAAAAAATGCTAAAAATCGAGTCAGGGGCATGTAAAAATACAAATAGAACAAATCCAGTATTTTTAAAAAAAATTTGTTTCTCTGTCTGTTTGTCTGTTTGTACGGGCTAATCTCCGAATCTATTAGACCGATTTATTTGAAATTTTGCATGGTCGTACCTTATATCCCCGGGCAACATCTTAGATATTTTTCATTCCAGAAAATTAAAGAATTCCCGTGCGATAGTCAAAAAACTATAATAACTTATACGGCTTAGTACTCAAAAACTACTGATTAGACTTTAATGAAACTTTACAATAATATAGTTCATACATCAGAATAACAAATATGTTACTTTTTATACTGGAAAAATGAACGGTTCCCATGGGATAGATTTGTTTGTGCTTTTCTAGAGGCGAGCCTGAGCGAAGCGAGGGTGTGCCGCTAGTTCTTTAAATATGTCCCTTAGGCGTTCTACAAAGTCATAATTCATCAAACCCACAGTCAGTAAAAACTAAAAACAGATAGTAAAAATAACTTTTTTTACGTAAATCTGTACAAAGAGTTCCTTCACGAGAGATTTATCATGGGGAACGCTAACAACGGAAAAGTTTCGAGCGAATGTCGAGAACAACTGTTACGGTACCTCTGTGCTGTTACTTTTTAATACTAAACTCAATTCACCGCCCAACATTTACCCGTTGCAACAATTTTAAAGGCGGATTGGTAACCGAAGCAGCTCTACGCGAAACTTGACGCCAGTTGTGGCTTACTGGCGGATTTATTAGTGTAATAGTCGATATAACGTGGTCTTTTTACGGTCTGCTACAAAATATGTTACTCCTTGTCGTGCTTCTTATATTTGTATATTATAATTAAAATTCATCTAGTTCATTTTATGTTAATGATATGAATTCATAACAAAAACATTAAATATTAACGATGTATTACGAGAAGATAATATACATAAAATTTGTACTTTTAATGAATATATAAACAATTTTTTTTATATTAAAAAATGTTAAAAATTGTGAGAATAATAAATGAAATGCTATTCAACTTATCGGGATTCGCGAACTGCGGATTGCGCCACTGCGTCGTAGTTCGTGACATTTGTTCGATGCGGAGCGATTAATCTATACATATAATAAAATTGTAACTAAGCCGAACCTGTACATCAAATATTTTTTGAAAAATCTTATGAAAATAAACATTATTATCGATACAGAGGCTGAATCTATAGTTTTTAGAATTTTTGTCTGTTACCGCATTACAGAAAAACCACTGGAGGGATTTTGATGAGGTATGGTGATAGCTGGTTAACCGGGTCTGTCATATAGGATACTTTTTACCGCTGGAATGTCTCATTTCTGAGAAAAAATACAAAAACTGCAATGTAAGAGTAAAATAATATGTAAAACCTAAGAATTTGGTTTTTGGTCATCTGAACGCGGTCGGAGCCGCGGGCAATGCTAGTAGTACATATAGTAAGTATACTTTTTAAATAACAATACAAAATAAGGTTGAATGAAGAGAAGGATAGTTTTAAAGTTTATAAATTGGAGAATCTGTATACTTTTAACAAGAGATCGTTGCAGTTAAAAGTTAGAGTATGCAGCGAAGTATAGCTGAACTTTTGACCTATTTTTTAATTTCTTCGTAATTTATCACATCTTACAAAGATAAATAACACAACAGTAAGTAACGCTACCATTTAATAATCCTTTCCTGGAATAGAAAACTATATTGGGCGCGAGTTTCAAATATTTTTTGTCTATCTTAAAAATATTGTGCAGTTTTATCTACACTATCAACAGTGATGAAGTCCATTTCATGTGATCTCGTAAATTTCTGCAAAGCTTGATGAAGTTATTATGGTGTCATTTTTGTTCAAAATAACATTGTTTTCTAAAAAAATTTTTAAGAAATATTTTGAAATATAAAACTGTGTTAGTTTATTTATTTATTTATTTATTTAATTTATTCAGCATTTTTTAAGTTCAAGTTAGGTGGATCAGGAGATAAGATTTGTTTGAAAAGCAGTAATTTTAGTTTAAATTTACTGAGAAGATGGTATAAAATCTACACTAGCAAGCAATTAAAAAAAATACGTTTAAGATTGTAGAAGATCTCTTCTTGGCATGCCATCTCTGTGGATGGCCAGGATAGATTACAGGAAACAAAACAATAATAATTCGGTGCAACTTAGGTACCCACTTGAATAACTTTACCTTTTGATTCTTATAGTAGATTAAGAATATTCGCACTGCAGTTTTTAATCCTAGAAAATGGAGATGTCTCCAAGGTTTGAGGAAAGATGAATTTTGTGTGAAAATTTTGTTAATAAGCAGTATATGAAGTAAAAGGAGAGCACGCAAAATTGCGGGCGACTAGAACTCCATGAAAATTGAGGCAATAAATTTAAACCTTTTCTAATAGTAGGGGAGCCCAAGAGGGGATTTATGTGACTAACCTACCACACCTTAATCTGACGGTTTCAAGTATTTCTACCATATCAAAACATTTTTTAAATATTTTTGTTTCTGCCGCGCTCGAGTAACTACAGAAAATCCCCTTTTGGGCTCCCCTACTATAAGCTGAATTTAATATTTCAAAATCGAAATAAAGACCTTTTTGTTTAAATTTGTTTCCAGTAGAAAGTAATTATGATCCCAACAAAATTCATTCTTTTCGACCTTGTTCAGTACGGTTAAACATTAAGTTGACAAACTTGCAAAACTTTGAGAGAAGTTAATAAAATTTTACTTCAGTCGAGACAACCCAAATATTGTTTTGGAGTACTTGCTAAATTTGATACGTGTTTTTATCAAATTGTCTTTAAAATATCTTTAAGAATATTTTAATAAGAATTTAATATTTATTTCTAGTAATATGTATATTCGATTTTAGCCGTAAGGATTGTATTTTGGATAACTTAAGAATGTAAATCAAATATTATACTATAATATTATTGTCAAGGAAAATCCATATCTATAATATTTATACATGCAAAAATGAGCATGTTTATATCTTTATACGATCTCAGTGTTTTAACGCTTCAACTGATTAGTTAGTAGCCCGATTGGGCTGCAGTAAAGCACGCACATCCTGCATCATTTGTACAAAGTCGCTGGCTTTTGCTAATATTGGTATGAACAGTGCATTCTTTTATCTCAATGCTAAAAAGAATGTCGATTTTTTATATTATATTATTTACTAGCATTGCCCGCGGCTCCGCCCGCGTTAGATGACCAAAAACCAAATTCTTAGGTTTTACATGTTAGTATACTCTTACAGTGCAGTTTTTGTATTTTTTCTCAGAAATGAGATATTTTCCTGGGGTAAAAAGTACCCTACATGTTGACCCGGATGACCAGCTATCACCATACCAAATTTCATCAAAATCCCTCCAGGGGTTTTTCTGTGATGCGGTAACAGACAGACAGACAGACAGACAGACAGACAGACAGACAGACAAAAATACTAAAAACTATAGATTCGGCCTCTGTATCGATAATAATGTCTATTTCAATAAGATTTTCGAAAAAATATTTAATGTACAGATTCGGCTTTACTAGATTTAATTACTATAAAAATATTATTAAATGTTCTGTTTTAACAAATATAGCCCTAGTTTATGTAACTACATATATCTATCTACATATATCTATCTACATATATCTATTAGCAAAAATCCAAATTACGTTTTCTGATCACTTCCCTCTTACTGAAACTTAACGTACCTACTTGTAAAATCCCATTTAACGTGCGACATAATTTATTAATAACCCATTAGTGAAAGTTCTCTTACAGATTTTATTATTTAATCCATTCGTTGCTAACTGTTTTTACAAATTTTAATCAATGCTTCAAAAACGTTAAACAACTAATATTACTGGAATGCTATAAAATTTTAAATCTCTAAACAGTATAAATTAACAATGACTTACGTTGGAATAAATTTATTTATTTAAAATATTAATTATACATAACAGTAGAAAAGCAAATAAGTCTTTCGTGAAACTTTCCGTCGAATACTTCGTTTGTTCGTCCTTTTGTTATTTAAGGAAAGTTTTCTTCAACTTCCCACGAGTTGTAAACCTGTCGTATAAAAATCAATTAGACCATGACAATTACTGCCATAGTACCTATATATATAATTAGACTAACGACTAAGTAAATAATTAATTAGTTTTAAAAATATTCTAGGACACTACAATTTTTTATTATGTCCGTTTAATCGATTTCTGTTAGGTTGGCCAATGTCGATGAGACAAGCCAGATTCGCGGGACATATGTACATATTATAGTGCAAAGTAGGTATGCGCACAAATATATTCTCTCTCCCTTTAACTCTTATATTCCCTTGAGATCCGTTCAATGTCCGTATACGATAGATATGATACAAATGCCAAGGCGATCTTTGTTATGTAATAGGAAGTTTGACATCAAACAAGATTCAATTCAATTTCTATATGAAAATTTATTTCCACATGTATGGTTGTTTTTTTTTAATTCGTTAAACACACGATGGCGCCGTTGTCAATAAAAGCAAAAATAAAAGCCATTTTTTTCAGTGTACAAAAGTGGAGATAATACCTATATGTATAACCCTGTATCTAGTACCTATTCATAGGTTGTAATGCTACAGGTAACAATGTGAAGTTCTATTTATACTCGTATCGATTGAATCGATACATGAGCTTTAGTTTAAACTTGACCACCCGTCATCTTACCTATATGCATATTTCATAAAGGCAAAGTTGAAGTATACGAGCGGACGCATCAATCAGATTATGTATGTTTATTTTTTTTTATATCTAAATAAAAAATATCATCAGTACCAAATTTTTCGTTTCATTTTCTTATAGTTATATAATAATTTGAACAGCTACGCTTGGTAACCAATCTATAAAGATATCTGAGATATCTGAGAGAATCTATAAAGATAGCGGAAGGAGGTTATCCTAAGTTCAGTTTGCCCTTCCTAGTGAGGAAAGCATAAAAAATAAATAATCATACGGCATACCTCTAATAAAATTACTCTTAAAATATTTTTTATTTACTTTAGAAACATCAGATGAGATACTAAACCTTTATACTATAAGAGTGAGCATGTGAGATAAATCAAATAATCTTGAATTGGACCAGTTTCTACAACAGTGATTTATTGTACAACAATGAATAGGCCCGATCTAGAGATGTCGGTACCACTGAATCTTGAAATTGAAATTCTCCTCCGATACCGGTCCAAACGCAATAGCCTTTGTGCGTTGGGAAATAACTTCTGTCTTATCGGACCCGGTTTTTTTGTATGCTGTTTACATTTTACTTAGCAGCATTAAAGATTTGAAAATGATTCGGGAAATTCTTAAAACCGTAATTCCAGTATTTGCTATTTGAACGACTTTTACTCTTAAACTAGGACAGTGATAGAATTCAAACAATTTCAATTAAATTTAATAGGGTAAGAGCCGGATAGTTGCCCCACTTTTTATAAGTATCTACTTACAATATGCCCTGTGTATAAATAAATAATATTTAATATTTATTATTTAATATTTCATTGTGACCTATTTTTTTAAATACAATGAATATTGTTTTTAAGTAAATCCTGTTTTATTTGACCTCTACAAAAGGGGATAGTTGCCCTCTGTGGCGGATAGTTGCCTTATGTTAAAAATGTTCCGGGGTATACTTGCTTTATGCGGGTATAGAAGACTCATCATGAAATTGTTGCAATTATTTTGGATTAACACAAATTTATGTAAATTTAATCAACCATTATTAATTATTAACATAAATTAATTAAGTATACATAACTATTTTAAAACTGTATTTTAAAAGTTATATATACTCGTAGTATATATAACTTATAAAATACAAATAAAATCTCCAAAATTGAAGTTATAAATAATAATTAACTTTAAAGATAAAAACAATATGGTAATAAATAAACTTTGACACAAATATGAAAATTAGTGGGTAGGTTATCACTATATGTATATCACAAAAAACAGTTCTAAATCATCATCAATTACGAAGTCATAACTTTTAATTTTCCACACATCACACAATATTCTTTGAATGATGAACAAGTTTCCTGGAAATACAATCCAGTATGATTTGGATTTAGTATTATTGTAATTTTCAAAACATTTACAATAATCATCAACTGAAACTTTATCATTCGCTTTTTCTATTCTTGTATTAATGTTAATAACTTTTACTGTATTTTCAGTCTCTCTTATCATCTTTAATTTCTTACTTCTTTTTTTGTACTCCTTTAGTAGCTTTTTCTTTGGCTGTTTTTGTATTTATAATGTTTTTTTCATTTTCCCTCTCGGAACTAGGAGTATAAGTTTGTTATTTGTCATCCTTAAAGCTCTTTCTCCGCTCAGTTCAACTAAATCTATGTTTTAAAATTCTGTTTCACTGCGAGAGAAATCGTCATACTTTTTGATCCTTTTACTTTCGTTTCGACTTCTTTTCTTCATAATTATCATCTCGTTATCAGCTGATTTATTATCTACTGTCTTAAAATCTTTTTATTTCGTTGTCTTCATTCTAGTTCTTTTTGTAATGTTTGTTTCTTCTTATTTATCCTGTTTTTGGACAATTTTTTCGTTGAAATTTAAAACTTTTGCAGATTGTTTAGCCCTTTTAGACATGTTAAGCTCTTGCTCATATTTGCGAGGCATTTCGCCTACCTACAACACTAATTGTCCTTAGAGCGACATATAGCAAAATTATATGGGGCGACAATCCTTTTCAGTACGGATAATTGCCTTTATATTTTGAAAAATAAATAAATGTTATTCGACAGTTTAAGGTAATAGGTAGTGTAACTTAAGCTTCAGTACACGCGTAGAAGCAAAAAGTCGACTGAATTGACAACTGTAAAAAAAATATTCAATAGAAAATACACACGAATATAATTTCAACACTCGTCAACGTCCTGCCGCGGAAGATTTTCACTCACACGGACAAAACACGTTTACCTAGTCCCACTACTGGTATCGTCCTAAGGTCTGTGGAAGAGACGCTTAAAATTACAGAAGACCGCTAAGATCAGGGACATCTCTAATATAGCGTATTGAAAACCGGGGCATGTATCCAACTGGGGCGACTATCCGGGTTTTACCTTAAAAATTTTTAAGGAATACAGCATTAAGAGTTAGATCCAAGCGTAAACAAAGAAATCATTCAAAAAAGTTTATTAACTTGAAATCGTGAATTATACAACACTATACATTCACATATCTGTAACATGTATTACGCGGGTTATTAGTCTATATATAAGTATAATAAAATTGTAACTAAGCCGAATCTGTACATTAAATATTTTTTGGAAAATCTTATTGAAATAGATATTATTATCGATACAGAGGCTGAATCTATAGTTTTTAGAATTTTTGTCTGTCTATCTGTTACCGCATCACGTAAAAACCGCTGGAGGGATTTTGATGAAATTTTGGTGTGATGATAGCTGTTTAGCCGGGTCAACATATAGGATACATTTTACCGCGGGAAAATATTTCATTTCTGAGAAAAATACAAAAACTGCAATGTAAGAGTATACTAATATGTAAAACCTAAGAATTTGTTTTTTGGTTATCTGAACACGGGCGGAGCCGCGGGCAATGCTAGTACACTACAAATCATGTACCTACAAGTGAATATAATTAGTATTTGAAGAGAATTAAAATAACTTAGTAAGTATTTTATAGAAAATGCAGATGTTTTTATGGATAAGAGATTTTTAATGAAATATTTTATAATCTGCAAGTCAAAGTGGAGTGCAAGCAAAGTAGCTGAAGCCAGCGAACAATGCAGGTAGATTCTTATCGTACTCGCTAAGATGGTTTATCTTGTTAAAGGAGGATTAACAGGATGATTAATATTAGTAATTTAATCAAATATTTAGGTACTGACTAGTTCAGCTTCTTTAAAACAGACTTTATAGACCGCCCTATATTAATTCTTACGGATACAGTTTGAAAGTAATATTGAGTCTAATTTAAAAGGTAAGGTGCATAAGTACATACATTTTTGAAGACTTAATTAGTTCATCTACGAGCTAAAATTGAATAAATTTAGAAAGTATAAACTAGTGACTGGTCTTTAAGTAACTTTTTGGAATACACGACGGGGACCACGGGACTTTTGCTCAAACTTATTTGTTCATATTATTATGCCAACACGTTTTTATAAGTTTGTAGTTAAAGAAAACATAAAGAGCTGTCCCGCTAAATGTCAAGATCTACAGAAATAATTTTAAACAATAGCTCAAAGCTTATTGATTTAGAGAGAAAGTAACTCTGAATAACTCCTTCTAAAGCGGTTTCCAATGAGAGAGTTATCTATTGCAAAACTTTACCGTAAAATTAAATCTTTCCAGACGATATTAAATTTCTGTTGTCTTTGAAAATTTATGATAGCCTTTCGAAAAGGTATTGGTTATTTTACATACTTTATGATTTATGAATTAACGTTTCTATGAAAATGTTGCTTTAGAACATTTATAAATTATACATAAACTTAGCTTAAGAAAAGGAATTATGGACAGGTATTTTTTTTTTGCAATGATATACAATACAGATATGATTTACTTCTAATTTTACAATGGACCCACAAAACTGTTGGCGCAGTTTGTCTGTGGGATCAGAGTCTCACGGTTATCTTACATTTATAATAAACTAGCATTGCCCGCGGCTCCGCCCGCGTTCAGATGACCAAAAACCAAATTCTTAGGTTTTACATATTAGTTTTATATATTTTTTATATTTTTGTTTTATATTTTTGTATTTTTTCTCAGAAATGAGATATTTTCCCGCTGTAAAAAGTATCCTATGTGTTGACCCGGATAACCAGCTACCTTCATACCAAATTTCATCCAAATCCATCCAGTGGTTTTTCCGTGATGCGGTAACAGACAGACAGACAGACAAAAATTCTAAAAACTATAGATTCGGCCTCTGTATCGATAATAATGTCTATTGCAATAAGATTTTCCAAAAAAATATTTAATGTACAGATTCGGCTTAGTTAGAATTTTATTATATGTATAGATTAACTATAATTATATTTAAGGCTATTTATGTGTATTTTACATTTGGATAAGTATTGTCAAAAAGTTAAAGAAATCAGGCATAAAATTCGTACTTTATACCTAGATACAAATTAAAATGCCTGTCTGAGTCTCTAAAATATCTCCCACATATTTGGATTCACATGGTTGCATGTGTACGATGCCTAATTTGTAAACAACTTATATATTTTATCTGTCTATTTGTTTATATTTGTACGCGCTTATATTGCAAGGACGGTTGAAATAATTTTATAGGTCTTATTGTGATAGATAGAGGATTCGAGTAAGAGATATTTTTTTATTGTGGGAAAGTACAGATTTTCTTTATTGATTAAGTAATGTGCATGCATACAAATAGTAAATATAATGAAAATATATGTATGTAAAAATAAAATAAGTAAAAACAACGAAAATATAGGTTTAAGTACGGGAAAGAAAAGCGTTTCTGTGGTACCTACAGAGTATTAATGTATATATATGGATTTGGATGACATAACATATTTATTTCTTCTTATTAACTTTATTATTTAAATTTATTTCTAGCGTTACAAATACTAATTACTAACACGACTGACGACATATTCTTTCTATATTTTTAATAAGGTTGAAGCAAAGACAAGAGAGCAGTGTTGCCATATACCTTACTCACAGAGAAAATTCTAACATAGAGTTAACACAAAATACGGCCTAATTGATTAGAAGAGAAACTAAATCCGTATAAGATTTATAGTTATAATTATATTTATATATATACTTATTAAAATAGAGTGAAACTGTATTTTTGTTATAACACGCAAATGGATCCGTGAGCAAAAATTTGCTGTAAATAAAATACGTTTTTTCTATAAAGAGGTCATATTTGTATTGAAGAATTATTTTATTTCGGAACGACGCTTGTCGCCTCGAACTTTTAAGAAAATATTTAAAAATTATATTTCGTGCTTTTTATGTCATACTTCCATTTACTTTAGTATACATAGTATATATTTAGCAATAAAATATTTAAGTCTTTAATAAATAACATGGTCAAAATTTTTACATCTATGTCAATCATATTGAATCTAGATTGACGTCATGTTGCCACTAGTTAATCCATTTGATACTGATATCAAGCAGGTGATTATAGGCATAATAAATCATCGTGTTTTCGCTCCAAATTAGAGTGTGATGTTGCTTTGCTAATAAACTGTTACCAAAACCGAGCCTTTGTGTTAAATTTCAGCCCCATTGGTTGGTGTTATGTTGTTTATGATAAATATTATGAAGTATAATACTTATTCCCTCACACCTTAAACCAAACATTTGTATAAAATTACCAAAAGAAAAATTTAAGCAAAATAATAATCTAAACGACAGAAGTCATCAATAAAACTGTTAAACGTGTACAACTAATATTCATTATTATTTAATTTACAATTAAATTAAATAAAAATTTTAATAACAAAAAAATCATCTTCCAGACACTTAAAAGTAAAACCTTAAAAAAATATAAACCTATTTCTAGATACTAGAAAGAAAAAAAAAATAACCATTTACTATAGATAGAAATATCTAATCAGATATTTTCAAAGAAAATGCATAAAGTTATATCTTTATTACATTTGTCGAAATTATATTTATTCTCAATGCAAAGGTAGTATTTAGTTATTCACTAAGTGTAAATTGAATTTCATATAATTTACCTGCCAGACATTGCTGATCATAATAATTTATGATTATGCGGCGTTTATTTGCTGATAGCATATTAAGATATTGGAATTTATTGCACCTCTGTTTTGCCACATGATTTAACGTAAATCATTATCTATACATATAATAAAATTGTAACTAAGCCGAATCTGTACATTAGAGATGTTTTGGAAAATTTTATTGAAATAAACATTATTATCGATACAGAGGCCTTATTTATAGTTTTTAGAATTTGTGTCTGTCTGTCAGTCTGTCTGTAACCACTGGAGAAATTTTGATGAAACTTGGTATATAGGATGCTTTTTACCGCGGAAAAATATCTCATTTTTGAAACAAAATACAAAAACTGTATTGTAAGAGTATACTAATATGTAAAACCTAAGAATTTGGTTTTTGGTCACCTGAACGCAAGGCGTTAAAAATAGTTTTTTTTTTTCAATTTCCGGCTTACTGTGACGTTCTATCGAAAAATGTTTTCCATAAAAGTTGTAGGTCTAGTAAAAATCTACAACTTTTATAAATAACACATTTTACAATAGTAACCTCAAAGTTTTCAAGATATTTCCAAAAAACTCGGTTTTTAACTTTTTCTTGGTTTTTTTGTTTTTTATTTCTAGAATAATCTTTTGATTTTCATAAAACTAAGGGAATATAATCATCAAAATACATGTAATAAATAAAAAAAAATTAAATTGAAATATTTAGCCATTTCGGAGAAAAGTATGTGTTATGGTCTCGAGAGGCTGAAAATCACCCTCAACTTCAAGTGGACGTTTATATTAAAAAAAATCGTTTTGTTCCCAAATCAGATTCCGATTGGGCTAAGATTAAAAATAATTTAGTTAAACATATTATATAGTCAAGTATATACTGGTCATACTTTTTTATTTGTTTAATTAGATATTTTGATTTTTTCATTGATATTTCATCCATTAAACATTTGCTTACCAAATAGTTCTAATATTAATTCTATGTTTAAATTTGAAGAGCATGCAGAAGCTAAATATGTAATGAATCACGCTTTCTGTGCTTTGAAATTTCAAAAATGGGATAAGGCAAGAAGTACGACAGAGTAATATTTAGTGTAGTGTAGGAAAACTCGATATAACAGCTTTAAAGAAGTAAATAAAACAAAAAATATTTCATAATTTTCGATAAATAGCACTCTCATTTCATAAGATAACTCATTTAAGTTTTATTAGTTTGTAGTTTGTATATTGTTACAGATGGCATCGAATCTTGTACCTACTACCGAGATAGTCCGTATGTAAACATATATTTATATTTTATTTTCTACGACTACCTGTTAAATTTTCCATTCATATACTATAACCTGTATATTTAAATAATACTCTAAAATCACATACATGCAGTTGTTGTCTTAATAAATAAATGTACCAGGACAGTGTAACCGGTAGGCTGCAGTTGGCTAGCAGCCAGACGTGATGGCCCGATTCGGCCACTTGCCTACGATTATTTATTTCAACTAGATATCATTTTACGCTTCTTAAAAACTAAGTGTGCATTATTTTTCAATGGTGATTAAGAACTGGAATTTTATTGTTTAGTTTTGAATTTTAAAATATGGTACATGAGAAAGGCATGTATATATATATATATATATATATATATACGGATTCTATTTAATATATTATCACTACTTTCAATAGATTCGTAATTCTTTTTGGCATATTCGGGCAACAGTAATAGTAACAGCATGTCAGGAACAGAAAGTACCTGCTATAAATCCAATTTTATAAATATGACAGTAACTCTGTCTCTTTGTTATCCTTTTAGGATCAAAGCGCTGTAAGATTTCGTTGAAATTTGAATGTTTTTCCTTTTGTTCTTGATATTACATCATTTGACGACATGTTTGGCTCAGTTTGTAGTGACCCTACTCGTTGTGCCAGCGGTCGCGGGTTCGAGTCCCGCTGGGGGCATTCATTAATGTGATGAACACGAATGTTTGTATTCCAGTCATGGGTGTTTATATTTATAATATGTATGTACTAAAAGTTATATATGTGTAGTGTATCAACTATCTGGTATCCATAACACAAGCCTCGTAGCTTACCATGGAACTAGATGGCGCTGTGTGTTAATGTCCCAACATATACATATTCCAACATACTTAATGCGTGGGGATCTGCGGATTTCACAAAGCAACCTAACAACATATACGTGACAAGCTAATTGTATGGATAAGACGTGTTTGGGCGTGAGTGTAGGCTATACTTCAACCCAATATGTCAATTACTGATCTCCACAGGATACAAATCTGTTACAAAATAATCATTTCCACGTGTTCGCTACATGTAATATATACATTGTACATTTTTACTTATAGGCAGTTTTATACTATACTAGCGGACCCGACAGACGTTGTCCTGTCTACACGTCTTTAATTTGAAAAATTCAAACTTTTTTTAATAATTTTTTTTTGATGAAAATTATTATTCAAATTGTGAATCTAAACCATTTCCAGATCCCCTTGAACACACACAAAAAATTTCATCAAAATCGGTCCAGTCGTTTGAGAGAAGTTCAGTGACATACACACTCACAGAAGAATTATATATATAAAGATATCCCGTACATTTATTACAGGTAACCACGAGAAAACCTTTTCATTTTTCGGGTTAATATATAGCCTATGACACTCAGAAAGAACGTGGCTTTCTATTGGTAAAAGAATTTTGAAAATCGGTTCAGTAGATCCAGAGATTACCCCCTACAACGTCACAAACTCACAATTCACAAACTTTACCTACCTCTTTATTTAATTATTATATATTATATTATATTAGTGTAGATAATGTTATAAAGTCTGTCTACTCATTAATCATTGAAATCAATATTTTCGATAATCGATGAACTTCAACTAATTTAAAAGTTTTGGACGAGAATGGCAATAAGCTATTTTTATTTCCGAAAAAGAAAAAGGCAGCAGCAGGATATAAATAAATATGACTGAAAAAGAAAAGGCATATGCGTGAATAAAATCTTGTATTTATATATTATATACTTTTTAGTTTAGATAGTTATTATTTTAATATTGGTATTAGATACTTTTTATTTCAATATTGGTATTTAATGAATGGTACTGATAATAGAGTAGGTACTTGTTACAATAATTAACTTATGCTCATACAAGTTGCAATTTACATCAATAAATTCAGCATAATGATTTCTAGATTGAAAGCAATATTAATGACTTTATTAATAGCCATTTTGCGGTACGATTCTAAATTACGTAGTTTGGGAACACCATTCATTTCGTCAAAGTTTTACAGTTTGACACATTCATTAAACTTGCGTAACATAACTTTGCCGGGATGATTTAGTAGCAACATGTTAAACTGTGAAATACAATGATAGAATTAATGTGTAAAAACTGAAAAGTTGTTGCAAATTTTATTTGGGTATTATTTTAATACTAATTTCTTTTTGAATTTACATCTTATTAGAGTTATGTTAATTACGTAATAAGTAATATTACAAGGTATATAGATACACTAGCGGACCCGACAGACGTTGTCCTGTCTACACGTCTTTAATTTGAAAATTTCAAACTTTTTTTAATAAATTTTTTTGATGAAAATTATTATTAAAATTGTGAATCTAAACCATTCCCAGATCCCCTTGAACACACACAAAAAATTTCATCAAAATCGGTCCAGTCGTTTGAGAGAAGTTCAGTGACATACACACTCACAGAAGAATTATATATATAAAGATATACAGTAAGTAGTAGATACCAGCTACTATTCAAATTATCATCTTATTGGCATCAATCACCTATTTATAATATCTTTATAGAGAATTCTCTATCCTCTAGAGTTTAGAGCTTTATTTTTTCAGTACCATATATATTGATTAATGTCTTCGAAAATAAAAATATTAAATATTTTTTTAAATATATGATAATATTATTATCATTACTAATTATAAGTACACTACATTAGTACAGTTGGTACGTTTTAACGATTAGTATAGATTTCTCAGAGATGAGATATATCCCCGCGGTAAAAAGTATCCTATATGTTGACCCGGATAATCAGCTGTGACTATACCAAATTTCATCAAAATCTGTCTAGTAGTTTTTCTGTGATGCGGTAACAGACAAACAGAGAGACAAACAGACAGACAAAAATTCTAAAAACTATAGATTCGGCCTCTGTATCGATAATAATGTCTATTTCAATAAGATTTTCCAAAAAATATTTAATGTACAGATTTGACTCAGTTAGAATTTTATTATATATGTATAGATTTAAGTTATCTTAGCATTCACTCTGATGGAAATAAAATCATAAGTAAACTAAATTTACAGAAACCTCAATTTCAGTTCACTGGATAAACTGCGGTTAAGAGCGATTTCAACCGAATACAAATACTCATTTGCGGCTCGGAGACTTATAAGATTCATAAAATATTAATCGCTTTATAAATATATTTAATCGATGTTTAAAGCATAATCGAATATTCTTGAAACGTATAAAATTAAATGATATTTTCATTGATTTAATAGTGTACGGATTCGTTCGAGTGTATATCGCAATTTGTTCTATAATATCCACATTTTAATATAAAGCACAAGATTTGCAGCTATTTATTTGGAATTACTCGATTTAAAAAAAATACTTTTTTTTTTATTAAAATATAATAGAACAGCCGTGTGTCCATAGCGATATTATATTTTTTAATTATCACCGGTACCGAAGCAGATCACGCACCTAGAGACAGTAAACGTCGATACATTTTTTCAAAAGGGCGCCTGCCGTTTTCAAGGCAAGCTCTTAAAAGTATTTTTGAGATTAAATCTTTAAAATAAATACAGATAAATCTCTAAATATTATATTATACTAGCCACGTACCCGCGTTCAATCTTCCGATATAAACATCAGTTTTAAAATAATGTAAGGAAATCTGCCATATTTGTTGACATTTATGATTACCTGCTCCGCTCCCATGGGTAGTAGCATGACGATATACGAGTATAGTTATCTAATGCAAAACGAATTTTTCAAATCGGTTTAGTAGATACCTACTTCCTGAGATAAGCGCGTTCAAACAAACAAACTCTGTCTCTTTATAATATTAGTACAGATTTATTTTTACCTTATTTTAGTAATTTGCTTCACTTCTATTTATTACTATTATTACGAGTATCTTTTCAAAAACATTTAAGATATCGTGTACTATGCTTGTAATCCAACGCTTCGTGAGACAAGTGGATGATTCTCACGCGATAGGCCGTCATTAATTAGAAACAACACGCGCCACACAGATCGCTTTCAACACACGAACCCAAGTTCCGATTACATCGATCAAATAAATAAAAGATGCTATCAACTGTAAAATAGTATTTGATTTGCATTACATTCGTACTTACATTGTTTATGTTGTCGTTGTAATTTATTCTGTTGGACATTTTAAATATTTACAATTACACTATAAATGCGAGTAGTTTTATGTCGATACTTACAATATATTTACGACTAGCATTGCCCGCGGCTCCGCCCGCGTTCAGATGACCAAAAACCAAATTCTTAGGTCTTACATATTAGTATACTCTTACATTGCAGTTTTTGTATTTTTTCTCAAAATGATATATTTTCCTGCGGTAAAAAGTATCTTGTATGTTGACCCGGATAGCCAGCTATCCCGGGGGTGAAGCCAACTCCTACCGGGCGCGTCCCCAGGTGGCGGATAGGGGAATGCCACCCGCTTAGGGCGGCGGATGGTACCGGAGAAATCCGGCGCGGACCAAATGGCTTGGGTGGGGCCGCTCGTCTAGGCCTCGAGCCGAAGACGTTGCGGCCACCGGTGGTGGGACCGCTCCGGATGATGGGTGCCGGTTGCGGGACTGTGATCGCAGGCCCGCATCCGGCGGAGGGGTAGGCTGCGGCGGGAGAGGAGTGCCGGTATTTCGGTGTGCCGTTCTCCCTACCTTCCGCGGCCTTGACGGGGCCGCCACCGTTTGATGGCGGACGCGGTGGGGCTGCAGGGGAAGAGGAGTGTCGGTGTTTCGTTGCCGCTCTCCCTGTCCTCTGCAGCCGATTGGAGGTGGCCCACTTCGGTGGGCGGCGTTTGGTTTAATGGGGCTGCTCCGGGTACCTCTCTGGCGTAGCAGAGTTGACTGTGGAGCAGCCCCATTGGTTTGGTGGTCTGCGTTTAGGCAGACCTGCCGCCGGGGCGCCGTAGTAGTTATGCGCAAGCGATCCTGCGGCGTCCCACTAAGGCGGGGGGAAGGGATGTCGGGTTTTAGTGGGTAGTACCGGCTCTTCTAGCCGGTGAGCCCCACATCACCACCTGAGGGATCAGGTGGTATGCGTAAATGCATTTCCCGACGATAAAAAAAAAAAAGGATAGCCAGCTATCATCATACTAAATTTCATCAAAATCCCTCCAGTGGTTTTTCTGTGATGCGGTAACAGACAAACAGACAAAAATTCTAAAAACTATACATTCGGCCTTGTATCGATAATAATGTTTATTTCAATAAGATTTTCCAAAAAATATCTAATGTACAGATTCGGCTTAGTTACAATTTTATTTATGTATAGATTATGTTGATAATTGATCTGTACAATTATTGATTAATTAATATTATTACGTCCTTTGATGTAGATATTGCCAATTATACACTAGATATAGAATAGAGAAGAATACCCATTCAGATGTGGATTCTGGCTTAGACTACTTAGCAAATAATATCAATAAAAAGCCTGCATTAGTACACTAGCATTGCCCGCAGCTCCGCCCGCGATCAGATGACCAAAAACCAAAATCTTAGGTTTTACATATTAGTGTACTCTTACAATGCAGTTTTTGTATTTTTTCTCATAAATGAGATATTTGTCCGCTGTAAAAAGTACCCTATATGTTGACCCGGATAACCAGCTACCATCATACCAAATTTCATCAAAATCTATCCAGTGGTTTTCCCGTGATGCGGTAACAGACAGACAGACAAAAATTCTAAAAACTATAAATTCGGCCTCTGTATCGATAATAAAGTCTATTTCAATAAGATTTTCAAAAAAAATAA
This sequence comes from Brenthis ino, assembly GCA_921882275.1. Taxonomy (NCBI): domain Eukaryota; kingdom Metazoa; phylum Arthropoda; class Insecta; order Lepidoptera; family Nymphalidae; genus Brenthis; species Brenthis ino. Next base: position 932,677 of record OV170225.1, read on the forward strand.
TTATGTACAGATTCGACTAATTTAGAATTCTATTATATGTATAGATTATTTATTATTATATTCAGTCTTAACTTTATAGGCCATATCATATACTAATTTAAAAAATAAATAAGTAAAAAAGAATATTATGTTGTTTGAAAAATATTCAATTAAGAATATTTTATTATTTTTGTTTTGATTATGGAAAATAGTACATGTTTTCTCGTTTTCGCTTAATTTTAAATATATATGAATATGTTGGGACGTTAATACACAGCACCATCTAGTTCCAGTTAGAGTTAGAGTACAAACATTCTTGCTCATCACACAATTAATGCCCCCAGCGGGACTCGAACCCTCGACCGCTGGCACAGCAAGTAGGGTCACTACACACTGAGCCAAACGTGTCGTTTTGTACAGATATTGTTATTTAGTTACGACAAAGAAGAGCAGAACAATATAATATCGCTTGTTAGTGACCTATCTACTAAGAAGTTCACAATGAGAAAAGTAATCAAACGTCCCGAGTCCCCATCTGCAGATAAACTTTCGAGTATACGTGTAATTCTACGGAACATACAACTATGCCATGAAAGCTACTTACTTAATACTTACCTAGTATCTACATATAATAATTATATATATATATATATATATATATATATATATATATATATATATATATATATATGCACATGTAGACAATTAAATCTCAGCGAAGTTCAAAATATTACATATTTCGTGTGTTAGTTTGTCATAAGCTCTAGGTTTTTCAGATGTAAATATTAAATTAAATGTACAAGATAATTGTTAAATATTATAAAAACGAAACGACTTATTTAATGTAAATACAATTTACATAAGCTCTATATTCAAGAAAAAGGCGTACAGAATAAAGGTTATATGGTATATAGAAATGTTTATAAAGATCGGGGATCAAAGAAATTTATATGAATAGTGCTTATGTTGAGTGATGAATAACTGTGAAGTCACTTAGGATAATTGATTTCTATCTCGGTTTGTAAACTTATTTGATTAGTATTTATTGATAGACTTGTTTAGAAATGTGATCTGTTTCAATCATTTTCTTATTTGTTAATCAATAGCTATTGCTTGTGCCATTCGCGTGTTACGTACATCAATGAACATAGTCGATATAACATACATTTAAAGCCCGACCAAAAAACCCACCAAAAAAATTTGTTTCATTAAAATCGGTAAAGTACTTTTTGAAGCGGCTAAAAAGAGATAAGCAGAAAAGATTAAAGTTAGGCTACTTAGTTGGTATCGTTCAAATGAGCGTGTAAGCTTGACGTGTGGTAGCTAATAATATACCACAAACATAAATTATAATGTTATTTTAATAAGTATACATTAAAGCTCTACGATGCAGCTTTTAACTATTTGACACTGGTGATTTTATTTGAATTGTATCACCTTCAATCATCAGTAATATTAATTGGATATTAGAAATTTTCTAAAAGGAATTTTGGTAAATTGATTTTGAAATTGAACGAAACTTATTAAGGCGCCTTCGGTCCGCAAAATTGGTTTGTGAGCTCTACATTTTTAAAGATACGAGATCCTGTAGTTTTCCAAGAAGAAACAATATAACTTGTTATTAAGAAGAATCATAAATTCAACAAACAATTTGAATCATTTCATTCAATAGAAAAAAAAAAGAATTTGCCCAACTTTATTGATTTTATACAATTTTAACGTTAAATTGTTAAATATTTAGTTTTATTTTAATTTAGTAATTTTTATTATTCTTGTTAAACACGGATATTTATTAGTAATTAAATTACAATCTTCTATTTTTATTATGTTAACTATAATTTATTTAATTTACTATTTTTTTTTTAATTTAGTTCACTACATATTATAAAACAAAGTTCTCTGCCGCGTCTGTCTGTTTGCCTGTTCGCGATAAACCCAAAAACTACAGCACTGATTATCATTTTGTTTTTACCAAAGGATAGAATGGTTCTCGAGGAAGGTTTTAGTATATAATTTGTTAAGTTTTTGTATACATTGGCTAAAATATAACGATATTTGTTGGGGGTGTAGGAAAAAAATGAGCCGTCTGGGAGCTTTCAACGAAAACGATGCCTAAACCTTTTGAGATATAGCAAAATAATGTATGGTGGAATTGTGTATCGTATATAGGTCTACAGAAAAGTCCGCGATGGCATATGTCTATTTCTTAAGGATAACATACTATATCCATTTTAATTTAAAACCTACCTAGGGACGAACCCGAGCAAAGCGAGGGTAAGTCGCTAGTATTGACATAAAATAAACAATTTTATAAAAATATTATCTATAAAATATTTCATCAAAGATAAAAAGTAAATATAAACAAAAAAGTGTACTAAAAGAGATCACGCTTTAGTTTTAACATTATTTATTTTTTTACAGCAATTGTTGTTTATTAAAGCTTGGAACGAAAAGAAATTACTTGAACTCATAAAAAAAATGCTGATGTTGTAAAACAAACAGAAAAATCCTCGAATAAGATATTCTATTAACTACTCGAATAATAGTTTTTGTTTTTCAAAGGCTTAACAGAGAGAGCTATTTGGATTTATATTTGAAAACTTTACTGAAGTGCTTAAATTTGTAGAAGTTAATATTCTTAAGTAAAGTAAATGGAGGATTATGAGCCAACCACTGGATATGACATTTTTTCACTTACTGCTTGTTAAAGTTCTGTATACTGAAAATAGAACCATTACAAAATCGTTTGCTCATTCGTCTATCACATTTTAATTTCATAGTTAAAATAATTTCTCAAGTATAATATCTTCATCATTTTTTTTAAATGTATTAAATATACTAGCGGACCCGACAGACGTTGTCCTGTCTATACGTCTTTAATTTGAAAATTTCAAACTTTTTTTAATAATTTTTTGATGAAAATTATTATTCAAATTGTGAATCTAAACAATTCCCAGATCCCCTTGAACACACACAAAAAATTTCATCAAAATCGGTCCAGTCGTTTGAGAGAAGTTCAGTGACATACACACTCACAGAAGAATTATATATAAAGATATATATATATATATATATATATATATATATATATATATATATATATATATATATATAATATAAAACCATAATTATTTAACATAAATCATATTTTAAGAAACCCTTTTGATGACACTTTTATTAATTTCATTTGCAAATAACCGTATAATTAAAAAAATACTAAATTCTCGTATTAATATAAAAATTTTAAAGTTTCTATACCATCGAGCTGATCTGATGATTGAGCCAAGTGGTGAATAGAAAATTTTAAGGTGTAAAACAGACAGTCAAAAGCTTCGTATTTTAATTTTTAAAATAATAACTGTTATTTGTGGCTATTCCTCAAAGTTTATATTTCTTTGGTTTTGTAAAAGTGTTTAATATTACTACTATTTGAATAAATTGCTTTATGGTTTTGTTATTACATTTATTTGCCAGGCTGATCGCCGTGAGCCTAATGCTTAACCGCTTTTACACTATAAGGTCACAGTAATAGAAGATATACAAAACTGTTAGGCACGGGAAATGTTGCCAGCTCCGCAGGGAAATTTCCGTTCAGAGATATTTTCCAAATAAATGTGAATAAATAGGGCTTGCGAGATTAAAAGCGGGCTCGTTGATATATTGCAGGCGTTGTCGCATTCTTGGGTTCGGGACTTGGGTCACGAAATCCGAATGACATGTAAAAATGACCAAATAGTTTGATTTCCAAAAGTTATTTAGAAAACTACTAAATAAAACAAGAAATAATTTCGAATTACTAATTAATAATAATATATTGGTCCATTCATACTGATATATTAACTTTTAATTATAATAATAATTGAGAGAAGATAATTCTTTTTGAATTCCGCAGTATTAAGTATTCTTTCAGGAATGCTAAAGGAATGAAAAATTAGCTTAAATATTATATAAGTCTATGTTTCCATTTTGTCTGTTACAACTCTACTACTAAATAAATTTGCATAGAGATGCAGCAGATATAATTTATTAGATTATTTTGCATTATATAATATTAAGTAAACTTGTAAATTTTATAACTTATAAATTTAGTAGAAACGTTTTAAAATTACACTTGTTGAAGCTGTAAATGTACAAAAAAGTACATACACAAGTAAACACACGAATTTCGATTAGATTATTTTTCAAAAGTTTTGATAAACCTAAATAAAATTCTACTGTGCAGTTTGCTTACAATGTTTTCTCGTAGGCAATAGGTGCGCATTGAAAAGTTCTGCTAGAGGTATATTAATTAAAGACTTTTTCACTATAACCTCTTTGAGGACTGAAAAAAATTGTTTCTTCAGAGGAATTCATGAATGCGCATGTCTACTGAGCAACTTGCATTCGTGCTTGACCTAATTAACATTTCATTTCTTTTTTGTGAACGATTTTTTTTTGTCACTAATTACTTTGACGACATCATCGTAGAAGATTTGATATTGTCTATGGTTACTAATGAAATTATGAAGTTGTTTCCTATGACCTAAAATAAAATTACTTTTTAATTTAGTTATATTATATACTTTATAATATAAGGACATGCCTTGCACGTTGAAATTTTCTCTAATTAATATATATAATAATTTGTTTACATCTGTCTTGAATTTAATTATCCACCACTTGTTAAGTTTAACTTTGTTAATATAGCAGAAGATGCTATCTAGAGTTACAAATTATTTTCCATTTATTTGATTCAATAAATAAGCCAATACGGAAAAACATTGGAAAGCGAATAAGTAAAGTCGATTTAATTTTATTTTGATTTATTATGACCTAAATTTCTTTTTTTTATTTCAATGGGAGGGAATATTTATTATTATATCTTGAATTTTCAAAGAGTTTTACTATAACTTAACAGTTACTCGTTCCATGAAATTCATTCATACCTATTTTAATATAAAATACCAACATCAGTAACAATAAAATATATGCTTTTAGTATTCTTCGTATACTAAATAAATTTTCGTTCGAAACTTTTTCCTGAGGGAACTCATTGTTCTTGTGGGATGCCTTTATTGTGAAGGCTATATTGACATAAACATTTGGCATTTACACGTCAATTGTATTACTAGTAATTTCTAAAGGACTTTAAAGTTAAAGTTGCAAATTAAATTACCGAAGTTGTTGATATTTTGTTTTATTTAGACTTTTAGATGATACTGAAATATGCTATTTTAATGGTAAAAAGTCCCTACTATTAGAATAATTCATTATTATAGGAAAAAAACTATAATCATATATTAAGTAGTTGATACATGTACAGCTAGCGGCTCACCCTCGCTTCGCTCGGGTTCGCCTCTATGAAAACAAAAACAAATCTATCCCTCGGGAACCGTATATTTTTCCAGGATAAAAAGTAGCGTATGTGTTATTCCAGATTATAATCTATCCTTGTGCCAAATTCATTCAGATCCAGCTGTTCTGGCGTGAAAGAGTAACAAACATACATCCATACATACATTCTTACAAACTTTCGCGTTTATAATATTAGTAGGATTTACATACATGTGAAGTTTAGTCTAAAATCTGGTTTTTACTAACAATTTTTTAAAATTTCAACAACTTTGTACCACTCAAAATCTCTGAACATATACAGAGGTTAAATCGATAAGTCCTCGATCCCCCTCCCATATTTGATCCATCAGTCATATTACACATTGTGTAGGGTTAAGTTATACCCATTATAAATCATTCTGTAGTTTTTTACAGAGTATACAGACCCTTGAGCTATAGATATTGTGTAAAAAATGGATCGGAATAGCCCTTAAAACAATTTTAGTGCATTTACGACTCAAGTAAACTTGATATCAATGTACAAAGTTATTTCTTTATTTACCATTTCATACTAATATAATAATTGCGTAAGTTTGTTAGTACGACATGTATGTATTAAGATGTACTTATTTGTTAATTCTTCTCATAACAAACTCATGGAATAAAGTGAAATTCAGATTGGAGATAGCTTTCTTTCTGGATTTATTAGAACAATTATTAGGCTATTATATCGATGTGTCTAAAAAACTAGCAACTATATAAATATGTAGGTATATATATTTAAAATTTTACTGTACTATTTTTTATAAAACGTAAAAAATATATTTTAATTTTTTATAAGTACTCTCAGCACACAACTCTTACACAAATTGGGTCGTGGGTCGTGCGTCGGGTACTACAGGATTTAGACAGCATTTCCAGATTTGGGCACCTTTTTAATGAAACGCGAATATTTCGCATCAAAAATCATGAAATGTAGTTGCTCTACTGGGGTAAATTACATAGACTAAATTAGAGAAAATTGTCGTTTTCTCAAGCAAAAGTATACAGTATGTAAAATATCTTATAATATCTTGTTAGGAGAAAAATTGATATTTTATCAATTTTTCTCCTACATAAGGCCTAATACACATTTAAAAAATACAATGAACTTTTAATATAAATCAGAACGACGTAATTAATTATTTTGCATTTATTGCAAATGGTAATTTTTAATAATATTGCCATTTTTCTGTAAATATTGTTTTAAGATGCAAAAACGAAAGACTAATAACTCGATTTCACCAACATCCCCTAAACTACCACCTACGTAAGGGATCCCTAGCTTAAAAGTTCCCCTAAACTAGCCCCTAAATTAAATTTCGTTTTACCATCGTCAGAGCCCTTATTTCTAGTTACTATAGGTATTTAGATGGCATTTTAACATTTAGGTGTAGCCGCTGGCTTAAGAAAAACGTTGGTAGCAAAAACGAAAGACTAGATCTTTGTTATTGCTATTTATTATGCTATACTCTCGATAATCTTGTAACTATCTTATATTTACTTACGGTTGGACATATGCCTTTTATTGATCGCTACTCGTCCGATTTTAGTCGTTTTGTTATCTTTTTTTATTCGATTGTTTTTATTTTTTTATTTTAGTCTATTGTAGTTTTAGTTCGTCATAAATACACTATTTAAAAAAATAGTATTCTAAAAAATAAGGCCTTAATATGAATATCTGATCAACTTATTATAATGATTTATAGTATTTATATGCAAAAGAAAATAACCTTTTATTTATCAGAAGAATTATCCGATTACTAAGAATCCGCTTTTGCGCTTCTATTTTTTTAGTTAATTATAGTTTATACACTGAATGTTGTTCCATTCTTTAAATAGAATTAATTATCTTTACCTTTTTATAGTAATGCTCTTTAGTTTTTTTATTTAGCAATTATAATAACAATATCGAGAAACGGAGATATTTTGAGGACTGAGTGATAAAGGCTAGTTTTTATCTCGGTATATTAAATTTTTTAGGAATATTACAACAGTGTTTTGTAACAAAATGTTTTGTAACAAATGCTGTAGAACGTGCGGAATATAGTGTAGACTGAGTGAACTTAGGATCATAAATCTGTATATTGTATATAATTTGATATATTTTAGGAGAGCAACACTATCGTGTTCAGTCGATTAAACTTTGTAATTAGTAGCGATGGGCGCTTGACTAATAACCTGTTATTAGTCATTTACCTGTTATTAGTCATTTTTGTTATTAGTCTACAGTTATCCGAGTCAGCGAGATACACCCATTTCCTCCTATCAATTGTATTAAGCCTAATAGTGTACATCTTCTGCTGCTTTAGTTGCTATAACTAGAATATATGATAGTAATGGGGTTTATATTGTCCCAACTTTATGTGGCATTTTATTTACTTGTATTCACCCCTTTTAACGTCCCACTGCTGGGCACGAGCCTCCCTTCAAGACGAGGGGGATCAGGTCATAGTCCACCACGCTGGCCAAGTGCGGGTTGGCGGACTTCACATGTCTTTCGAAAACTTGTCAGATTCTCTCAGATATGCAGGTTTTCTCACGATGTTTTCCTTTACCGGCAAGTGGTAATCATGTTAGAAATGATTCGCACACGGAAATATCAGAGGTGCGAGACCCGGAATTGAACCCGCTTCCCTCGGTTTGCCAAACGAGCGCGTTACCACTTTCCTTTATTATTTTATTTACTTATAAGTTTTTTAATTTTTTTAATAACACCTTATATATACAGTTACATATATATTTTATCTTATTTTTTTATTATTTTATTTTAAGCGTATTTTAGGATTAAGCGAAATAAAAAAATATAGCTCTTTAAATTGATCGACGACGATCAACCAAGTTATATCGACAAGCTACTGGCTGATTGCTAAAGATTGATGGAGACATACGCATTCTGTAATTCATATTAGGTAAAGATTTCAACAACAAAATAGCCACATTGCGAGCTTTATACGGTTTAGTTAATTTTAACTCACAAGACATACTCGTACACTATAATTTCAAAGATAATCATATATATATATATATATATGTGTGTACACACAGCGCCATCTAGTTCCATGGTAAGATACGAAGCCTGTGTTATGGATACCAGATAGTTGATACACTACATATATACATATAACTTTTAAATACATACATATTATAAATATTAACACCCATTACTGGAGTACAAAACACTCATGCTCATCACACAAATGAATGCCCCCAGCGGGATTCGAACCCGCAACCGCTGACATAGCAAGAAGAGTTACTACACACTGAGCCAAACGTGTCGTCTAAATATAAAGACTAAATAACGTTCAACGTAAAATCATAATAAACGATATCTTAAACAGCAATAGCAAGAGGGATACAAATCAGTTAAGCATGGGAACGTCTAACGTTAGTTCCAAGGGGAAAATATATTTGAAATAAATGTGAATAAATAGGGCTTGGGAGATTAAAAGCGGGCTCGCTTATATATTGCAAATATCACTCGGGATTTCTCAATAAGCGACACAGACAAGGTAATTATAACACAAATATAATTAATTCCAGCTCTCAAATCTTAAGAATTTCATAGATGTTTTTGTATTTATTGGATAAAAATAATTTCATTTATTCTGATTAGGCTATTTTAAATCTTATCTTTTCGGATTTTTTCGCAGATTTTTATTTAAAATGTCAAATATTCATGTAAATCTAAGAAAGTATTAGGCTGTTTTATTTCGAATATCCATACCGACTTATTACACAAGACCTAGCTATAGTATGACAAAAATGTATTATATTTATTATAAGATGCTTATTTTAATACCTAAATAAAATGATTTAGTTAATCAATATAATAATCAGAATAATTCAAGCAGAAGTAAGAAAATAATATTTCTAAAGTGGCTTAAATCTAAATATATGTACATAAATATTATAAAGAGACAGAGTTTGTTTCTTGAAACGCGCTAAACTCAGGAACTGTTGATCTGAATTGAAAAATTTGTTTTGCATTAGATAGCCTTTTTATTGAGGAAGGGTATAGGCTATATATCATTATGCTACTACCCAAAGGAGCGGAGCAGTAATCATAAATGTTATATCGGAAGTTTGAACGCGGGCGAAGCCGCGGGTACTCCTAGTATTTTATATTTGACTTCACAAACAAAACTTCACTTTAGTAATACAAACACACTTAAACTTTACATATAAAATATTTCTTCACATATGAATACAGAATTTTAAATTTTATAAGAGCTAAACTTTTTGGGGTTTCCCTCACTCTAAATTGCAAAAATATAACCTTGTATTTTGGTCACGTCAATCTGTCCGTGTAATTGATAAAAAGATATGTGTCAGGCAAAAGGATGCCATAAATAACTTCGATTCTGGAATAAATAAGGAACATCTTTAGAGACGAATTGTTAAATTCGAAATGAATTCGAATTGTAATCTCATTAAGCCAAAAAACTTTTTAACAAAAAAATAAAACCGACTTCAAACAAAAGCACTAAAAAGTAAAAAATAACTGATTGGTCGTTTTCATTTACTATACATACCTAATCAAATATTTTAGAAGTAGATTAAATTCATCATTAGCTATTTTTCCACCCTTAGAGGTGGTATTTTATTTGAAATTTAAATGGGACCAATCTGGAAGTATATACATTTTCAAACAAAATAAAAATTGTCCAAATCGGTTAATAAATGACGGAGTTCTGAGGTAACAAACATAAAAAAAAATACAGGCGAATTGAGAACCTCCCCCTTTTTGAGGAAGTCGGTTGAGAATACTAAAGTGTAACGAAAATGGCCAAGGCCATACTAAGATTGATAGACATAAGTATGCAATCTCAAATTATTATTAGGTTTATCTGAATAGGATGTAGAGATTATCACTGACACAATACAATGAATTGAACTAACTATATTGAAATTTAGTGGCATTGTATTCTTTGTGATCGACAGCAATAAAAGTCACAGCTGACAAACGTCTCAGTTTTAACGTCAATATATATATATATATATATATATATATATATATATATATTTCACACAACAGGTTTACAAAAAAGTCACAGCTAAAAGTCACAGCTGACAAACGTCTCAGTTTTAACGTCAATATATATATATATATATATATATATATATATATATATATATATATATATATTTCACACAACAGGTTTACGTATTCAAAGTTGGTCATTGTGAAAAGCGTATTTCTTAGTATGATTTTAGAGACGGTCAAAGGGTCGCTTTCGCTTCGACATCACTATTTATAAAAGGGTTTCTAAAACTATTTTTCTTTCAGTACACTATAAGTTTTAGACAATTTATATTTTGAACCATAATATAGGATAAAAGGCTATAAAAGATATTTTATTAATATGATTGCAAATCTTTATATATCTGTGGATGAGAATAGTTCAAATAATATAAAAAAAAACCTATGTAATAGTATGTAGTATAAATTTTCGCTAACGATATTAATTAATAAGTTAGTAGTAGAGTCACTTTGACGACAAATGTTTATTTTTAATTTTTATGTGTTTGACATAGGATATCTTTTTTATTAAAGGTAATTGTTAAATATATTTAATATAATATAATTGTTAAATATATATAATTTGATGACACGTTTGGTTCAGTTTGTAGTGGCCCTACTTTCTGTGCCGGCGGTCGCGGGTTCGAGTCCCGCTGGGGGCATTCATTTGTGTAATGACAAAGGTTTGTACTCCAGTCATGGATGTTTATATTTATAATATGTATGTATTTAAAGTTATATAATATGTGTAGTGTATCAACTATCTAGTATCCATAACACAAGCCTCGTAGCTTACCATGGAACTAGATGGTGCTGTGTGTTAATGTCCCAACGTATTTATTTATTTATTTATTTATTTATATTAGTCTACAGTCCCCAATGGTTTTTTTTTATTATTAAGAACAAGCTAAAAATTGATGAGTGGCTTCATTTTGGCGAGGCGCCCAACTATTCTAATTTCTACGAGAATTTGATAGTAGTAAATACTATTGCGATGTGTATAAAAAATATCACCGCGAGGGCGATAAAATCCGAGCGTAGGACTGAGAAATCTTGTAAGACGATTTAATCATTCAATTATGCATATTTTTAATAATAAATACCAGGAAAATCAGACGGCTTTTAATAAATTTTATGATGTTGTTATTTTAACAAGTTCGGGGAGGGGTATTTTTTGATCGAAACCATATGTTTTGTAGGTCAATATTTTTTTCTTCTTTGATGTTAGAAAATCTCAAAAATAAATCATAAAACAACCTGTTAGTAATAAATTTTAGACTACCACCGTTTGGACATGTTCCGTATGAAGCTACAATTGTATCTACCACTATTAAATTCACGTAGAAAGAACAGTTGGGCGTCCCGCCAAAATAAAGCTGCTCATAAAGCTTTAGCTTATTATTAACCATTAAAAAAAACCGTTGGGGACTGTAGACTACTTGTAATGTTGATTTGTATATTGTGATCGCGGCCTGTTGAAATAGAATAAGCCGCGGAACTCTGCAACTGTAACATACTGAAGGATATGCTTAGGGTACTCTCCATTATTTCATCTGGGCTTAGAAAATGTTTCCCTAGATGAGTACTGCACTTGTGTGTTGTAAGTCCACACTTCCCCAGAAGATGAAGTGGCGTTTCACCTGCTTCTATACATCGTCTGCAGGTGTATGTATCATTGTTAATTTACGTTAGTTATTCCGCTGCTAGTTATCACAAATTCTTGGGTCGGAAGATGTTATAATATACGCTAAAATCTAGTAGAGGCTTCTTGACGAATAAGGTGTTTTAGGTGTTATTAGTTGCCCTCACTAAGCCCAATAACGTAAACTACGCAAAGCGGAATCTCTCGTGCAAATTTCGGTAAATTGTTCCACAATGGTGTTGTCTCGCGTTAAGTTTCATGGTCTTTAGGGTGATGATGGTTTTGTTAAAGGGAACCATAACAAACCAGGATTTTTTTCACGGTGTATAGCCCTTATCACGACGTGACGAGATATTTCCACCTGCTACCGCTTTCTGGATGTACTGGGAGTAGTAACCGTTAGTATTACTTACTAGCGATTTGTAAAACTTCGTAAAATATACACGAATATACATTCACACTTGCTTGGGATGGGTTCGTTCCTAGGTACATTTTAATGGTTAGTATGGAATAGATAGACTATATATTATACTAGCGACTTCCCTCACATCGCTCGGGTGTGCCCCTAGGTACGCGGATTTTGTTCCAAATTTCATGGGATTTAACTTTTTTGCGTGGAACCCTAATTATTTTTCTTAAATAAAATGAACAAACAGACAGACGGACGAACGGACAAACGAATGGTATTTTTGTTATAAGTACGGTATATACTTTCATATATATATTTAGTAAAAAGCTGTTATTTTGACATTACAAACAAACACTTCAATTTTATTTATCTGTATAGATGATATAGTCTATAGCCTTGCTCAATAAATGGGTTATCTAATGCAAAAAGAAATTTTCAAATCGGATTAGTAGTTCCTAAAATTAGCGCATTCAAAGAAACAAACTCTATCACTTTATAATATTAGTATAGATTATAATATTTTTTTCTTCGTTAAAAACTATTATAAAAAGTAATCTAATAAAATCTATTTTTTATATTATTATACTTAAATTAAAATTAAAATCCTAACACCATTTGTTCATAGTACCTCACAACTCTAACAAAATCTCATTACAGGAAATCTTGCTAAAAGCTCATTACGTTTAAAAATGACATTTTCTTTTGTTTAAAACTGGCAAACACTATCAAAGCTTATAAATAAAAATGTCTGTGCTTTTAGCCTGAAAACTAGAACAGATGTTTTTACAGTAAGTAGATAACTCGTTAATGTTCGACATAGTTCTCTGAGAGACCATTAGTGCATTCTCTTTAATATATTCTTAATTTAGTTCACTGTAAGTATTTCAGTGAGTTTTGCTTTATATTTATATCTTTTATTATAAATTTATAATACATCATTTTATAGTAAAACTGTATATTTCTGTAATTTTACTACTTTTGTAATTTTATTGCAAAAAAATCTTATAGATACTACAAATAAATGAATTATATCTACATACTTTATGACAATTCTCCATTTTGAAATTGTAATATTATCTACAGAATATAATTATCACAGTAATAAAATATAATAAATAAACTTATTTATTTATAACACTTTATTGCACAAGAAAATAGTACATTAACATAAATAATTAATTATACAATTAAAGAGATGTGCAAAGGCGGCCTTATCACTAAAAGTGATCTCTTACAGGCAACCGATAGTAAAGGATATAAGAAAATAAGTGAGCGGAAAGGTGCATAAAGTGCAAATCATTAAAACTTAATATAAATAAACATACATAAAAATTTACATATATAAAATATTTGTTTTACCATATATATTTTTATTATATATACATAACATACATATACATAATAATAAATAATAAACTTATTTATTATATTTGACTTATCTGCTTCAGTTCTTACAATATAAGTACAATAGTAAATATTATTAGTTTGGTAATTAATTAATTCCCGAATCGAAGAAAATATCGGCCCTTTCATTACTTATTAACATTTGATTAATGTTACACTAAGTAATGAAATAATCGTTATAATTTGTTAAAAATAATTAATCTAGAAGATCGGTGGAAAAGTCGCTATGTTTTATCATTTGGAAAACTAAACTTTTCAATAAAAAAAACTAAAATTTTCTAATTATTACGATAATTGTCATTAAAATAAAACTTTTTTTTGATGTTTTGATTTAAAGAAGAGTAGATCAGTTTTTTTTTTAATTTAGCACAAAATTAATATCCAATTTATCATTGTCATGGTTTTATTCATATATAATTTTAGGTGATGAGGGGTTCGAGTGCGTCGTCGCATTTTATTTAATGAAGATTGATGTTCTCTTATTAGTCTCACACTTTCTTTAATTGAAATTTCAAACGAATAATCAAAGGGCATTAAAAATTTCTTATTTCTGATGAAAGTTTTAGTTAAATTTGTTTACTAAGTAATGTAATACTTTAGAATGTACGACGACACGATTGACTCAGTTTGTAGTGACCTTACTTGCTGTGTCAACGGTCGCGGGTTCGAGTCCCGCTAGGTGGCATTCATTTGTGTGATGAGCACGTCTGTACTCCAGTCATGGGTGTTTATATTTATAATATGTATAAATTTAAAGTTTTATATTTAAAGTTTTATATGTGTGTAGTGTATCAACTATCTGGTACCATAACACAAGCCTCGTAGCTTACCATGGAACTAGAAGGTTTTGTGTGTTAATGTCCCAACATATTTATTTTTTTATTATTTATTTAAAACATAGTAAGAAAACAGTATTGGATATGGATTATTAGACTGTGGTAATAGCGTCCTAATATCATTTAAATGTTAAATATTGTGAAATCATAATATGCAGTTTAAAAGACATAATAATGTATATAAACTATAACAGATTTATTAAAATAAATAAACGATTATTCGTTCACTTGAAGTTTTGAACATTGATTTCAATAATAATAATTCAGATGTACCGTAACTACTTTGGGAATGAGTGGGGTTTTGAATTCTTACATTAAAAATAAAATTTAATTAATTATTCCTAATGTAGTAGAACAATCTGATATCTACTATATGTAAAACTTCTTTCCATTCACAACCATGCTTTTTTAAATTATTTTACAGGATAACAAAAGTCGTCACGGCCGGTGCTCAGCTGTTGTTTTAACAATGTTGTTATATTACGCATTTTATCCCATTGGGACTTGTGCGAACGGTGATTATGTAAATTTAGACACCCCCAGTGCGGATCACATAAATCGTTTCATATTTTATCACATTTTTGCATAATATACATATATATATTGTGTAAGCCAACCATCATCCAGAGCGGGGTTAAAGGTGGCTACTTATTTGACAGATGATTTGTTCCCTTTGTGACGTGTTTCTGAGCCGGCTAAAGTTATGGGTATAATTAAAAAGAATGAGCCCATAACGTGATTTTTTAAAAAATGGACTACCATTTGTTTGCTTTGATTTATCCTTGTATTTGTTTTAGTTAACACTAGCACTACCCGCGGCTCCGCCCGCGTTCACATGACCAAAAACCAAATTCTTAGGTTTTACATATTAGTATACTCTTACATTGCAGTTTTTGTATTTTTTTCTCAGAATTCAGAAACGAGATATTTTCCCGCGATAAAAAGTGTCCTATATGTTGACCCGGATAACCACCTATCACCATACCAAATTTCGTTAAAATCTGTCTAGTAGTTTTCTCGTAATGCGGTAACAGACAGACAGTAAGACAAAACAAAAATTCGAAAAACTATAGATTCGGCCTCTGTATCGATAATAATGACTATTTCAATAAGATTTTCCAAAAAATATTTAATGTACAGATTCGTCTTAGTTAGAATTTATTATACTTATGTATAGATTTCAAGGGAATATGCACTAAAATTATGTTAATGCAAATAGTTTATATAGTTACTTATACTACCATCGAGTTAGTTCTCATTCTGGAAGTAAATTAATAGGCGAATGATGTTTAATAAGGAAGATATAAAGTCCACAGAGAAAGCTACCGCAAATAGCAATTTGCATTCTGTTAGAGGCGTAGAATTGGCGTTTAACTTCAGACACTTCATTGCATTCAAATGGCGTGTTTATAATTCAAATTGAATAGGACTTATGATATATAGCTTTTTGGAATAAATATGTATGTATATATGAAGATATTTTAATAAATATATGAATTAATATTTATTTCTTTTTCTATTTTGTAAAAGTAAAACTTGTTTTTGCCCTCGTCTCCGTTTACGTGGTAGCCAATAGGAAAGTCGAAAAATATCTAGAATATAAGATATCTCGATTCCGAATTGCACTCAAACGAAGGTTAATTTGAGTGGAAAAGAAATGTAATTAGTATTGTGTGACATGGTATTGTTGTTGTGTTGCTTATTTGTACTGGCATAGCAATTTTTATTCTCCTTCAAAATTTTTATATATATATATATATATATATATATATATATATATATATATAATTAGCTATTTCGTTAAGACAAGGCTTTGTGAACGTCGTCTGTCTATGTTTACAAAAAAAAAACACAAAATATACAGTCTCTACCATGTAAGATTACAAAACGTAATTTTTACCTTATAACTTCAAAAAGTTTATCGAATATCTATGTACAAATTACATGGTATTGATATATGTACCTAAACCTTATTTCGAAGTTATGCCATATGTACGTGTAGTTACTATGCTAAGTAATCCATCCAAGGCTGTAGCGTTCATTCTATCATAAATTATCTTGCCTCTATAGTAATTGATATATGATAGTTCGGCGGCTGCTTGGATCTGCCAAACACTAATAGCTAATATTGACATCTATATTACAGATATAGAAAGCCTTGTTAATAATCATTAGGTAGTAAGTTTCGCTTAGAGGAAAGTTATGTTAAAGGTTTTTTTGAGCTAATTTGATGAATTGAATAAAGTTAGTTTCTAATATTTAAGTACTAAAAAAAGTTTACAATGCATGCTTTGTAGTTTTCTTTTAGTTTGAATAAACAGACATACTTTACATATTTTACACTATGTCAAAGTGTTGACAGTAGACTCTATAATTTTACTTATAACTAGCATTGCCCGTGGCTTCGCTCGCTTACTACTACTAAAATATTAAATTATTATTATGCCACTTTCTATCAAAATGGTATACAGGTGAGCCTTTTTTAACCAAATTTTTACTAGACTAAGTATGAAAGTTTCCCCAGGAACTATGATTATAATTATCCGGTTATAAGTGAAAATAGTAAATAGTTCCATTGCTTTTGATACAAACTGACATGATAATTGTTTAATTATCTTAGTTCAGATGAATTTACTTTTTCTCTAACTTTCTTTTTGCAGTTCTTTTCAGGCATTTTTCAAATATTTTATTTGAATTTTAAATTATATATTTCATAAATTCGTGGCGATATCTATTTGTAATTTTCTAAATGACATATTATGTAATACATAGCAACATAATATTATTGTTTCTTTTTTTTCTCAAAAGTGTTTATTTTTACTTTCTGGTTTATTTCATAAGTTATGAAGTAAAAACTACGTATAGTCATGGCGTGATTTTACTAAAACCAGTTTTGGTTTTTTTCTTATAGAGAAACAGACATTTTATCATGACATGTTCAGACAAGCGGACAAAAATATAATAATAAAAATATATCGATAATAATGGCTATTTTAATAACGTTTTCAAAAATATATATTGAATAAGCAAATTCGCCTTAGATACAATTTTATTATGATATGTATAGTTTATTATATTCTATTAGATATTGTATTTTTAAAAATAGTAGTATATTTATTGTTTTCTTGTTCTAACGAAAAAAAAAATTCCATGTTTTGTATGTTTTCTTTGTTACATATTAGTTTCAAATGTACATATGTACACACCTATCTGAAAATCATTTTTGTGATTGTTAATGCAATAAAATATTTGTCAAGAGTTCTTGGTTTAACTATTATCTAATATATAATATTTCCATGTCACAATGTTAGTTACCGTACTCCTCCGAAACGGCTTTACCGATTTTTACCAAATTTTATTATTATTTTATTTATTTATATGCGTATTCAGTAGGTCTGAGAATCGGCTACTATCTATTTTCCATACCCCTAAGTGATAAGGATAAGGGTGGTCCTCCCAGACCCCACCCCCGGAAAGACCCCGAGCGGAGCGAGGGTGAGTCGCTAGTATTATAATATATTTCATTATTACTATTTAACTATTATTATATATTTCATTAATGACTTATGCCGTAAAAGATATCAATATCTATTTATACTAGATGTGTAATTATTACTAGTTACAACAGACGTGTAACATATTTATATTGATCTGGACCTTTCCTTAAGAAGCGGCAACATGTTACTTAGATATTAAGTAATTAGTCTTCAGTGTGTCAACTTAGTCTCTTCTTTTATTTTGCAAGCGAAACGAATATCAAGTCTAAGAATGTATAAGAGTTTATACTTTGTTAGTAAAAATGCTGAGCAAAGCATTCACAATATATGCATGACGAAACATAAAGTGAATAAATAAATTATATTTTGAAGTTATACTCCTTTTGGGACGTTTGGAAAAAAATATGAGAGTAAAATTTTTACAATGCGCGCGCACACCGACAGCCAATAAGCGACATGGTGAAGTTAGCTGATAACAGTTTGTTACAATGGTAGCCGTTGTTGTTGTCTGACACGTCCATACTTCCATAGTAATATTATAAATGTGAAAGTGTATTATAATACACGATAAAATACAGCTAAAAAATAAATTATGATCAGAATTACTTGAAACTTGGTATTGATGCTCTTGAATACAATTAAATAAACATGTGTTTTAGAATTTTTCGAAATTCGTCCTATAAGGGGATAGAATAGTTTCCCCCCCAACGTGCGTTCACCTTTTCGTGGTGGGGGGGGCTCAGTAGTGCCCGGCAATCCAACCGGGCGCGAAGCTAAGAAACGCACTGGGAGATTGCCCACTTCGGTGGGCGGTGGGAGGTGGCCCTCTTCGGGGGGCGGTGTACCATGCGGGTTGCTCCTGGTACTTCTCTGATAGCAGAGTGGACTGTGGAGCAACCCCATGGTTGTGGTGGTCTGCTTCGGCAGACCTGCCGTCGGGGCGTCGTAGTTGAATGCGTAAGCGATCCTGCGACGCCCCATTAAGACGGGGGAAGGTTTTGTTGGGTTTTAGTGGGTAGTACTGGCTGTATTACGCCGGTGAGTCCCACACGTCGTGCGTAAATGCATTTCCCAACGTTAAAAAAAAAAAAAAGGGGATAAAAGTTTGTATGAAACCTACCCTTTTAGAGTTTTTTGTAGTTTTAGCGCAAGCGAAGCCGCGGGTTCTGCTAGTGATATATAAATATTATATTCTTTCCTTAAATGATATTTTATAAATATATGATTGTAATATGCCTTATATTTATCATTCCTTTTACAAACAGAGAGTTGTGACATACGGGATGAACTCTTTAGCTATTTTTGTTCTAACTTGAAGAACTTGAAGTATAACTTCTTACGTACGTACATAAGTACACACACGCGTTTCTCACCAGTATTAAATTTCGTAGTAAAAACCTTGATGATGATATTTTAAAACCCATAAGAAAATATAATAGGTGTGTAAACCATGCTTAAAAACGAGCCAGTTTAATAAAGCAAGTCGGAGTCATAGCATTCGAGATACATAATATAACTTCGTTCTAATGAATGAGTTAGAAGGTTGTCACTCAGCAATAGAGCTCTTTCCGACTAATGAAATTACTGCAAAGACTAGGCTGGTACGGTTATTTTGACGAGACTTTCGTGATTCAAAACCGCTAGGAGTGGGTGCTATTATTATTAATTATTATGCGTAAGAAATTGTTTAAAATTTAATAAATTTATTAAAGTATATTTTGAATGTAATATTTTGTTGTTAAGAACCTAATATTGTTGTAAATTTATATTCATTATTTACTTATACTGTTAGATCTATACATATAATAAAATTGTAACTAAGCCGAATCTGTACATTAGATATTTTTTTGAAAATCTTATTGAAATAAACATTATTATCGATATAGAGGCCGAATCTATAGTTTTTAGAATTTTTGTCTGTCTGTCTGTTACTGCATCACGGAAAAACCACTGGAGGGATTTATATGAAATTTGGTATGGTGATAGCTGGTTATCCGGGTCAACATATAGGATACTTTTTACCGCGGGAAAATGTGTAATTTCTGAGAAATTATACAAAAACTGCAACGTGAGTATACTAATATGTAAAACCTAAGAATTTGGTTTTTGGTCATGTGAACGCGGCCGGAGCGGCGGGCAATGCTAGTATAACTATATATTGTTAATTATAGTATATACAATTGATACTTTGACAAACTATGTTCGATTATACATTAGATCAAAAGGATTCTTCAAGTTTTGTTATTTATAGTTTCATATTAATTTAATATTGATTGTTTACTATTTATTATTTTATAATATTAATAATAATATTGGATAGTTGTATTTTTAATATTAATTTTTTAAATGTATTGACATTCACCGTTGGGTAAAATTAAATGTAGAACCTAATGTTAGGGAAATTATGTTGAAATAGTTGTAATTACCATTTTGTAAGGTACTCCGTGAAGTTATCGAAGTAAAGGAAGAATCACTGAAGCTCAATAGGTTTATTTGAATATTCATTACTAACAATATGTTTTCATCTTACAATATCTTCATCTTACATGTCTTTAAATTTGTTAAAAAACTATAACAATAGGAATTTTCATTGCTTCTATACTTTAGTAAACTATTACTTTCTTAGCCATTGTCACTTTACTTGAGTATAAGCAAAATAAATTTAGCACTTTTTCTAATATGCCAAGATTGTAAAATTCCAAAGTTATAAAAATCCAAAATTGTGAATTTTCCAACGTACTATCTACATCTAAGCATAATCTATTTTATTACTTACCTGCATTTTTCTAGGGATCATCTTTATGTCTTAGTCCTCGCTATATTATTCAGGTCACCTTTCTAAAGAAATTCTGTAAATATTCGTGAAAACCGCATCAAAATCCTCGACGTAGGTACTGTGAGAGGACTCAGTACACAGAAAGACAGACAAAAATAGTGACTTTAATTTTTAGTGAAACTATGGCCTTCTAAAACTTCTTGCTGGCTTTCACGTATGCCAAAGAGAAACGATGCTTCATATCCCTTGTATATTCTACATTATATCCTTTCTTGTTGTATAAACATGAATAGTGATACAATAATCCTCTTAATATGGTTGGTCGGCGAAACATTCTAATATTTTTATTTAGATTTCGTTATAGAAATATCCGTCGCTTTATCTAATAAGTTTTGGTAAAAATCTTTTAATACCTCGTATAAGTTGCAACTTTTATACGTCTTTAATGCGCCATCTGGTGGTTTTTAAAGACTAATCGGAATAGATTGTGAAGTTAGGTTTGGACATCGCACTCCAGTGAAGCTTCTAGAGAAATAAATCTTCTGTTTGAAAATTGGATTTCTCATTTGATGTCCAGATGCAATTTTTTAATGCAATTTGCCATATATATATATATATATATATATATATATATATATATATATATATATATATATATATATAATTTTTTTCGTCCAGATGCAATTTTTTAATGCAATTTGCCATATATATATATATATATATATATATATATATATATATATATATATAATTTTTTTCGTACTTAATTGAAGGTTGCTGGGTTAAAGTCTCTTTTATATTATCTATTGAATCTAGTATTTGTACTATATGAAATTTCCAAAAACCATTTAATATAGAACGATCAAAATTACGATTGTTAGATATAAAGTTTGCAACCAGACAATAAGTAAACAAGCTTTTTTTTTAAATAATTTATTTGCATGCAAAGTAATATTATTTTAAAAGCCTTAAAGTAGAAAGTATGAATGTTAAAATATTAACCTTTCGCTTAAGTATGTCTTGTAAACAAAAACAACATTGTTTACAAAAATACTTATTAAGTTAATATTAACTTAAGTTCTAGCTCTCGTGATTACTTACTTAGCTTCTAAAAGGCAATATTCTGCACCACCAAGCATCGTGAAGTAGGAAACACAGATCAAATTTATATCAGTTACAGGAATTAAGCCATGAATATAGGTTTATTCCTAGAAATCAAGTGAATCATTCAGTTCACAGTATTAATACAACCACATCCAGTCCCAGATCAAGTCCGATACTACGAGTATGTGTGTCGATTATAGTGTTTGATTTGCCGTTTAATAGACTTGGCTGTAGAGAATGCTCGGACGTTATTTCGTTTTAGTGTTGCAATTGAGAATTCTCACGTGTGTTATTGCCTATATCTAATATATTTAAATGAGCAATTCTTGTATATATATTTATATATAAATATATAATCTGAATCTCGGAAAGGGCTCCAACGATTTTCATGAAATTTGGCAGACAGGGGGTTTCGAGGGCGATAAATCGATTTAGGTTAGTCTTATGCCTGGGAAAACGCGTGTTTTTGAATTTTCATGCGGTTTTCTGTTACATTATTCCACGGAAAATATTATATTCGATAATTTCGCATGCTCGGGCATAAGCATCATGGACAAGCGGCCAAGGCGCAAGATTGAATAAGTATTCGGGTTCGAATCCCGGTCGGATACAAAGGAAAAATTTTGTTGTTTTTTTTTGTATTTATTCAAGTTTAGTTTTTTTTAAAAGAAAATTGTACTTCATAACAAAAAACTCTGAGCGAAGCTCGGTGGCCCAGGTACTTATGTTTATGTAAGGAAGCAGATAAATAACACGTGGCTATTTTTCGTAGCCATAACATATCTGATCTATTAGGTAGAAATATAAGACCATTGATTGTAAAATGCATCGATCAAAAAAGCACTAGATACACAATCAGCGATAAAAAATTTCTTCACCGAATATGTGAATTAAGCAAAATTGGTGACAGTTTAAAGAGAACTTTTATATGTACTTAGTACTTTTTTGATCGATGGTAAAATGTCATATTTTAAAGCTTACATGATAATATAACCATTAAATTTTTAATAGTGTAGTTTATTCCATATATAATATGACTATCTCTTTGTACATTCATGTATGAGTTCCATGACTTGATATTTGCTTCACGGTTAGTTTCCTTAGAATTTTAATTAGAACTTTAATAAGACATTGTGCTGTTGAAAATCGTTTCAATTCTATTGCGAAAGGTTTTCCTTTCCTTTGTGCACTGGATTGGATCAGAGCCAACTAGCGTTACTTATCCCGACAAATTCCCAGTAAGTGTGACTTGGCTTGCACCTGTCACTGAATTAGCTGCAAGTAATGACCATATCGAGAGCACACGACTTTGAACTAATCTATTTTGAATCGGTATTACTTATATAAATATCTCATTAATGTTTCGTACCTACAGTAGATAATAGATATGCCATTAGTCTTTTCAATCGAGTTATAAAAAATAACGTAAAAAAATTGTGAGTTTAGATAATAAAATTCAGAAATTCCAAAACAATTCCACAAAAATAGATATATCGATAACAAAAATATTTAACAATAAATATTACTATATGAAATTAAGTCTTAAGTTTCTATAATTTGGTTGTTAATGCTTAATTAGTTAAATGAATTTTACCCGTCCACTAGGCACGGATGAAATTAACTAAGTTGTATATTAGATAATAATATATTGTAAAAGCAACATAAAACATAGATATGATACTAACTATTCAAAGATTTCCAACCACTCTGCAAAACGAGCTCGACATGAAATATAAAAACCTGACAATCACAATAGAATATTATAAAGTAAAAAAAAAGCTTTTATGTCTAAGAACACTAACACAACCGTAAGCGAGCTTCAAATACAAAGCCCGCCTTGTGTCAAAAATGTCAAGATCTTCAAAAGTAGAGCTGAGTTCATTGTACAAATGAAACGATATAGTTTGAGCAATGTCATTTTTATCCTACTTTCTACAGCATTCCTTTAACTTCTACTAATATATATATTAGTAGTACATATAGTAGTATTACGACATTTATCTATTATTATTTTTTTAATTTTTGTACTTTTAATTCATGAATATTTAAATGCTATGTACACTTAAAATTGACATACATGTATAAGATATATTATTATTACATTAATTAAATTGAAAATGTTTCATACGTATGTTGTAAGTGTGCTTTTTAGAAATAAAAAAAAATAAAAAATATAGATCTAAATTTCTATTTTTCCATATATGTAAGTAATTCATTTTGTAAATTATTTTTCCTGAAACACCTTCAGGATATTTTCGCAAAAAGTTTTAAGAGTAATAATGTTTATTCGGAATAAACGACAGAATGGTACGCTTCACAAATGGACAAAGTGCCCGGCGGCAAACACCGGACTCTCACTTTTTACATTAAAATAAAAGTTGTAGCTTACAAATGATCGCCAAACGAGGAACGAGGAAAACTCTTATCTTAGGGTCCAATGCCCTCCCATACAAATATTATTTTTTCATATCATATGTGTAGGTGTGTATGTTCACATGCGTGCGTGCGTATGTTTTATTTGAATTTTCACCTCATAGGTGCTTAAATAGTAGAATAACTCATATAATATATGAGAATTTAGGTTTTGTTTATAGTAATGCAAAGATATCTTACGCGCGTTTTTTTATATCACTAGATGTTTATAGTTTTTAGGAATATTATATTGCATGGATGTGTATAATTTTTTATTAATTTTGCACCAGTTATATATACCTATGGCTTTTGTTATGGTAAAGCAGACATGTTCATAAAGTAGCAGTATCATTTACATAAGCAAATAATTTTATATCTTAAGGATTCACATTTTTTTTAGTATTGACTGCGTATTCACAGCATTGGTCTAAGGATAATTTTTGGGGTACACCGTATATAAAATTCTGTGTATTTGTGTAGTTATCTGTGACCCGCACAGATTATTTTCTGTCTCTTAAGTAATTAATAACTCTTTTAAATACTCCTGCCTAAAAGGCAATCACTAACTCTCATATATTCTAGCTTATTGAGTATGAGCGCTTTTAAAGCAAAGTCAAAAGTATATGGAAGGAATATTACCTTACATATATTTAACAAAGGTATCACCGACAGCCCATCCTGTAGAATACTCTATAGATCGAAGAATAATCAACTTATATCTAACTGCAATGAATTGAGTTTGTGA
Organism: Brenthis ino; assembly: GCA_921882275.1. NCBI lineage: Eukaryota > Metazoa > Arthropoda > Insecta > Lepidoptera > Nymphalidae > Brenthis > Brenthis ino. The sequence continues at coordinate 957,856 of OV170225.1, forward strand.
AAATAACTATAGAAAATCTTGGCCTTAAAAGATTGGTCTCAATCCCAATATTCCAGGCTTTCGGTAGCCTTGACAGCCATTAGTCCACTAGTGGACTCCCGTTTAACTGCCTCGGTGGTGTAGTGGCTAGCATGTACGGCTGCACACCCGGAGGTCCTGGGTTCGAGTCCCGGGTCGGGCCAAGTTTAGTTATTGAGTCTTCCTGTATAGTAAGTCTCAGTAACAGCCCGGAGTTGGGAAGTTGGCGGTGTTTCACCCCCGTGCCTCGGAGAGCACGTAAAGCCGTCGGTCCTGCGCCTTAACTCTCACCGGTCGTGTCGAGTGGTCGTCCCACCGGAGTATGAGAGTGATAGGAATAGAGAGTGCCTTGTGTCTGCGCGTACACTTGAGCACTATAATATCTCCTGCGCAGTTGGCTAATCTCATTGAGATTGGCCGCCATGGCCGGAATCGGCTAGGAGAACATCATCATCAGTGGACTCCCGCTAAAAAAATCTCAGTTGGAATGAGTTAAGTACAATCTCGCGAACAACAGCGGACTAATAATTAAAATAGACTAGATAGGTTGTTTTAGAAGAAATCAAAGAAGAATATACTATTTATAATAAGTTAGACTACTAATACTACCAGACTTAGACTATTTATAATAAGTTATTATTTTTATTACTGTAGTTTAAGAAGTAGACATCCAAACTAAAAAAAATACGAATATTGAGCAAATACGAGTATATCCTTATTTGTCAATACATACATTGTCCTTGGTTATCTATCCAGCAATGAGAAACAGAAAATAATCCAAAGGGATAAAATATACGTGCATTAGAAAGATTTCAAACTTCAGCTCGTTTTCTAATTTAAAATTTACTATCATGATAACGGACGTGTGAAATACGCTTTATTTTTTAATGAAAAAAATTGCTTATTATACAATTCTGTAAATAATTTGATTTGTTTATTATGAATTCGTTATTAAAATATATTATTTTTTCATAAATATTTAGATTTCTGATTTAATTAGAGACAGTAGAATTAGATTTTTTGATTTTTAAATTTTAACAACGTTCGCCTCTTTAAACTTGAATACACTAATTTGGAAGCTCGAAGCCACAATTTGTTTAGACGTGTGCCATCACATTATATAAAGTAAATTAAAGTTCACAAGTCTTTATTTCTAGCAGAATACATATATACTGTAAAGAGTACATGTATAGTAAAGTTTTATTTTATTGTAGTGGACATGAGTTGGAGAACCGCCAAAATTATTTTACTATATTTGTCCATACCGAGCTTGTAGCTAGAACTTAATTCACACCCGTTAGATCAGTGTTTATTAAATCTTTACTTCTAAGTACTTCATTTCAATCGTTCTGTTTGTTTAGTTATTTATAATAAACTAGCACTGCTCGCAGCTTCGCCCGCGTTCAGATGACCAAAAACCAAATTCTTAGGTTTTACATATTAGTATACTCTTACATTGCAGTTTTTGTATTTTTTCTCAGAAATGAGATATTTTCCCGCTGTAAAAAGTATCCTAAATTTTATCATAATCCCTCCATTGGTTTTTCTGTGATGCGGTAACAGACAGACAGGCAAAAATTCTAAAAACTAGATTCGGCCTCTGTATCGATAATAATGTTTATTTCAATAAGATTTTCTAAAAAATATTTAATGTATAGATTCAGCTTAGTTACAATTTTATTATTATGTATAGATAACCATTTTATTTAGGAAACCACGTGTTTTTTTACATAGTTATGTACCTACAGTGTTACTTAGAGTATAATTGCAAATACAAAAAAGACATATTTACACAGTTTTATACAAAGTTTTTTTTTTGTCCAAGCTGGTTTTATATATCTGCAACTTATACTTGTGAGCCTGAAAGATCTTACGTTTATAAACTAATTCAAATTGGATGAGATTACAAAAATAATTCAAAAAATAATTACAGTGTATTTTAAAATTTATAATATACGCTATAATAATTTAAAAATGTCTGTTGAACTTTTGGTATATTTCTTATTAGAAGGGCTGAAATAAGCATACGACTTGTCTCGTAGTAAGTTTGTAGTAACCGTAGCCAATGTTTCTACGATTGCAGCAACTTTTGAAATAATTAAAATGAAGGAAAAGGAGATAGAACTGTCATTTTATGAAAAACTCTCAATGGTGTCTGTTCTGCTAATTTACTTCAATATTCTATGAGATATGAATAAAATAAATAAATATATATGTTGGGGCATTATCACACAACACCATCTAGTTCCATGGTAAGCTACGAGGCTTGTGTTATGGATACCAGATAGTTGATACATTATACATATATAACTTTAAATACATACATATTATAAATATATAATCTTCGCAGCTTAAGCTTCCTCAGCATGGTTCTACCGTACAAGATCAAAGTACCTCAAAAGTAATAATTCTTCTTCCTTCTTATAATATAAAATATACTTTTAATTAAATGTCACATCATGTGATTTTGTGGGGAGTTCAAGTTATCTACTTATTTGATTGAAATAAATTAATCGAATTTTACTTGTACAGTCAAAGTCAGGCGTAATTATTCGAAATAATAACTATAAGAGATATTTTGTGAGGTAATATAATATACATAACTATGTATTACGTAGTAATTAACCTATGTATATATTCCTTCACAAATATCTTTTTTTTATATAGTGTGTACATAAAATTTATCGAGATATTTATTAATGATTTGTTTCATGTGTTCTAAATAAGGCTCGATGAAAAGATATTTTCTGTACAAGAGTCGCAGCTGGAAACATAAGTTATTAATATCGCAAAAGCACAGCAAGCACCTTGACTTTAATATTCTAAGAGCAGCCTCTTTCTTGTGCACAATGCATTTGCATCAAATTTCGCCTGTATTTTTTGTTACTTTGACACCGTTTTTCGATAACTATTAAGATGCAGTAAGAAATAGGCTTGATTGAAAACAAACTATTAAGTAGAAGTAAAATTTATTATCTCACAGAGAAAACTCGTTTTACGCATATGACTTTTATTTGTGACTAGCATTGCCCGTGGCTCCACCCGCGTTCAGATGACGAAAAATCAAATAAAATAGCGATATAGTTTAATTTTTTAAGATAAGCTATTTTTACAAGTTTTTTCCTTATTTAGTAAGTTACCATGCTACAATATATAGAGTATCATCGTGGTTTTATTCTAACCAGTTTTTGTATTTTCTCCCAGAAATGAGATATTTTCCCGCGGTAAAAAGTATCCCATATGTTGACCCGGATAACCAGCTATGAACATACCAAATTTCATCAAAATCCCTCCAGTAATTTTTCTGTGATGCGATAACAGACAGACAGACAAAAAATCTAAAAACTATAGACTCGGCCTCTGTATCGATAATAATGTCTATTTCAATAAGATTTTCCAAAAAATATTTAATGTACAGATTCAACTTAGTTAGAATTTTATTATATGTATAGATTTGATTTTAACATTTGACGTGACTCGGAGAGTACAGCACGATATGCCATCGGTCCTGCGCCTGATCTCTCACCGGTGGTGTTGTATTATCGTCCTATCCGAATTTGGGAGTAACAGGAACCGTCAAAAGGAAAATTTCCACCGTAAGGTATGATTTTCGATTTCTTGAAATTTATATAGAAACACCGTAACATATTTGCTTAATGATGGTGTATATGGTATATAATATAGTAATTAAAAATCATTTAAAAATGAGTCCTTAATTGGCGAACATATCTCGTAACATGCCTACGCATAAAAATAAAACGAATCGAGTACCTCCTCATATTTTAAAGTCGGACCAAAAATAAGTGGTAGAATGTCTACGCAGTTCAACGGAAGAATCAGCTCCGCATTTAGGTTATCTTTTTATATGAAGGCATAGTTGAAATATTATTAAGTAAGTTTAAAGTCAACTGGAAGTTTACTATTTTTTTGCATTTTTCGATGTTTAACATGCAACGTCCTTAATTCTGATAGTTTTAAATTTGTAAATAAAACTAACTTTTATAAAAACGTTCATTTCTTTAAAATCCAAGGGGTGGATAACAAATTCAATTATAATTCATAATCGAGATTAGTAATTTTGCTATCGTTATTATTTTCAAGTGATCAAATACGCATTGTTAAATTTTATTATTATTAAACATTTTAACAATCAGTATGGAGATATAAGAATTAAAGCCTATAACTGTAGTAGCAATTACCTAAATCTTATAATATATTGAACAGTATCTGTGATATAATCTATTTATTTGCAGTGTGTTTGAAATGGGGAGTGTAAAAGCTTTCAATCGCGTGTTCGCTGACAGATAGCAATCTGCGGGCAGTATGCGTTGCCTAATTAATAGCGTAGTATCGCGTGGAAGCCGACCACTTGTCTTGGCAGCGGCGGATGTTAAGAAGAGTTGCAAGCGATGCCGACACCTTAAATGTTTTTAAGGAACACAGTGTTTATTTTTTAAAAGTTGTTAGATAACATTTTCCTACTATATGATAATGAGAATATATGTATGTATTTTTATCACTTTTTCACTATATCGCTGCTGAAACTACATAAAAACTTTGTTAATGCAAACGTATATAATTTTAATTCAGAATATACAAGTCCGAGAAATAGTAATTAGTATTAATCAATTCATACAAAAAACATTATTAAGCTTAAAATTAACTGGAATTTTACGTATTTTCTTGCATTTTTCGATGGTTATCATTAATAAGTGTGTGAAAAAATGGGCATATTTGAATAGGTTTATATTGAACCTTTATATTATATTACTAGGTAATTAGAATTTTCCATGGTTTTATTTGCAATTTAAATTCATTTTTTAAGCATAATGAGAATGTTTTGTTTAAATCTAAACGATAAATTATTATAAAGTTTTACACTAAATAAGTTTTGAGTTTTACCGCACGCGTGACTTCGCTGTGGCTAAGATAAATTGCGAATGACGACATTTTCACACTCCGGTAAAGTCGCTTGCTAAGCTATCCATCGATATTTAACGATTTAAAGGCGATCATCGCCTATTACGTCCAATATAGAGCATGTCTTATTTGATAAGGATTTATATAATAGAATATCTTTATTTTACGTATCACTAAGTGACATTTTGATTACCTGGATTGATTTTTTACTATACTGATGACTATATTGATTTTTTTATGTTTGTTACCTCAGAACTCCGTCATTTATTAACCGATTTGGACAATTTGTGTTTTGTTTGAAAGTGTTAATACTTCCAGATTGGTCCAATTTAAATTTCAAAAAAAAAAACACCCCTAAGGGTGGAAAAATAGCTAATGATGAATTTAACCTACTTCTAATTGTCATATTGACTTGAAACTTTGCAAGTATATTTATTTCCGTTGATAGTACAGTGGTTCGGTATTGTTGACCTGATCTGATGGTAAGGCCAGAAGGTGGATAGGTGGAACTCTTCAACGGCTAATAGTAGATACTTTGAGTTTGGGCTTATTTTGTTTGATTTGACAAGCCTAACACGTTAGAATTCTTACTTTGCTACTACTGTCTACATAAAAACTTTTTAACGAAAAAATAAAAACCGTCTAAACAAAAGCACTAAAAATCAAATATTTTCGAAGTCGGTGTGCTTTGCTTTGTATCGGCTGGCACCGACTTCGAAATTATTTGATTAGGTATGTATAGTGAATGAAAACTACCAATCAGTTATTTTTTACTTTTTAGTGCTTTTGTTTGAAGGCGGTTTTTATTTTTTTGTATAGTAAATAATTTGTTAATAAGAACATACGAAGGAATGTCTGTAATATCATGATTGGATTCGTGTTACTTGCCCTGCTAGATATATAGATTGATGATACTGCATTCATGTCTTTATGCAACCAATCACTGGAAAGTGGATATTCGAAAAGATTAAACATATTCAGTCGAGCGCTTTTAAACTCTATTGATAAAATAAAATTAACAATCAAACGATTTATCTGTTTGCAGATCGCTCTTGTAACGCGGAATGGTAATTCAACGCAGATACTTTTTGATTAATTATATAACTATAGTTCACGTAAACAGAATTTAAAATATTACTTTTTTTTTTAACATTAACACACCGCACCCTCTAGTTCCATGGTAAGCTATGAAGCTTGTATTATGGATACCAGATAGTTGATACACTACACATATATAAACTTTAAATACATACATAATATTAATATAAACACCCATGACTGGAGTACAAGCATTCGTGCTCATCACACAATGAATGCCCCCAGCGGGACTCGAACCCGCGACCGCTGACACAGCAAGTAGGGTCATTTCATACTTAGCAGTAGCAAGTTCACGTTGGGTAAAGTTTATTACTAGCGACGTACGATGTCCCTAAGTGCGTTTTAAATTGATAAAAATAGTTACAGTGAGTGACCTTAGAAGATAGACACATGCATTATTTCGATGTACTTTTGAAGTTAAGCCAGTTTCAGCCTTATAAGTAAGTCGTTGACAAAACAGTGTTATAGTTAAGTTGTAGATTTTTTTCACAAATTATATACTCAAATCTTTTCCGCTTATCACTATTTATTTTTATTACTAAAAACCGTATCAAAATCTGTTGTGTGATTCTAAATCACAAGTCGAAGTAGAAGACTGATAGTTATAAGTATAGTCCGGTCAAATTAGTCCGAAAAATAGGGTTACCGTTGTGTAAATTCCCAAGAAGCTGAAAATTTACATGAACGTTGGGGATACCATTATAATGAAATTATAAAAAGTCCCCATCGATCCCATATGTGCAAAAAATTTTATACAAGGTCAAGTTCTCGAAAATGGGGTTTTTGTTTTTTTTAGCGAAACGGTTAGTTTTATGAATAAAATAGCTCAGACTATGATCTACAATTTGTATCTTATTCTCATTAAATTAATATCAATGATACATGTCTAATTTTTTGCACACATGGGATCGATGGGAACTTTTCACAAGTCTATTTTGACCCGACTAATAGTATACTAATATGTGTAATAATTGACTGAAATTTCCGTATGAAGGACAGCCTGTCCAAACTAGTTATTGGTGTTTTTCCGTGATAATGAGAGATTACTTCAGGAAAGTAAAAAGTTCGTTAAATGTTGACCCGAGTAATAAGTTGTCGCTACACAAAATTTACTTAAAATCCCTTAAGTACTTTTTGCGTAAAAAGAAACAGATAAACAGACAAAAGATCAGCAGCTATTGTATTGTCAATATTCTGTATACTACACGGTACAGTCATTGCTTTTAAAAAAATATTTCGTGTACAGATTACGATTTGTTACTTTTCAACCGACTTCAAAAAGGAGGAGGTTCTCAATTCGACTGTATGTTTTTTTTTTTTTTTTTTTTTTTTTTATGTTTGTTACCTCAGAACTCCGTCATTTATTAACCGATTTGGAAAATTTTTGTTTTGTTTGAAAGGGTATACTTCCAGATTGGTCCCATTTAAATTTCAAAAAAAAATACCACCCCTAAGGGTGGAAAAACAAGAAATGATGAATTTAACCTACTTCTAATTGTCATATTGACTTGAAATTTTGCAAGTATTTCTATTTCCGTTGATAGTACAGTGGTTCGGTGTTGTTGACCTGATCTGATGGCAATGCCAGAAGGTGGATAGGTGGAACTCTTCAACGGCTAATAGTAGATACTTTGAGTTTGAGCTTATTTTGTTTGATTTGACAAGCCTAACACGTTAGATTTCTTACTGTGCTACTACTGTCTACACTAAAAAGGGAAAAATAAAAACTTTTTAACAAAAAAATAAAAACCGACTTCAAACAAAAGCACTAAAAAGTAAAAAATAACTGATTGGTAGTTTTCATTTACTATACATACCTAATCAAATATTTTCGAAGTCGGTGTGCTTTGGGTAAGTAGTTAAAGCCTACCTATTAAATACATACCTAATCAAATATTTTCGAAATCGGTGCCAGCCCATACAAAGCAAAGCACACCGACTTCGAAAATATTTGATTAGGTATGTATAGTAAATGAAAACTACCAATCAGTTATTTTTTACTTTTTAGTGCTTTTGTTTGAAGTCGGTTTTTATTTTTTTGTTAAAAAGTTTTTATATATTATACGAGTATGTATAGATAGATGATTTCTAAGCTGTAATAAGTGTAGTCTCCACAAAACCTCAGAGGTTAAACCTTCATATGCTTGGAGAATAATAATTATAAGTTTGCAGATAATAAACAGACCTCTGCTAATAACTAAACAGCTTGATTTCCTCTACTAACTCTTTGATATGTTGGGCCCATATGCATTTATGTTTGTATTTTAGAAGCATTTAAGAATGAATTTAAATCAAATATATTGTGAAATAATGAACTAGTCTTAGCTACGGTATAAATATCTACAAGATTGTCACTCCAGTAAGTGGACTTAGAAGAAGGCCTCTTTTTTAATGCTGGGAAATAAAACACATACCACCTGCATTCATACATGTGGTTATGTGGGGCTCACCGGCAAAGCCAGTACTATTTACTAAAACCCAACCGAACCTCCCTCGTCTTAATGGGGCGAGGCAGGATCGTTTACGCACTTAACCACGACACTTCGATGGTAGGCATGAGGAAGCAGATCACACAACCACAAGGTTGCTCCCACAGTCCACTTTGCTATATTGAAGTACCTGAAGCACACTGGCCACCGAGGTGGGCCGCCTCCCAGCGCTTTTCTTGGCTTCACATCCGGCTAGATTGCCGGATGTTAATAAGCCCGCCCACCACGATTTTAATTACATATATATAAACACTGTGAGTCTCTCCCGTGACCATGGATGCTGTAAAGCATTCGAAACGTCGGGAACTAAAAAATCAAAATAAATCCGCGAAATAATCCGAAAAGATAGTTTTATTTAAAATGTCAAATATTCGCGTAAATCTAAGAAAGTATTATGAAAACACAATAATATTTGTAGATGAATAAAGAAGTATAAAAAATATGTACGTATAAGGAACAAATTAAATAAAAGATTACAAACCAAAAATGAAACCTTTACGTATATTAAATCAATCAAAAGATTTACATCAAAGCTTAAAAGCAAAAGCTTTCGCCGCGAAAAAGTGAATTACTAAGTTTTCTTCTTTACAAAATTTACAAAAGGGATTGTTTCGTATTTAGCCCGAAAATTATAAATTTCTAAGAAGCTCTTTGAAAATACAATTATCCATACTTAAGAGAGCGCTACATTTTCCTCTATTTAATAATTAGATTGCTAAGGTAATTATAATAATTGCTTTTAGAGACATATTAAATTAACCCTTTTTAAGGAGGAATACGAATTTGATGATTTTACTTAAACTAAAAAGTGTTTTTTTTGTCATAAAAATACAGTTAAATAAATAAAAAAAAAATTTTGTTAAAAAATATTTTCTGTCTTGTGACGTAATGGATAATTTTTATTGCAGCATAATACCTATCATATCTATTCTAGATTAACTACCTTCGCCAAATTCACGAGACCCATGTACGTGGTTGTATGAATCATACAAATACATTTCGATCTGCTTATTATGTTATTTAACCAAAACGCAATACGCCAATATTATTTAGAAGTTTTAGTTTTGCAAAAACATTATTTTGGATAGGTTAGATTTAAAAACGTATTTTAGCGATGGTAGGTTACAATTTTAGTTCGTGTCGGAAGAAAAATCGTGGCGCGCCGAGGTGATTAGTATATTGCACTAGACCTGAGGGAGGTGGAGGCGGGTCGCTGGTAGTTATATAAGTATACAGCACGAGTTTAGGTTAACACAAAATTGCTTGTTTCTTGTAGCCTAGGTTGTAATACTATAAAATACAGTCTTTAGAGAAATGGAAAGTGAGTAATATGTGAACTAAATATTATAATAGTCGTTTTTTAATACTGTCTTAGGTGCTTGCGAATAATAGACATTGAACTACAATTGTTATTGCGGGTCGACTGTAATATATATATATATATATATATATATATATATATATAATTATATATATATATATATATATATATATATATTTATATATATATATGATGATGATGATGATGTTCTCCTAGCCGATTCCGGCCACGGCGGCCAATCTCAATGAGATTAGCCAACTGCGCAGGAGATATTATAGTGCTCAAGTGTACGCGCAGACACAAGTGCACTCTCTATTCCTATCACTCTCATACTCCGGTGGGACGACCGCTCGACACGACCGGTGAGAGTTAAGGCGCAGGACCGACGGCTTTACGTGCTCTCCGAGGCACGGGGGTGAAACACCGCCAACTTCCCAACTCCAGGCTGTTACTGAGACTTACTATACAGGAAGACTCAATAACTAAACTTGGCCCGACCCGGGACTCGAACCCAGGACCTCCGGGTGTGCAGCCGTACATGCTAGCCACTACACCACCGAGGCAGTTAATATATATATATATATATATATATATATATATATATATATTATATATATATCATGACCATGATTACTGTAAAGCGTCCAAATCGTCGCGAATCAAAAATCATAATAAAAAGCGAAACAACATAGTAAAGATAATCATTTATTATTAAATAGAATATTTATTTTTTCAACTTATGAAAATTACAAATTTAATTTATGAACTGAAACTGAAATTTGAAATTAGATGAAACGGAAATGCGACACTAAGAAGAGACGAATACATAAATATATAGGATTATTAAGCCGCCAAGAGAATGAGATAGAATACATTATTATGTTTCCATGGTAACGGTTGTAACTGTCTATAATTACACTTCTACCATGTCTGAATTGCAGCCACACGCACTTTTTTGTATTATTACTTTTCAAATTCAAACTCAAATTTTGAGGTTTAAACTCAAATAGGGTTCTAAATAAAATTTTAGAAAAATATTAAATCGATTGGGATGGAAAAAAAGGATTAAATAACACGATACACAAATAAAAATAGACAAATACTCAAAATAATAGAATATTAGATAATATATTTGAAAAAATCAACATTAGGTAACAATATTTAAAACATAAAAAGCTGTCCTATTGTCTGCAACTCTTAGAGCAATTTACTAATCAAATGTCTAAGTTTTACTCTTAACTGAACTTAACATATTAAGTAAATGTATAATACAAATAACATATGTTGATTTAATCTGCAATATAATATTAAAATAATATAATAAAGAAACAAAAAAAAAATAAGTTAGCGCTTACGCTTAAAAGTTCGTTGTTTATGTACAACGTAGCAAAATAGCTTTTATAAAATCTTTTTCGTATTGATATACGATAAGTTTCAAGAGCCGCTAATACGTTGTGGACGACGACATGATTTAATTTCATTTTGTAATAAATGAAAATGCAAAATATGTTGAACAAAAATCATATTCTTCATACGTTGAAGCCTTACCTTCCATATGGAGTCGTTGAACAATGGGACGATTTGAACCCTCGTTTATACCATGCCATTCATATTTATTGGCTCAAGTTTTATGGGATGTGGTATTATAGCTTTGCACCTTCCAGTTTTTATTTCTGGCTGAAATTAATGTATACGATACTTGTTCTTTTTCTTGTGTGCTTCTTGCCTTGTTTCGGCGAGATCGTTTATTTACTTAGGCGCCAAGGAAATGTTGGCGATATTGCGGAAGGGTAAGTAACCTGTAAGAGAAAACTCTTAATTTTTATATATAGCTACTATTAGATATATTTGAAAGACTGTTTGATAGTTTATCTTCCTTTCGCGCTCCAGGGGAATGTCCATTTGACGCATTTGAAGTTCTCTTCAATAACAATCTACACATTATATAATAAAATTCTGAAGACTGAGTCGAATCTGTACAGATATTGTATTATCGATACAGAGGCCGAATCTATAGTTTTTAGAATTTTGGTCTGTTTCTCTGTCTGTTACCTCATCATGGGTAAACCACAAATTTTGATGAAATTTGGTATGATTATAGCTGGTTATGTGGGTCAACGTATAGGATACTTTTTACTGCAGAAAACATCTCATCACCGAGAAATCTATACTAAATGTTAAAATATAAAAATAAAAAGTAGCTCTTCTGAGCTACTTTTTGTTCTAACACAAGTGGTTTTCGAGATATTACTTATATGTTGTTTGTCTTTATTATATGTGTAGTAGTGTAGTAAATAAATGCAGTAATTTAAAAACTGTAATATAAACTCACATATTTTTATTTACAGACTTTATTTGTTTCTGAGCGAAATGTATACCTATGTTAAAATCACGGTGTTTTGGCTGAATAAAAAGAAAATCTTGAATCTTTTACAATTTTTACATTGCGATGAATTCAAGCCAGAGGAGAGAGAGCACAGAGGAATTTTGAGAAAAAGCATTAAAACAGCGCGTTCCATAATGACCTGCTATTCCACTATGTGTGTTGGTGCAGTTTTAGGTAAATGGGGCAGTTTGGTTTTTATCTAAAGACCGTCTTTCTGTTTTAGTGGAACTAAAGAGACTAAAAAGTACATAATTATTTTGCTAGTTTATATAAAACATGAAAACATAACACTTTCTTAGATTTAGGCGAATATTTGACATTTTAAATAAAACTATCTTTTCGGATTTTTTTGCGGATTTATTTGGATTTTTGGTTCCCGACGTTTCGAATGCTTTACAGCAATCATGATTTCGAAACAAATCGTGGTTAAGCTTTCGAAAGGTCAGGAACCAAAAATCCAAATAAATCCGCGAAAAAATCTGAAAAGATAGTTTTATTTAAAACACGAAAACATTTTTGATTACAGTTGGAATAACTATGCCACTTACGGAGAATTTTGATATATTACCTACCAATGTAGAGTATCTCTACTTTGATGTTTATAAATCACCTATTTATGGTATTATTTTTCTTCACCACGTAAGTATACTAAATAGTACAATATGATAACCATAATATGACTAACATTATCTTATTTAAAAAATATATATTAAATATTGAATGATTTTTACAGATATATTACAAGCCTGCTACTTGTATAATAGATGGCGTCATGGATACTATTTTAGCTGCATTTATTGCCTCTGCTAGTAAGATATAAAAAAAATAGATATTTATCTCAATCAAGTCATATGAACTACTTTCATGACAATAATTTCATTAGAAATGTCAAGTGTGTAGTAACGTCTTAATTCAAGCCTAAATAATTTCGTGAACACGAATGGTGCAACACTTAACTACTAATAATTATGCGAATTAGTCGCGAGATGCGCGTTCGCTGATTTGTCGATTTATTTAAGAACTAGCGACCTACCCTCGCTCCGCTCGGGTTCGTGCCTAGGTTGTTTCCCCATACAAACTTCAATCCCCATTTTTACCCCTTTAAGAGATGATTTCCTGGATAAAAAGTCCTATGTACTTTCCAGGGTGTCAAACTATCTTCTTACCAAATTTCATCTTAATCAGTTCAGAATATCCAGAGACTGCCCCCCCCACAAGCTCACAAACTTTACCTCTTTATAATATCTTAATATTAGTATAGATTAAAGATAACGACAAAGATAAAAAATAGATAAAGATATTGATAATTATTAAATTAAGTTAAAAGGTAAGGTAAATTAGTTAAGTGAAATTAATTTTACCATGAAACTAAATTCGGAATCTTTTGGCTTAAAGTTAATAAAATTTATTGAAAATATTTAAAACCTAAGCTCTTATGTATGTTTATTACACATTTATTATAGCATGACGTAAATCATTATCAAATTGTTAAAAAAAGCCTCGTTTTTAGTAAAAGCTTTATAATCAATTCCTATACCATATAGTCTGTATGTGAACTGAACAATTACGTGTATACATTTACGTCTGTACTTTTTAAATCATCTACTGTCAGGTCTATTCTTTTTACTGATACCATTATATGTATGTACTTTTTTTTTTAACGTTGGGAAATGCATTTACGCATGACGTGTGGGACTCACCGGCGTAATACAGCCAGTACTACCCACTAAAACCCAACAAAACCTTCCCCCGTCTTAATGGGGCGTCGCAGGATCGCTTACGCATTCAACTACGACGCCCCGACGGCAGGTCTGCCGAAGCAGACCACACGGGGTTGCTCCAAGGTCTACTCTGCTATCAGAGAAGTACCAGGAGCAACCCGCAAGGTACACCGCCCCCCGAAGAGGGCCACCTCCCACCGCCCACCAAAGTGGGCAACCTCCCTGTGCGTTTCTTAGCTTCGCTACTACTACTGAGCCCCCCCCACCATGACAAGGTGAACGCACGTTGGGGGGGATTATATGTGTGTACTGCGTACTACTTTATCAACTCATGTATTTAAATATTTTTTAACTGAAGGCCCTCAAAATTCATATCGTTCTTAAGTGACTCGTCTGACATATATACGAAATTTCTACTTCTTTCTTTTACATAATTCGTTCGACACACTTTCTAATACTTCGTAGACAAACCATAGTAGCTAGAAATAGAAAAAAAATATCCAATAAATTGTCCATATATACGTAAAAATATTTTTATCTTAGTTGGACAAATAGATATACTGGCTTACAATTTACGTAACTTCGAAGTCTTAGCTGAAAGAAAACAAAAACAAGATTCCAGGAAATACCATGGGAGAGTAGCGCACAAAAGTTTCTATATACAGTATATTTTGAAGAAGAGCATTGTGCGTTACAATGCTATTATAAGGTATTTAAAAAAATATTATTGTTTTTAAATTTTCCATATAATTTAATATTTAAAATTAATACAAAAGAGGTTATTATAAATATTTTTACTATACAATTTTGTTTTATTTATTTTCTTGTACAGCATTAGCTATAGTATTAACTTTATTTATTACTTTGTTGTTTGGAATATTAAAATACTCTTTTGGACTTGATTACTTTTTAAGATTTTTTATTTCTTTTATATTTCTTATGATTATATTTTGTTTTTACTAATTTAGGTATACAGGGAAGAAATTCAGCTTGTACATAATCCATACTAAGTAACTGTATTATACTCAACAGATTTTGATGAAATTTGGTAGGGCACATATTGCATTGCGTGGGAACGGATATAAGTTTTTATCCGCTCTTACTGTGCGAGAGAAACGAGCTGTACCTCTAATTACCTATATTTATATACCTATCATTATAATATATAATCATTAATAACACGAATAGCGGTTATGTGATAAAATTTGTTTTCGAATAATAGTTTACTAATATTTCATTGAATAAAATGATACATATTTAAATTTGTATCATAAGTTAATTAAAAAGAAATCAAAAAATCAAAATGTACAGACAATTTTTTCCTTTAAAATTAATTATATATTCCTTTAAAAAAATTATATATATGTATATTTATATGTATGTATATATCTTTATCTTTATATATATAATTCTTCTGTGAGTGTGTATGTCACTGAACTTCTCTCAAACGACTGGACCGATTTTGATGAAATTTTTTGTGTGTGTTCAATGGGATCTGGGAATGGTTTAGATTCACAATTTAAATAATAATTTTCATCAAAAAAATTATTAAAAAAAGTTTGAAATTTTCAAATTAAAAGACGTGTAGACAGGACAACGTCTGTCGGGTCCGCTAGTGTATATATATAATGCATTTGTTGTTGTATATCGTTAACACATTTTTTTATAAATATTACGTAAAATTAATATGCTTTCCAGATATGTTTCAATGATTGAAAGCGCCTTTAGTTTGGCGTCTGTTCTTCAGTTTATGTTAAGCGTGATGGTGTTGTGTTTAGTAGGCATTCAATTTCTATCGGTAAGTTTATGTTTATATATAATATATTTAAGCAAGTAATTCTTATATATATATATATATATATATATATATATATATATATATATATATATGTATTTGTACATAATCTGAATCCCGGAAATGGCTCCAACGATTTTCATGAAATTTAGTAGACAGGGGGTTTCGGGGGCGATAAATCGATCTAGATTAGTTTTATATCTGGGAAAACGCGCATTTTCGAGATTTCATGCGGTTTTGATTCGTATTATTCCACGCAAAATATGGTCGGTAATTCGCACGCTAGGACATAAGCATCGTGGACAAGCGGCCAAGACGCAAGTTTGACAACCACCGAGCGAAGATCGGTTGCACAGGTACTTTACTGCAAAAGTTTATACGTGTGTATGTATGTTTTTAACTCTTTTACTCTGTAACGGCTGGACGGATTTCAATGAAATTTAATAATGTCGAGCAAGTATAGTCGCAATCTAGCGTAGCAAGGTTAGTTACTAGTATAAAATAATTTCTAAGAGAGCGCTCGAAGTTTTTGATGATGTTCAGTAAAGAAATATTATAGTATTAAGCATCATATATCAATCATTAAACTTCTCAGACAACCCTTAAAAGTCGATATTAAGCCCAATTTATTTGGTCTAGCCAGTAATCATGTAAATTTGACCCCTTAGATACTCAACGCCTAACGAAGCGAACGAAGGTGACATATTTAATAGTACATGAATATATAGATTATAGAATATTTTTCTTACTTAAAATGGCAAAAAGAGTCCTAAAAATTTAATAAAATATTATTACTTAACCTCTCTTATAGTTTACGAGATTGGATCCAAATAAGCGATATTGTAAGCTGGTTTGTTAATTATGGTTTGTTAATCATTTAGTATTTCAGAAACAACGGGTTCGATTTTCGGATACAGATTTAAAAATATCTAATAATATAATACCAGGGTGTACAGGAAAACAAAATATTTTATGTAATATATTATAAACGATCAAACGAACTTACCAAGTGAAGTTTGATCATTATTATATTAGTTTTTTCATTCGAAGATATAATTAACCAGGTAGTCCTTTTATCCAACAAGGCAACTTCGCATATTTTAGAGTATCTATTTATCTCCAGATTAATAAAAATAAAGAATTTTAGGGTAGTCGTACCTGCCATATTTACGTCTACCTCCGTAATGCGCTCTGTTCATGTCTCATTCTTTTTATAGTATGTAACGCAGCAAAACTTTAGGGCTATGGGTGGGTGGGTATTTATATCTTCGAATGAAAAAACTAATATAATAATGATCGAACTTCACTTGGTAAGTTCGTTTGATCGTTTATTATATGACGTTTTTTCATTCTTCAGATATAATTAACCAGGTAGATGTTTATAGATAATACTAATAAGTTTTGCTATTATAAAAATAAAACTTATAATGAAATTAGAAATGTTTTATTCAAGTGATTATAATGAATATTATACATGAAATAAGTCTAAGAAAAAAAGACAGACCTCGCAAAGCTGTCCCGTTCCTCTACAGGTCGTTGATAGAATCTAGCAAATGTTTCAGATGTAGCAGTCCAACCGGCTGTCTTACGTATCACGTCAATAGAGACGCCGGAGGAGTGTGCGGCGGAGGTGGCGGCGTGTCGCGTGCTGTGCGCGCTGAACACCGCCACATCCACCCCGCATTCCCCCATTGTGTGTTTTAGCCAGCGACCTATAGTTTGGGCAGTGGCAGCTTTATGAGGTCGTTTGAAAGTAATCAATAAATTTTCTACATTACTAGGTCTTAAATTTATTGTTTTAGCAATATTCCTCCTGTAATGTTTTAGCTGGGCATATACTTGGATTTTCTAAAAAGAAAGGCAAGCTTAAAATTGGCTGATCTTTACCAGGTCTCGATGTTTTAATAATATCAATTATATAAATTTTAATTACACTCGCAAAACATTTAATATTATTAATTTTTATCAAAGAAAATGTTTGCAACCTATGTGCAGTACACAAAGCTAGGAGCATTACAAGTTTTATCGTAAGTTTTTCTAAACTAAGTTCAGAATTAGGATACCACGTGTCTAATTTACTTAAAACGACTTGTGGATCCCAAGTGTTTTTATATTTAGGTACACTGGGCCTTAACTTGTACACACCTCTTAATATTCTTGAAATACGATCATCTGTACCTATGTCATGCCTTAGCAGTAAGGACAACGCCGATCGATGAGTACTAATAGATCCATAGGAATCTCCCCGGTTATATTGATGTATTATAAATGATATTACAGCATGAACTGAAGGTTCCAGAGGATTAAACTTATTTAGAATACAAAACTCCCACCAAACTTTAAATGTTACGCTATACTGACGAATCGTATTTGCAGATAGTGAAGCGCAGATTAGATCTAGTGCTTGGTCGGGCACACCACGCCTGGAGAATGCGAGCCGCAAAGTATCGCTGCTCCCAGGGTAGGAGAGAGGCGTTGTCCTTGCTCTTGCGACCTAATATAAAGGCCATTATTAATAATGAAAATATCTGATTCCTTTAATTTTAATAATAAAGGGAACCAAGGCTGTGAAGGCCAATAAGGGAATACTAGAATTCCCCTTGCATTATCAGAAATGATTTTTTCTAAACATTTTAAAACTATTGGAAAAGGTGGAAAAGCATAAAAGAAAAATGGTTTCCAATTAATTGTAAAAGCATCGACATTCACAGCATCTGGATCTGGTTTCCAAGATATATAGCTTTTACACTTGGTATTGGTACGAGAAGCAAATAGGTCTATTTGTGGGTGCCCGAATCTTTCAACTATCTTCTTAAAACAATTACGGCTAAGTTCGAATTCTATATCTTGATTTTGTCTTCTAGACTCTTCGTCTGCTTCTATATTATCCTTAGTATTTATATAAGAGGCAAATAACCACAAATTGCGCTTCTCGCACCATTGCCAAATCAGCCTAGTTAATTTGTTTAAATGCGGATATTGTATTCCGCCAAAGCGATTAATATAACTGACAGCGGTTGTATTGTCAACACGTAATAATATAGCACAATTAGTCTTAGTTTTAGCAAAACATTTTAAACCAAAGAAGGCCGCCAACAATTCTAAGTAATTAATATGATATATTTTTTCACTATCCTTCCAAAGACCGTTTGTTCTTTGACTGTTACAAAAAATGCCCCAGCCAGTTCGAGAAGCATCTGAAAAAATTTCTAAATCAAAATTTTGATTTCTCATGTAATGATCCGTTCGATATAATATGTTATATTTCCACCATAGTAAGTCTGATAAAATGACTGTAGAAAGTTTAATTTTAGCTTCATAGTCGTGACTATTCTTTAGAGCTAGAAATTTCTGTCTCTCGAATAATTTTGTATACAACAAACTGCAGTAAGGGTTCCAATAAATTGCGCAAACTCACGAATACTACAATTCGGTAACTGTAAATATTTATCGACTAACTGTGCTATACTATTTCGTTTATCCATAGGCAAAGAGATACGCATATCTATAGTGCTAAATATGAAACCTAAAAATTTACAATTTTGTTTCGGTTCGATACAACTCTTTTCATAGTTTACAACAAAGCCTAAACATTCTAAAACTCGTAATGTTGTCTGTACATTTTTTAAACAATTATCGTAATTACTGCCGATACACGGTATATCATCTAAGTAAATAACGGATATGAATCCTAGATTTCTTAAGTACTTCACTACTTCCTTCATTATTTTTGTAAATATTCTTGGCGCCACAGACAAACCGTAAGGCATACCATTGAATTCATAGGTGAACTGTTTTAAATTAGAATTTTTAAAATTAAATCTTAAAAATTTACGATAATTGTGTGCTACCGGTACTAAAAGATACGATTCTTTTAAGTCTATTGTTGCTAGAAACGCTCCTTCCATTATTAACTTCGTTGCTGTTCTATGGTCTTCCATCTTAAAATGAGATTTAATTATATATTTATTAAAAGACTTTAAATTCAAAATAAACCTCTTTTTCCATTAGGTTTTGGTGCCAAGAATATTTTTGAAATATACTGATCCGTAACTGGAGAACATACAGATATAGCTCCTAAGCTTAGTAATTTGTCAATCTCTAATTGCATATTTTCTTGTTCTGCTTTATTTAACGTATATGTTGGAGGGGAACCTTGAAATACCCGACAGGCAAGTGGTATAGAAATCCCTTCGCGAATCCATTTTAAAATGACCGAGTTATCTGTAATCGATAACCAACAATTATAAAATAACTGTAAACGGCCTGCGTGTACCTGTGTTAACGTCGATGCGTCGGAAAGGCACGTTGCCTGTTTGGATGGCTGAAGCGCGCTTGCGACGGCGGTTGTGGTGTGTTCCCCGCCAATGCCCGTCGCGCCGCTGACGTCATCGTCGCCGCCCGCGGTGCTGTACGCCCCCCCCTGTTCGACGGGAACCGGGGAGGGCCTGTCCAGTTTCCCGGCCGCGGTCGTAAAAAGGATGTAGATGGTTTCGTAACAGGAACGTTTTTCTTGATAGAAAGCCCTTGTTTTTCTATAATTTTTGCCGCTTTAATTTTTTCTGATAGGTTGGCACCGAAAAGCGTCTCATCATGATTATTTTCGATAACGTTTAACAAAGATTTGTCCAAACTAGGTGTTAATAATCTAATCCTAGTTTCTGTATTTTGATAGTGTAAATCACATAAAATACGAGATGCATCTGACAATATCTTTATTGACTGTATTTGATCACCACCGGTTAGTAATAACGTCAATGCCCTGTTAATGGCAGTAATACCTATACCTAATTGTTCTTGACAATTTTCAAATTTTTTATCTCGTGTTTTAAGTGATTCAGTAATAGCAGCCGATATTTCAGCGTTTAACGAAGGCGCCTTTAATAATTTACAATTACTTGGTATTATATACGGTTTAAATATAACATCTCGTGTATCCTTTGGTAAGCCCTTACGCAATAATGGCAGCCACCTTTGCGCTAAGTTACTATGGATTTCCTCTCCATATTGCGGCACCTCATCGACGGCGTCCCCGAGAGCTTGCAAGTATTCGAACGTTAGTTCTGGATGCGATGCAACCTCTGGAGTCCCCATTTCAACCTGGGGAGTATCTACAGCTTCCATCCTAATATCACGTTCCATTATCTCGTCGTCTATTAATACAGCGCGTGGTAAACTACCCTCGTTTTGGTTATATTGCGATTGCGTTTCGACATCTGCAATACAAATAAAACATGTTTTAACATGTTTGTTACGTCTTGACATTTGACTCTCGGCCAATATTCAAGAACGTATTCCTTTGTTTAACTCTCGGCTAAACTCAGGAAAAAAATACATAATATTATGTATGCGTATAAATATATTGACTCGCAGTCACACTTATATTGCGTAACAGTAACCTTACTGTCACTTACCTGAATTTTCATCTGATGACTCAGACTGTATATTCTACGACGTATACTCCTTCGATTATTTATTTCGTTTAGCTTTCTAATTTTCTCTGTGTAATATTTAAGTTTTTCACCCTTAGTTCTCTTCGGCATTATGAATTTATTTTATTTTTTATTTGATGTACTCCTTTACTAGTTTTCTTAAACACTTATTACTGTTAATAGTTGAACGCGTGCGAACGTTGCCTCGCAAGAAAAAAGAATGCGACATGAACAGAGCGCATTACGGAGGTAGACGTAAATATGGCAGGTACGACTACCCTAAAATTCTTTATTTTTATTAATCTGGAGATAAATAGATACTCTAAAATATGCGAAGTTGCCTTGTTGGATAAAAGGACTACCTGGTTAATTATATCTGAAGAATGAAAAAACGTCATATAATCATTTGCTATATTATAATAGTTTTATTAGTAAATGTATTACGAGAACTTATTACAGATCGAGAATCCTAGTAGCCACCCTATGCAAATCGCTTGGATGGCCATTTACTTGACGTGTATGTTGATTGAGGTGTTCATACTTTGCTGGTTCGGTAACGAACTGATATTAAAGGTAACCGGTTTTATTTATTCGCTCAATTTTATTTCATTTTAGAATTTATATAAATTTTGTATGTTTGAAGTAAAATATTGCTTGTTAAAGATAAAGCACGAACGAACATTTAGGTACCTACTTGCGCGGTGGATTTGTGTGCTTCTTTGAAAGTACCTAAAACTTTTATATGATTATTTATATAATTAAAATCGTTTGAAATTGTATTTATAAATATATCAACTCAAAATTTAAATTTGGATGTAGGGAGCATAAAATGAACGTAGAAGTATACAAAATACTAGCGTCTTGCCTATTCTAATACCTCAACGGACCCAAATATATTCATATTTATTTATGAATTTTTTATGTAATGTAATTGACGTATCCAATATAATAAAGAAAAGTTGCTAAATAAAAGCTAACTAAAAAGATAAAAACAAGTTACCGATGGAATTTAGTATTATGCAGTCAGAGACATACACGTTTCATCCTTGCCCCGAGATGTATATACTCACTATTACAAGGTTCTATGTTACAATTTTAGTACTTATTTAGTTATTAATGCTACAAGGTTCTAAGTGTCATTAGCTACAGTTTTGCAAAAACAAACCACTAGATAGCGGCACTTTTACTACAAAATATTCAATTTTACATAGTTCTATGTTGTTTTTTTTACTATAACAAAATAACGAACTTCTATGTAAAAGTTACTAAACTTCATTAAAATTAACATAGAACCTTGTAATAGTAAGCCAACGATTATGTCTCCGACTGCATAATACTATATTTCATCGTGAACTTGTTTTCAACTTTTTAGTTAGCTTTTATGCAGTCGGGTTTTTTATTTTTATAATATATTTATTTATTTACAGCTTTTTAAGTATTTTTAAGTAGGAAAATTAGCGACTATGGTTATTAACCAACTTTAAATCATTATATATCCTAAACTGTTATTTAAAATGAAAAATGATGAAAGAAACCTAAAAATGATTTTTAAATACCTATTCAACGATACCCCACTTGATATAGTTCGTCGATTTTCATTTTCATTAATTTCTATTCCACATTATGGAATCTAGCAGCCCCCATATTTTTTTAATGTCACCTATCTAAAAACACTTGGACTAATGAGACGAATCTAACGATACCTTAATTAAAGAAATCCATCAAGTGGTTTGAAAGATATGAGGGAATAAAGAATATTACAAACATACAAAGCTAGGCGCGAAAAATATAACCCTTTCCTTGCAGTCGGGTAAAAAAATTAATATGAAAATAAGGATATATCAATCCTTTATTTTAATTAAAATAATTTATTTAGCCTAACCCATGTAATACGGTAAGTTCCAAGTACAAGCTTATATTCCCAATGTCCTGGGAATTCTTTATTATCCCTGGAAAGTCCATGTTAATTTTAATTTGACTACTGAATTATAATAACTCCAATCTACATTATAACTCATGAATTACATTACTCCGTGTACTTATATGAGTTTTATAAAACTTTTATCACTATGAATAGATTAAGGGAACATTTTATATATTTATATTTGAAAACTACGTTGTATATTAATTATTATGTAATAATGAAGTTAAAAAACATTAAACCTGTGACGCAGTTTTCGC
Organism: Brenthis ino; assembly: GCA_921882275.1. NCBI lineage: Eukaryota > Metazoa > Arthropoda > Insecta > Lepidoptera > Nymphalidae > Brenthis > Brenthis ino. The sequence goes on from OV170225.1 coordinate 981,217, forward strand.
ATAAGATACTCGTACATACTCTTTACTAGGACACCACATTATCTTTATGAGGGTAAACATATCAATACCAGTAAACTGCAATATGTATATAATTATCAATTAAAAAATCCAGTAAATTTCCGCTAATTCCCAAATTATATATATATATATATATATATATATATATATATATATATATATATATGTATATATATGTAATCTAATGTACAATACGAGTAATATATAAACGAAAAACGATAAATGTTTAAATTTTCTGTTATGTGCCTACGAGTATATCGATAATAATATAACTTCTTTATTAATTTTTATAATTATTATATTTGTACTATCTGAAAAATATTTCGTTTTTAATATACTTTATTAAAATATTTTATTGAAATGAGATCGGATATTAACAGATTTGAAAAATGGAACAGAAACGCCTATTGTATTGTTAAATGGTTATACTTAGGTAATGTTATGTACAGTATAAATGTTTAAATAAATTAAATTATATTTAAATAAATAAATTAAATTTTATTATGTTTAAATAAATAAATTAAATTTAGAGTTTGGAGCTTCGTCAAGCCGCATTTGATGGACCCTGGCTGAAAATGGATCGTAAAACCACGATGCTCATTGTCATATTTCTGGAACGCAGCAAACGCCCTCTTCAGGTCACCGCAGGAAAAATATTTACTCTGTCCCTTAATACATACACATATGTAAGATTCTTTAATTATTGTATATCAATACTTTAATTTTTTGGTAGATAAATATTCCCCATTCAAATTAATATTAAGCCTGAAATTCATATAATTGGCAATTTTCAGCTCATCAACTGGTCTTATAAAGCTTTCGCTGTGATGAGAAATATGAAAAAGTAATATGAAAAACAATTAATTATTGAGGTTTTGTAGACGTAGTTTGTGTTGTAATTATATTATCAAAGAAGTAATAAATATTGAAGTATAACATAGTTTTGCAAAAGTTAAAGTTTTTGAATGTGTGTTTTTGAATGAGTAACAGAAATTAGTGTTATTTAATTAAATCTAACTTTCTATAAAATCTAAAAGAAGTTTTATTTGTAGTTTTTTTATATTCCACTAGCATTGCCCGCGGCTCCGCCCGCGTTCGGATGACCAAAAACCAAATTCTTAGGTAGCATACTCCTACACTGCAGTTTTTGTATTTTTTCTCAAAAACGAAATATTTTCCCGCGGTGAAAAGTATCCTATATGTTGACCCGGATAACCAGGTATCACCATACCAAATTTCATCATAATCCCTTTAGTAGTTTTTCTGTGATGCGGTGACAGACAGACAAAAATTCTAATAAAAACTTTTTAACAAAAAAATAAAAACCGACTTCAAAAAAAAGCACTAAAAAGTAAAAAATAACTGATTGGTAGTTTTCATTTACTATACATACCTAAATGGGACCAATCTGGAAGTATACCCTTTCAAACAAAACAAAAATTGTCCAAATCGGTTAATAAATGACGGAGTTCTGAGGTAACAAACATAAAAAAAAAACATACAGTCGAATTGAGAACCTCCTCCTTTTTGAAGTCGGTTGAAAACTATAGATTCGGTCTCTGTATCGATAATAATGTTTATTTCAATGAGATTTTCCAAAAAAATATCTAATGTACAGAATTAATTTAGTTACAATTTTATTATATATATAGATATACATACATCAGTAACGGATAAATAGTCATACAATTTGTAACGGATAAATGACCTATTCGTGTCAAAATTGAGAGAGTCAAGCTGTAATTGCTGTCAATGGGAAGACAATTCGATTTTATGTTTACAGATTTTTTGTTTGTTGGATACAAGTTACTTCGCCAATGTGTCACGTACATATTATATTATAAATATTAAATAGAAAATAATAAACGTAAGTCATGTTTGATTGATATTTTATAAAAAAAATTAATCTAATAATTTTCTTTTAACTTCGAGAATACTTCACTATGACGAATGGTGTGCGATTGGAACAATAAACACGTACGGTTTTGGTCTTAGAAAATATTAAGCATTAAGATTTTTTGAAAGAGCATATGGAGTTTCTGAGTCACTTGCATTTTCGATTTCTTCGCAGAAGGATTGTCTGATTAAATTAAAACTTCCTTCTAATAAATCCAATAAATCTTCTTTTTTTTCAATATATTATTAAAATTAGTATGTAATGAGAGTAAGAAAATGAGTATGTGAGTGAGTAATGAGCAGATAGCGCTAAGAGAGCTAGGATAAGCTCTATTATATCTGTACACAAATTCTTTTACAGAAAAAGATGGTCTGGTTTTTTAAATCTTTTAATTGAAGCATATGATGTGATAAATGTCGGAAAAAATTAAGAATTTATTAAACGAATACTATCAGTTTTGAACTTTGTCTTTTTATTATTATTATTTTATTATTTCTTACATTACTTAATTTATGTACTTGTTTTTTAATATCTATTATAATTATGTGTATTCAAACAAAAAACATACCGCGCCTATAAGGAGTGTTAAATTATTTTTACAGAGAAATTTATAAAGTGGACCAAACACAAACATACATAATTAAGATTAATATGTTGGGGGACTTTACAAGTCATATTTACCTATTCTATATTTATATATTATTATACATATTTACCTATTCTATTTATCGTTTAGTTTACCGTTGAGCCTAAACATGAAAAATTTACTCTGAAAAATGTAAAATACCAACGTTCCTTTCTCACCTTATTTACATAAATAAAAAAGTATAATATATAAATACTTCTCAAGTACACACAGTAAAATCTGGTCATATATCACTTTTATATGGAAAAAACTTAACGATGCGTGAAAGACTTACTTTCATGCAGCAAAACTGAAAATTTTCTATACAGAATATATTTTGGAATACAAAAAAATGATTTATAGTTTACCGTGATAGTCAACAAGCTATAGATTACTTGTTGTTGATTGGATGTAACATAGCTTCGTAATGCACACTTTAACGTCTTAAATTTGATCGGTGTTGAGTTGGACGACTTTATTATAAAAATATTGTTTTTTTTAATAACAAAGTATTATGAAACTCTAGCACATGCTTAGTTTTATAAAAAAATATTTACGATATTCTTGTAGCAATTCTGATAAAATATAAAGTAACTGCCCAGTTTCATAGCTAGTTAAAACGCCTACGCTGAATTTATCGGTACTTTCGAGAACAATGTTGCTCCTCCGTTAGCTTGTTTAAGTGTATTTATTACTCCGCTATTTACTTTATAGTTGAATGCTTTAAATGATACAGATATGTCAAAAAGTTTTACTATCAGAAGACAATTTACAATGACACATACATTTCTGACAAAAATATTTATAACTAGCATTACCCGCGGCTCCGCCAGCGTTCAGATGACCAAAAACCAAATTCTTAGGTTTTACATATTAGTATACTCTTACATTACAGTTTTTGTATTCTTTCTCAGAAATAAGATATTTTTCCGCGGTAAAAAATATCCTATATGTTGACCCGGATAATCAGCTATGACCATACCAAATTTCATCAAAATCCGTCCACTAGTTTTTCTGTGATGCGGTAACAGACAGACAGACAGACAGACAGACAAAAATTCTAAAAACTATAGATTCGGCCTCTGTATCGATAATAGTGTCTATTACAATAAAATTTTCCAAAAAATATTTAATGTACAGATTCGACTTAGTTACAATTTTATTATATGTATAGATAGATGACATTTCGTCGATCCCTTAACTCTTTTTAAAGCGATTAATTATCAATCTCTACCGTGCCTTCTCCATTCTACACGACATTGGTGAAGTATGTAGAGGAATTGGTGAGGTATAAATGGCAGGCATATAAGCCGCAGAACAAAGAATATTGAACATTTATCCCTTATATCTACCTTCTTATAACCCTTTACCTTTACTTATTCGAACCTGCGTAATTTTAGTTAATCTTTTCCCCTTGTATAAAAGATTTATATTTTTTCTTTACTTCAACTTATTTTTATAAGCTTTTATTTGACTTGGAATGTTTGTTTGTAATGTGTTTGGGCCAAATCTTGTAAATTAAACTGGAACCAATTTCTCTAAATATAACAAAAATTGAAGAACAATATGATTTTTTGACATCCATGTACCTAGTTAGTTTATACCTACTAATAATTTTAAACTTAAATATGTGTTACTTATAATTTACTTTATATTATACTTTCCCTATTAAGATTTTTTCATTATGAAGTAAGCAATTCTGTTGGGACAATTTAACATCGTATACGTATATCCAATATTTTATTGAAATTAGAGTAGGCATGATCGTGATGGAGATTACAAGAAACCGTTCAACGCCAATCATAATATGTATGGCCATTCGCCTGACGTATATGTATATAAAGGTGTTCAAGCTGTACTGGTTCCGTAACGAAGTGATGTTGAAGGTAATCCATCTTTACCATTCATCACGTGCAAATGTATTTTATTTCAGCACATGACAGGTTCTATGTTGCATCGTGTCGTAGTGGCAAAATATTGCGGGTATATAAATAGCTAACTTATAATGATTTTATAAAAAACTAGCGACTCACCCTCGCTCCGCTCGAGTTCGTCCCTACTTACGTTTTAACGTTTAGTATAGATTTCTCAGAAACGAGATATTTTCCTTCAATAAAAAGTATCCTATATGTTGACCCGGATATCAACTATCATCATACCAAATTTTATGAAAATCCGTCTAGTGGTTTTTGCGTGATAAGGTAACAGACAGACAGACAACAATTCTAAAAACTATAGATTCGGCCTCTGTATCGATAATAATGTCCATTACAATAAGATTTTCCAAAAAATATTTAATGTACAGATTTGGCTCAGTTAGAATTTTATTATATGTATAGATTTATATTATATTAATTTATATGAGCAAATAATTCTTTAATAACCTGAATTATTGTAAAATAATATAATATAAATAATCATAGCATGAGTTATTGTAAAATTTTAAAAAATATCAGCAAATACTTACAGTGAATCAAAAATTAAAACTTATGACTCAACTTTTACAAAAAGTAACTGTAGATTTAAAATTTTATATTTCATTTACAATTCACAAAAACAAATTTATCCCACGGGAACCGTACGTTTTCCGGGATAAAAATTAAAGTTCTCTGTGCCAAATTTCAACCATCCAAACATCCATCTAAAGTTTTACATTTATAACATTAATAAGATTTTGGTATACTAGTAGAATACCTTAACCGAGGAATCCGATTACTTTACTACAGCCTTCACTCCGCAAAACTGTGCTCAGATTGAGTTTTCCAGTTCACCTTTGACTCACTAAGCAAATAAACTTGCCTTTCCTTTGAGAATTTATATGGTAGAATAAGAACTAATATTATAAATATGTAGGTCATGAACCTACACATATTTAACTTCACATATCCTTAACATAGATATTGCTTGTATTATTATAGTTACGCCTCTTGCTATTTTAGCTTTTATTTGTTAAATTTTAAATAAAATATTTGTATTGATATTGTGAAATAATAATATAACAAGTGTTTAATAATTACTAGCATTGCCCGCGGCTCCTCCCGCGTTCAGATGATCAAAAACCAAATTCTTATGTTTTACATATTAGTATACTCTTACATTGCAGTTTTTGTATTTTTTTTTCAGAAATGAGACATTTTGCAGCGGTAAAATGTATCCTATATGTTGACCCGGGTAACCAGCTATCACCATACCAAATTTCATCAAAATCTGTCCAGTGGTTTTCTCGTGATGCGGTAACAGACAGAAAGACAGACAGACAAAAATTCTAAAAACTATAGATTCGGACTCTGTATCGATAATAATGTCTATTTCAATTAGATTTTCCATAAAATATTTAATGTACAGATTCGACTTAGTTACAATTTTATTATATGTATAGATTTAGAGGTGATATTTATTTTTAAGAATCGCTCATAGTAAGATGCTTTCGTCAGTATAAAACAAAACAAAATTACTTCTCTATGTTTTTTAGGATTCCGTACCCATTATTACTAAGCTTCCGCTGTCCGTCCGTCTGTCTGTTAGAGGGCTGTATCTCATTAACCGTAATAAGTAGAGAGTTGAAATTTTCAAAGTATTTATTTCTATTGCCGCCACAACAACAAATAATAAAAATAAATAAAAATAAAAGAAACATTTTTTTGACGTTCGTAATCGATCATCGAAGATAACATACTACACACACAGAGTAAATGTCATATTAATAAAATACAATGGTACGGAGCCCTTCTTGTGCGAATTCGACTCGCACTTGACCGATGTTTATTAATTACTCTGTTTTTATTTTACATAACAAAGAATGACCTCCGGAGAATCCGTAAGTTATATGTTTTACCATTGAAGTAATGATGCCATTTCTATTATAGGAAATAGTTTCCTCAAATATTAAAAATTGGATTAACGCCAACTAACATAAACCCTTGGTTTTTTTTTGAATGACTGAGTTTACCTTAAGCAAAGTTATTACTAACTGATGATGATGATGTTTTCCTGACCGGTTTCGGCCACGGCGGCCAATCTCATTGAAACTAGCCAACTGCGCAGGAGATATTATAGTGCAGCGCGTGTACGCGCAGACACAACGTGCACTCTCTATTCCTGTCACTCTCATACTCCGGTGGGACGACTAATCGACATGACCAGTGAGAGTTAAGGCGCAGGACCGACGGCTTTACTTGCTCTCCGAGGCACGGGGGTGAAACACCGCCTTCCCAACTCCGGGCTGTTACTGAGACTTACTATAAAGAAAGACTCAATAACTAACCTTGGCCTGGGACTATAACCCAGGACTTCCGGGTGTGCAGCCGTACATGATAGCCACTACACCACCGAGGCAGTTACTTGTGATCGTTAGAAAAATTAAAAACCAATAAGACTTCTATATCACCTCAAACACACTTCAAATAAAATTTATTATTCAACGAGCTCGTAGCTCAGGCAAAGACTTTCCCTTTTGAGCCATGGGAATTAGCGTAATTTATTAGTATCGTATGAAGTATGTATGTGAAATGTTTTAATTTATCCCTACCTAATTTCTTTAAATTTCTGTAATGTTAAGTTTGTAGTTACCCTCTTGCCGTGCCAGATGTATAACATATGTGTCCAATATGTAGTGTATCAACTATCTGGTATCCATAACACAAGCCTGGTAGCTTACCATGGAACTGGATGGTGCTGAGTGTTAATGATCAACATATTTATTTATTTATTTATATATAGCCCGACCAGCGCTCGAAACTTATATATATCCAGAACTGTCTGATCTCTACAATGTTGTTAATACTAGCCACTGCTCATTAGACCAACGAGGCAGGAACTGATTGTTGAAATACTAATATTATGAAGAGGTAAAGTTTGTAAGTTCGTTTCGGATGTAGAATTTAATCTCTGAAACTAGCCCGATTCTGAAAATTCTTTCATTAATAGATACATTACTGCCAAGTGCTGAAGGCTATTTTTCGATGAAAATGTGTTTAATGCCAAAAATCATAATAACTTTAATTGAAGTCGGATTTTTTTATATCCGTTTGCCCCGCATAACAGTTTTAAATAAAGCAATAAAATATATTGTAAAAAGACATCTTAAAAAAAGAACTTCTGCTAGTTAAACCTATTGCTAATATAAGTCATAGTAGAAATACATAATATAAGAGTAAAATAGTAATATGTGTTTAGAAATGGCTTTAGGTATAGAGTTCAATGCAGTTTCTCAAATGTACATACAATCAACCGTGAGGAGTTACAGTCGAGTTGGACATTACAATAAAGAATAAATATTTATGTCAATAAATACTGTCTTTTTACGAAAAATATTTTAAAATAGTCTATAAATACTTAAATAAAGAGAATTTTGTATTTACTTCGTTTCGTTGGTTAATATAGTATATAACATTAACATCAGTTTTAATATATTATTCCAGTATCGTATCTCGTTACAGTTTTGTCCTTTGGGAAATAATTTCATTTCACTGTGAGGTAGGTGTCTATCGTGAGCACTTAAATGAAAAGCAGTTTTATATAGTATAATAATGTTAAAGAAGAGATAAAAAATAGACGTAGTACCTATATTTGAAAAAAAGAGTTGTTTATAAATATTATATATACAGTACATATTAAGTCGACTCGACTTTTGTGTAAATTGGGTGATAATATTGAGACCATGGGTACCGGAAGCTATAAAGATTTGTCAATATCAACCAGTTAAACCAACGTTCAAAGATGGATTGTCTGAGTATACTTAATACTTACTGCCCAAAAAGATAATGTTAGTTTTATACACAATTATTTTGTTTTCTTAATAAGATCGTTGTTTTGAAGGTGTTTTATTTGTAAATAACAAATTGTTGTTGGCATTTCCAAAATGTTCAATTATATACATTTTTTACAGTTGGCAACAACTTTATAACGATTCCTTTTCTTTGTCACTGGTATTACTAACTCTCGTCCAGTATGATGGTGGGCAATAAACGTGAGTAAAATTAAGTGCGCCGAGTTTTTAATAATAATTGGCCCCTATATACTAAATTGAAATTTTATGATTTTGATTAGCGAATGTCAAGTTCTATCTAGTAATAAATAATTTTATTTATTACTAGCATTGCCCGCGGCTCCGCGCGCGTTCAGATGACCAAAAACCAAATTCTTATATTTAACATATTAGTATACATCCACTGTACTCACACAAGCACGTGCACACGGACACACACACGCGCTTGCACGTATGCACGCACGCACGCACGCACACACACACAAACGCCCGTACGGGCACTCACACACACATAAATTGTAGCATTTATGTTAGTGTGTACATATCTATACTAATATTATAAAGAGGTAAAGTTTGTGAGTTTGTAAGATTGTAAGCTTGTGACGTTGTAGGAGGTAATCTCTGGATCTACTAAACCGATTTAGATGAAATTTGGTAAGAAGATAGTTTGAGACCCTGGAAAGGACATAGAGTTATTTTTATCTCGGAAAGCATCCCTTAATGGGGTGGAAATGGGGATGAAAGCTTGTATTGGGAAACAAGCTAGGGACGAACCTGAGCGAAGCGAAGGTGAGTCGTTAGTATGTAAATAAATGTAATATAAATGAAATCATATTATAGCTGTATATTATTCTGAAGAAATAAAGCTTAAAATATATTTTGTTTTAGCAAAAAGCATCACTAAAGAAAATTATTTGTTTTGACTATACTTACTTTATACAAAAATTAAAAAAAAAATATTTTCAAGAGCATAAAAGTTTTGTTAACAGCAAAATTCGACCTGAATTTAAAAAAAGCTTTAAAGTTTGCAAGTAGTGTAAATATTTAAAATATAGTAAGTAAGCACAAACAGCTAGAACATATGTCATTTTACGTCTATAATAGCATCGCGATGTTATGATGAAACAAAAGTTGAAACAAAAAGAATCCTCATCTGAGCGACAGCGGGATTAATTAGGTCAAGCGCGAACACGAGCTACTTCGAAGGCTTGCGTCCTCTTAATGAACTGACGAAACAGGTTTTTAGTATTATTCTGAAAGTCTTTAATTAAAATTGCCTGAATTGAAACGTAATGTAAGAGCTGCTAGCAACGTGCATGTGAATGAGTACTAACTGCTTACTTGGTCTGAGTATTTAGCTGTTTACTACAAATGTTAGTGAAATATTTTCCAAGGATGATGAATGAATTAGAATTTGCCCGGTTTAACATATTTGTGCACGCGTGTACGCGTTCAGCGTGTTTTTACACCTAAAATGCTCGTCCGAAACTTGCTTAAGAATAAAGGACAAGATAGGTTTTAAAGCTTAACAGAAAACTTTCTAAGAAAGTGATATTACTAAAAAAATCGTTACTATTACTAGTATGTTCTTGAATTAAAAAAAACAGTCTGTGTGTTTGTCTGTGGCACCGTAGCGACCAACCGGATGAACCGATTTTAAATTAGTTTCGTTTGTTTGAAAGGTGACTTGGTTGAGAGTGTTTTAAATTCAATTTTTTTATTCAATTCAAATTCAAATCACTCAAGGAATAGATTATTGTTTTGGGGTTTTCATAAATTATTGATTTAATGTCGATGATGTATCTTTCCCATAAATAAATGACTTTTATATGATTTTATTGGAATTACTAGCATAACCCGTGCTTCCGCCCGTGTCCAAATAATTAAAAAAACAAACTTATTCATAACTAGCGACTCATCCTCGCTTCGCTCGGGCTTGTCCCTAGGTTGATTCCCCATACAAATTTTCATCCCTATTTTTACCCCCTTAATGGATGAATTCCGGAATAAAAAGTACCTACGTACGTACTAAATAAAACATGTGATTAAAAAAGGAACCTTTGTGGCATCGCCACTCACCGCCATTTTTTTATTTAATCTTGCGATGCACAATGAATCTGTCTGGTAATTATATAAATAAGTAAAACCTAAAGTTTTGTTTTTGATATCTGTATATTATTAAAGTAATTATTAAAATTAGTTCAGTAATTGGAGAGATCGCCTACAAAGAAACAAATTTTTCCTCTTTATAATATTGGTGTAGGTTTATACTAGAAATACTGTAAATGTTATTGTTAAACAGATATAATATGTAAAACCTAATAATTTGGTTTTCGGTCGTCTGTACGTGGGCGGAGCCGCGGACAATGTTAGTAAGGATGAATATATTTCTAAAATATACTTTTCAAATATGTTCATTTTAAAAAGATAAAACCCAAGTGAAATCGGAAATACATACATGGTATTTTAAAGCTTTTTTAAAAAGGTATTTCTTCCTTTGAAGTTCCTAGAATAAACTGTTAGCGTTTCGCATATATTTGCACTCTCAATAGTAAAATGTTTATTATTATACTAAAAGTACATACTAAAACTGTATCTATGTTCTCATATGTTATTTTATATATATTACACACACAACCTACCCGTTATATTCCTTGCAAGATAGGTAGAGAGTACAGATTGCCAAGCGGAACGATTATTTTATAAGTTGATCGGAAATTTCTAACCCCAGTTTCCGGCCCAGGAATGCTGTAACGTCTGCAATATATTAAGCTTTTAATCTTCCGAATCCTATTTGAACACATTTATTTCTAAGAATATTTCCTAATAGAAATATTCTCGCGGCACATTCTGCATGTTTTTCAGATTTATATTTCTGTGTTACATATTGTCTTTCAAGAAAAAAGGGCTAAGAAAAACTTTTAGAGTTTTTTTTGTCTTAGGGCGAAGGCCTAAAAGATTTTAATTGATTATCTGTAGAAATAAGATCGTGTCTTTGATCATTTTTATAATTTGTCATATTAAAACTGTAATAAAAGTATTTTCCCTGTTAAACTTAAAGTAATAATTAATTTATAATTTTTTTTGATGTTATATAACGAGAAGAGGTTTTTTTAGGATTCTGTACTCAATGCGTCCGAATTAAATTCTATTAAAGACTACCTTTCAAAAAAATTTGTACATTTGTATGTATATTCGTCTAAAGAAAAGTATTAGCTACGTCTTCCGAAACTTAATAGGAAGAAGGTTAAAAATTATTTATCTAATAATAATTATTTTTGCTAAATCTAGTCCATCATTTTTTTTGTACTCTAAAATCAGACTTTGGGTCAATATAGGAGAAAACCTACCTTACCTAAAGTAAAACACAAATACAAGGCAAAAACTGGCTATTTAGAAATTGGACTCGCGTTAAAAGTTTAAACGTTTTTACTATGGAGTATAAAGACATAAGTTTGTTAAATTCCGAAATTAACATCAACAATGTAACAATTTCAATTCTTCGGCTTTCCTTCCAATTAAGTCATCCAATTTTACATGAATGTTAACGATTAATTGCTTAACAAAGAGACGATTTGTAAAAGCTACTGGCTAACTGGACCTAACTGCGATACCACAAATGACCCAAGAGGTATTAAAGCTTGTTGCAAAGTGAACCTTACAGATAAATAAATATGTTGGGACATTAATACAACACCATCTAGTTCCATAGTAACTTGTGTTATGGATACCAGATAGTTGATACACTACACATATATAACTTTAAATACATACATATTATAAATATAAACACCTATGACTGGAGTACAAACATTCGTGCTCATCACACAAATGAATACCCTCAGCGGGGCTCGAACCCGCGACCGCTGGCACAGAAAGTAGAGTCACTACAAACTGAGCCAAACGTGTCGTCAAACACAAAACAAACAAATAAACAGTTAGTAATTATAATTCTGTCCTTACAACAGAAAATCGTTGAAAGAGTTTCTGTTGCTTAATTTAAAAATTCATTTATAAGTTGGTATGCTAAACTTTATATTATTACATTATCAAAATGATTTTATAAAAGATAAAACACCTTGGAAATAACGTGGTCGTCTCCAGTATATTTTAACGTCGCAGAATAATTTATTGTAATTTATAATTTTATAAAAAAAATATATAGTAGGTACCACTGAGTAGTTTTTGCCAGTCCTTATCACTCATATAGCAAAAAATTCAACCGTTCAGTGCTTTCTCTCTTCTTCGCAAGGGCATAGTTAATTATGAATATATCTATACTAATAATATAAATGTAAAAGTGCGTTTGTTTGTTTGTTTGTTTGTTTGTTTGCTTGTCCTACTTTCACGTCGAAATAGAGTGAAAGATTGACGTGATTTTTTGTGTGGAGATAGATAGCTAGAGAGTTACATAGGCTATTTTTTACCGCGAGAGATTATCTCATTCCCAAGGCAAACATTATAATAAAACCCAAAAAAAAAATGTATTCAGAATTACATGAAACTTGGTATTAATGCTCAATACAATTAAATAAATACGTTTTTTTTTCATTTTTCGAAATTCATCCCATAACGGGGTAAAATAGGGCATGAAAGTTTGTATGAAACCTACTTTTTAGAGATTTTTTGTAGTTTTGGCGCGAGCGAAGCCACGGGTTTTTCTAGTATAATATATACGTATATTATGTATTTTACTATTTGTAATTTTGATCCATACTTAAATGTTGACCATTTATATATGGGAAAACTATCTACAAATTTATGTTTAATTAATTTTATATTTATAGCAAACTAGCAATATCAATATTATTATGTGTACATCTATGTCATATACATATAACATACCGCGTATATATATGTACGAGTAGCTTTCAACGTATAAAAGTTTCATTTCAAAACAAGTTTCCGAAATATGTCGCACATCTTGGTGCTCGCAGTTTAATATATGTACATCGCTATATAATATTATACATTATAATCCTCCATCGAGCTGAATTTGTGTTTGTTCGAGTTAATCTCAGAAACTAGATATATATAAATATATAAAAAAAATGAGTCGCCAAAATGTATGTACACGTATAACTTCGGATCGACTGCACCAAATTGGATAATTCTTTTTTTCGTTTGTTATAGCCAGGAAGTTTTGTATAGAAGAAAATTAAAAGATTTTTTTTTGTTCACTAATGATATGAAAAGTGAGTGAGTGAAATAGTTTTTGTCCCGGAAATCATACCTTAAGGGGGTGAGAATGGGGATGAAAGTTTGTATGGGGAAGCAAGTTAGCGACAAACTCGAGCGAAGCGAGGGTAAATCGCTAGTATTATATATAAATAATAATATTTAAGCCTTTAATATAAATTATGCTTTTTAGAGGAACTTTATTCTAAAACATTAGACGCTCTACATAATTTTTTACATGCATAGCTTTTACTTGGAATGGAATTACTGGTTATTTATTATATTTTGACTTTAAGTTAAATACCAAGATGAACTGAATTTCAACGGAGTATTACAGTCAGATTGCAAATAAAGTGGAGCTCGATCTTTTAAATACTTTTGTGTTTAGTCTGACTTTATCTAGTTATATTCGGAAGTCTGGTGTATGTTTAAAGAGTTGATTATATTTGCAAGATGTAATGGGGTTGTGTATTTATAATAAATAAATAAATATGTTGGGACATTAACACACAGCGCCATCTAGTTCCATGGTAAGCTACGAGGCTTGTGTTATGGATACCAGATAGTTGATACACTATACATATATAACTTTAAATACATACATATTATAAATATAAACACCCATGACTGGAGTACAAACATTCGTCATCACACAAATGAATGCCCCCAGCGGGACTCGAACCCGCAACCGCTGGCACAGCTAGTAGGGTCACTACAAACTGAGCCAAACGTGTCGTCGAATAATATTATTTCTGTTAACTATTTCGCCGATTATTTGCACTAAATAATCTAAGAAAACAACTAACTGTTAGTGCTAGTGTACAAGTTAATTTTAAAAGTTTCTCTTGATGATGAAAGCACTTGCTTCTGATATGACTTTAACATTTGAAGAAACTTTTACATAACTTATATGTTCAATATTAGTTGAAGTAAAATTCTAAAACTTGCTTTGAATCAATCTTGAAATATATAAAACTTATATAGATTCAACGTATTTGTTCATGATGAGGAATAAGAGTATAATCGGATTACTAGTGTAAGGTTGCATTTTTATATATTGAGTGTGTTAATAGAAAATAATATATTTGATTAATTTGTAATGATTTATGTATAAGGCAATTACTTATGTGACCTTGGCCGATAGGAATGTGTTTAAAAAAGAAAGAGAAAGGGAGCGAATATTCATTTGTTTTCCCGCGCTTTTGCACAGAGGTCGGTACCACCATGTAGGTCACTACGAATTGTTTGTAATACTGAAAATTATGATTATAAATTATGTAACTCACTGGCGATTATAAAAGTACTGAATATATAAGAATATGAACAAGGAATATCTCGAAGTTTTATTAGGGACCCAACACTACACTACAATACAAAATTGGTGTGTATGTGTGTGTGTTATTCCTTCACGCTAAAACGACCGGAAAGAGTTACATGAAATTTAGTCCACAGAACAAAGGCCTAGAAAAGCACATAAGTTATTGTTCGGTATCGGCCTCGAGCAAAGCGAGGGTAAGTAGCTAGTTATAATAATATAAGTAAATCCAGAGTAAAACGCCAAACCTAAATGTTTGAAAGGGTAGGAGTGCTCCATTTGTATAATAACAGGAAATCCGGCTCACAAGTTTATCTCAGGAATGAGAAACCGCACACTTCTTGATGCCTTTAGCCGACAAAGTCGATCATGCTGCCCAAGGCACTAAGTGTGCCAATTTGTGGGGGCCCATCTAGTGAGAGACAACTCGCCCACCGAATATTCAGTGTTGAGAAAGATAAATAGATTAATAAAGGTAACTTCATACTAAGTAGCCCAATATTTAACTTTTTCTTGCATTTTCCACACGTGGGGCTCATTTCCTGTGAACATATTCAATGATCATAATAATTTAGTGATGATTTATATAAAATAAGTTTAATTTCTTACGACCTGAATAAAACAACAGTTTTTTATGGGGTATACAAGAATCTTCTTATGATTTTTAATATGTTATCCTTATCTATTCATATTAAAAAATTGTGGCAGTATTATTTGTTAGTTGGTCCTTCACGTCGAAACGGAACGACGGATAGATGTAACTTTTTATATGGAGTTAATAAGAGCGAAGGGCCACAAGCTTCATTTTACAAAAAAAACATTAAATAACTATACTTAAATAGCTGCTATAAAAGCTTCCCCTTTCATAGTTTCCAAACAAACACTTATTATCGGCTTAAACCTATGCATCAAATTTTTTCTTTGCATCTTAATAATCTTACTTATTATAAATGCAAAACTTATCTATGGATGCTGTAACTTGGCTCTGGTGAACTTGGCTCCTAGATAGATCAATACCCGTTTTCACCAACATCCCATAAACTACCACCTACATATGGGATCCCTAGCTAAGTTCCCCTAAACTAGCCCCTAAATTAAATTTCGTTTTACCATCGTCAGAGCCCGTATTTCTAGTACCTATATTTAGGTGGCATTTTAACATTTAGGTGACCCCTAACTGTCGGTGAAACAGAAACTGTCCTCTAACAGCCCCCTAACCATGCTTAGGGGATCCCTTAAACTTAGGTGACGTTGGTGAAATCGGCCACAAGTCTTAGATTTACTCATAGGATATCCCTTTATAAATTATTGCAGTGGCAGATTGCAAAATTTATATTGGACGTTCATAATATGTAAAAACCCTAAATTTGAAAAACTTTTTAATTCAATTTATCATAATCCTCACTTTTTTTATCAGAATAAAATTAGTAATTCATACAATTAATGATTGGAATAATACAAAGTGGATCATACTTCACAAAGTCGGACTTCATGAAGTATTTCATTAGCATTATTATCCGAAATAATATTCTTACTGTAATGATGCGATTAATACAGAATTATTTGAAAGATATTGTGGTTTATTATACAAAAGCTTAGAAGAAAATAAAGGATAATAAATAATTATATCTATTGCTCATCCCTTACACCGTTGAGGATTTATAATATAAAAGTCTTATGTGTTTCTTGCCTATTACGACAATGTGGGCTGGAAAAAATATATTATTATGAGATAAACTAAGATATGCCTACGTAAAAAAATAAATACGTATAAAATTATAAATTATCCTTTATAACGTTAAAATCTGTAAAATTCAGCTTCATAATTATTACTCGAAAAAAAATCACACTCTCGCCTTGCAATGAAAAATATAAGCTTTTTTATATTTCCATATAACACATCGATTGTAAAATATCAGCATATTGGCTTGCTGCCAGCTGCCGTTTACTGACCGCATTAAAAAGCAAGTACCTAGTCTGAGGCTGCGTGCCTCAGGTCCTGTTTGTTCTGTTCACTTTTCAGCTTTTTTAATAATAAATTAAAATAAAATAAATAAATATGTTGGGACATTAAGACACAGCACCATCTAGTTCCATGGTAAGCTACGAGGCTTGTGTTATGGATACCAGATAGTTGATACACTACACATATATAACTTTAAGTACATACATATTATAAATATAAACACCCATGACTGGAGTGCAAACATTAGTGTTACACAAATGAATGCTCCCATTGGGACTCGAACCCACGACCGCTGCTACAGCAAGTAGGGTCACTACAAAATAGAGGTATAATATTTTATTATAAAAAACGGTATCATATTATAAATAAACTTTCATGCTAAACATCCCAATAATTAAAAACATACTAATAATTAAATGTTATAGACATGAATAAGTTATAAAAATACTACCTATATTTAAAATATTTTGTAATCAAATCAAGTAACTCAAAGCTTAATAAGTCACTTTGAAGTCGTTCAAAGAGGATTCACACAGGATTCTTTTTAGCTAATATTTTTATAGTAAAGCAAATATTTTTTCTATGGCCATTATAATTTATTTTCAAATTAGCTGCGCATGATTGAACTCGTTTGTATTGAGATACGTAAAGAGGCGAAAAATACACATGTAATATATAGAAGAGCAAGATGTTCCGTTTTCGAGATATTTTCATCTATTTGTTGTCATACGGCGATATTTACCTTGAAATATCTTGGAAAAGTGACACTTTAGGTAAGCATATTAGTAACAATTTTTAATTTTTTAAATGTCTGCTATCCATTTATACCAGTTTTATTGTAGTGCACAAGTACAAGGGACGAAAAAAAAAACAGTACGTCGAAAACACCATAAAGGTTCTATTCCCTTCATATAAGATAAAGCAAGTATAAAGGACAATAAGGTACAAAGAACTAATTGTAGGAAATACAAAAATTGAAATTTCTGGAAAGACATGAGTTAAAGGTACAAGAATGGATAAGAGAGTCAAGAGATAGAGTATCCCTTGATTCTCTTTTGCTGTTGCTATTCGTCCTATAATCAGATGAATAAAATATATTTATTCGTCCGACCATTGTCGGTTTATGCGAATATCTACCACTTTTTTGTTTTAAAACGTAAATTATGTGATTTTTGGGTTCAAGCGGTTCTATCGCAAAAGAAAATCTTAACTTACCGAGCTGAAAACTTGTTCTTTTAGATCTAAATGTTTTTTATAGAAACAAAAAGAGTCGCAGTCACAATACACACGCCAACAATCGTCGAACGAATAATATATTTTTTATTCATCCGGTTATTATCGTACGAATAGACACACCGTTAGATATAATTGTTTATTGTTAATAATAATGATGTCTGTAAGATAGAAGGTAGATTCTTATGGAATTTTTATTATCATTTCATGTAATGATACTACCGATTATACTTTAGAACATTTACGAAAGCTTTAACGAGTATTCGTGCTCGTTACATTCCTATCTTCTGAGAATTTTTACTATGATGTAGCTGGCGCGCGCACATCTATACATATAATAAAATTCTAAGTCGAATCTGTACATTAAATATTTTTTTGAAAATCTTATTGAAATAGACATTATTATCGATACAGAGGCCGAATCTATAGTTTTTAGAATTTTTTTCTGTCTGTCTGTTACCGCATCACAGAAAAACTACTGGAGGGATTTTGATGAAATTTGGTATGATCATAGCTGGTTATCCGGGTCAACATATAGGATACTTTTTACCGCGGGAAAATGTCTCATTTCTGAGAAAAAATACAGAAAATGCAATGTAAGAGTATACTAATATGTAAAATCTAAGAATTTTGTTTTTGGTCATCTGAACACGGGCGGAGCCGCGGGCAATGCTAGTTTTATATAAAATGAATATATAATACTATCCACAAGTATATTTAAATTAATTTAAAAAATATTTCGTAAGCAACTAAAATATTTTTTAACCCTCTGACGCTAAGAATGTAACATCCCTAAGTTTTACCCTTACATCGTAAGATGTATATTGTGTATTGCATTCCATTTAGATATTATTAAACATATTGGTTTCTTTGCTTGCATTGAAATGGGGCTATTATTTTTTTAACTTTTAAGGATTGGTTTTTCTAAAAATTGTTTTTGTTTAAGTTTGTTTTATATGCAGTGTTTTTATTTATACCTAAAGAGATAGTAAAAAAGATGTGCAACAAATTGTGAATAAAATCTAAAACTGATTTTTGAACGCAACAACCTGCTGAATTTTTAAAAAGTCCGCAACGTAAAGTTAAGGACATAATTGTAAGTTAAACAGTACTTTACTATATGAATACTGAAAATTCGTATATGGATATCTATACTAATAATATAAAGAGGAAAGATTTGTTTGTTTGTACCAAATAGGCTCCAAAACTACTGAACCGATTTAGATGAAGTTTGGTAAGAAGATAGTGTGAAACTCTAGGAAACATATAATTTTGTTTTTTTTTCGAAAATCATCCCTTAAGAGGGTAAAAATGGGGATGAGAGTTTGTATAGGGGAGCAACCTAGGGACGAACCCGAGCGAAGCGAGGCTGAGTCGCTAGTAATAAATATTACTGGCTATAATAATTTTGTTAGATAAAAATGTTACATTTAAGGTTAAATAAATAAAGTACGAATATATTATAAATGTAATGAATACATATTTAAATAATAAAGCTGCGAGCGATAACTGACTGACTAGCCTAAGCTCAGGATATCTAAAATATCTAATATATCTAAAATATATTAAAATCCAGCCTATAATACCAATAATTCTATTCGTTCATATTTATTTCAAAGATTTTCCTTACCGGATTTCCCCAGAAAAGCTTTAGCGTGTTTCTTATTTATCAGATTTGTACTTCTTCCGTTGTTGTGATCTTATTCGAAAAAGGCATAAACATTTAAGTTTGTGCCATAAGTAATATAAAGTGGAAAAACTAACTTTCAACACCCGAAAAAGTTATCTTTCTAATGAATATAATTGGTCAGATAGAGATATGTATCTGATATAAATAACACAATTAGCACTAAATACAGAATACATACAAAAAATATGATGTTCTCCTAGCCGATTCCGGCTACGGCGGCCAATCTCATTGAGATTAGCCAACTGCGCAGGAGATATTATATTGCACAAGTGTACGCGCAGACACAAGTGCACTCTCTATTCCTATCACTCTCATACTCCGGTGGGACGACCACTCGACACGACCGGTGAGAGTTATGGCGCAGGACGCGCGGCTTTACGTGCTCTCCGAGGCACGGGGGTGAAACACCGCCAACTTCCCAACTCCGGGCTGTTACTGCGACTTACTATACAGAAAGTCTCAATAACTAAACTTGGCCCGACCCGGGACTCGAACCCAGGACCTCCGGGTGTGCAGCCGTACATGCTAGCCACTACACCACCGAGGCAGTCAAAAAATATAACAATATTATAAAATAATAAAAACGTAATAAACATAACCCTTACTTTTCGATAAACAATTCTATTATATCAAATATCAATCCTAATATAAGTTGAATAAAATCATATGAATATCAAAAGCAATACAACAGTTAGTATAATTGATAGTGGCTGAAGCTTTTTTGGAGGAAAAAAATATAATAAAGAAAAATATGTTGTACAATAATTATATAATTTAAATTGTATTAAAATACGAGTATCTTTAAGCATATGAAACGACACAGGAGAACGTGAATGGACCCTTTATTTGGTCTTTTATCTGATTTATGTGACACATTTTAGTCATCAAAATACTCTTGTCACGTGTAGAAGCAGACGGTAAAAATCTATCTATCTATATATCTATAATCGGTATTACTACCTAGAGATTCACCTGGTGTGGTAGAATAAATAATAACATGGAATGATGGAACAGATGGAAGCAAAATACCACTGTATAATATCTAACTCGCCGATATGCTATGAGAATTTTGATTTCTTTTGGACCCACTGCAGTCTCCCTCAATGTGTCCAAGTGCTTACGTACATAAATGCATATTCCAAAGTTAAAAAAAACACAATTTTGTGTTGATTTTGAATGTGGTTAGTATCATTTTTTTTTATAATTTATTTTTTATCTTGAGATCTACTCTATAACTCTCTAAATTAGGAGATTGTGTTTTAAATATATTTAAGGTTTTAGCTGTGAAGAATCCTTAATGTTTATAAGTTTAGCTTTTAAATGAAGCTTTTAAAAACGTAAATATATATACAAATTTTAGTCTCTCCCATGACCATGTTCACTGTAAAGCATTCCATTAAACGACAATAACCGGAAAGTTCCAGTTCTAGTTAAATAAAAATATGCTAATTTGTGCTTTTCTGGATATAAATTCCTTATAAATGTTGTAAAAAGTAACACTATTTGTAGGATGGGTCCTTATATTATGTACTATAAATATAAAAAATAATGGCAAATATCTATATAATAGTATTTGCGTGATTACCAACCAAATCAATACAGCCAATATCAGAAAATTGCTGGTACGATATCTTCATCGTTGTTAAAGTTATAAGTAATATTTGTTAATATCGGGTAGGTACCTATTGTTTCCTTTAAAAATTTCACCATCTTTTTTCGCTGCATTATAGGATTTTTTAACCGACTTCAAGAGGTGCGTGTAACCTTTACGCGCGGTGGAAGTAAAATTTCTTTGGCAAATATTGCAATTAAATTAAAACAAATCAGTAATTAAATAAGGCATGTTAGACATATTACAATTTCTTTATGGTATTATAATATATATAGTAATTTATATAACAGTACACATTATATATATATATATATATATATATATATATATATGTATATAAACCCGGGACTAGCGGCATAGTAACCTCAAGAAAGTACATATGTATGTCGCACTATCGCATGAACAAAGGCGGTGTGTTTTATGTACATTTATTATTAAAATTATCAATTTATTTATTCTATCATCTCGTAAATACACCTATTCTTTCAGTTTGTATAAATAATTGTTAAATTAGTAGTAATTTGTCAATAAAGCTTTCGAGTGCTAAAAACGATTAAATTTTTATAAATAAATCTGAATAAAGGATTTTAAACGATACATTTATCACACAGGTACCTAACTACTAACTAGTAATAAAAAATTGAGTTCAGTATTTAAATAGAGTACGCATGTTTTATCATGCATTTTATTGAGATTTTAAAATTGCTTTCTATTGTGCTTTTTGTTATATTTAGTTTATAAAGAATTATTATCATCTATATTTAAATGTTGTCATTTAGTAAAATTTTAAAGTTTATTTAGTCCGCATATTTCATATTTTTAATATCTGTTTGTAGTTGTTTGTGTTGTTTTTTTTAAATAACCCTACGTTACTACTTACTGGATGGATTAGGGACTGGTGATAAGGAAATTGAATATCGTGTAATCTTCCGCCTTACTTCTCAAATGCGGTCTTCCTCAGAGTGCTGTTTTCAGACAACACTGGCTAGGGAGTTGACCCAGGGAAAACAAGGCATCGTGGTGGGGGGGCTCAGTAGTGCCCGGCAATCCAGCCGAGCGCGAAGCCAAGAAACGCACAGGGAGGTGGCCCTCTTCGGTGGGCGGTGTACCATGCGGGTTGCTCTTGGACTTCTCTGATAGCAGAGTGGACCTTGGAGCAACCCCATGGTTGTTGTGGTCTGCTTCGGCAGACCTGCCGTCGGGGCGTCGTAGTTGAATGCGTCAGCGATCCTGCGACGCCTCATTAAGACGGGGGAAGGTTTTGTTGGGTTTTAGTGGGTAGTACTGGTTTTGCTGGTGAGTCCCACACCTCGTGCGTAAATGCATTTCCCAACGTTAAAAAAAAAGGGAAAACAAGGCAACCCTAGAGACGCCCCCCTTCCATGGGGAGCGCTTAAGAACTTTATAGATAATTTAGAATATACGACACACACGGTGCACACTTAAAGCCAGTCGTAAGAAGGGATTAAGTACGCCATTTTACCGTACCTTAAAATCAGTTACGTGGCGACGCGACGTCTTGTTTGTAAAATAAAAAAATAATTCATCTAATTACACATACTATTATACTTATGTTATGTGAACTGTTATAATTATGTTATGTAGATAGCAATTCATATATGCTACATATAAATTTAGGATGGAATTTTGTATTGCTTGTAGTTATAAGTACCTACCTAATAGCAGGGCCCGGAAAACCGTTCAATTTTTAAACCGGTTTTGGTCATTGACCCCAAGCCGAAAGGATTTTCGGTTTAAGGTTTCGGTTACGTTCTTTAATTGGTTAAATCCAGGAGAACGGTTTTTGACGAATTAAGGTTTCATTACTAAAATTAACCGGTTAAATTAAGTTTTTGTGCGTTTACATTTGGCGTGTCTTTGTTATTGGCGGTAAACCTTAGTAAACGGTTGCATGTATGTTTCTTACTTATGAATGAATTAACCGGTTTATTTCAAAAAAAAATATATTTTTGATTCTAATTGATCAGTATTTTGACTAAAAGTATAAAATAATACATAGTAGGATCATAATTTAAAGTGATTCAATTTTTCAATATTACACTTCGCAAATAACAATATTTTATTCTCACTTTAGTTTTTCAAGTAAGAGATTTTGGACGTTTATTCATCAACTATATGAATGTAATTTGTCTTCACAATACATGGCAGTAAAATTTATTTCATTGTCCACTAGACAGGCACTACGTCGCAATATGTCGCTAACAAAATATATCGCAAAAAGATACAGGCTAATTGTAATCGTTTATTTGTTTTGTATGTAGCTTTTATAATGAACTGTAAGCGTGTATTGTACTACGATTATAAGAATCTTTTATTTTATTAGCTTCAGTTATCAACTAAGGAATCTAATGTTATTGATCGAATATTCTGCTTCTTTAGGTTCTTTTTCTTTTTTAATTGTCTTAGAAATTTAGATTCGGACGCCAATACAAATAATTGGTTACAAATTGATGATCCAAGAGCTCGTGAACTCTTCGAGTTATCATCAAAATTACCTGTAAATTTATTTATTTTGCTTTATTACTCAAGGAACTATCCTAGTAAAATATCAAGCTATTTTCAAAAATATAAGGTCTGATGACTTGCAGGGCTGAGCCTTTGAGGCCAGCCACGTTGTGGTTACCGTACGCAGCATGCTTACACTTATCACTAAAAGAATTTTAAAGTTATATATATATATATATATATATATATATATATATATATATATATATATATATATATATATATATATATATAAATGAATCCCTATTTCCTTTGGTCACGCCATCACGCGTGAACGGCTGGACCGATTTAACTATTTTTTTTGTTGTGTTTGTTATTGTCTGGAGAAGGTTCTTATGAAAGAAAAAATTGAAAAATTAACGAAAAAAAATATTAAAATGTATATGGCTAACACTGGCTAATACCTATTTATTATTTAAAACGTACCTAGCGACGAACCCGAGTGATGTGAGGGTGAGCCGCTAGCATGTATATAAAATAAGTATTTACTATTTAGCATGAATAGAGTAGCGTATCGATGTTGATATGTAAGACGGCAACGGAGCTATTTAATAAAAGTACAAAATGTAAACCATACTTTAAACATTTATCCTTCAGAATAAAATGAATATTTATTTATTTTTATTTATTTATTTATCATTGGGAAACATACAGCGTATAGTTAATAAGATTTAGTTAAACACTTCTAAACAAAAATCTTAAGCCAATAAAGTTTCCACTAAAAAACATAAACGAAGTGAACTTAAAATTAACAGGAATAAATCGAACAAAAAGCAAGAATACTAAACATTAACAAAATTTATGTTTTTTTTTAATAGGTGAGCGAATTTTTAATCAATAACATTAGATACCTTAGTTGATAACTGAATATATTCTCTTATTAAAACAATATTATAATAATTAAATGAATTCTCATGAATCATTTTCAGTATTTGATTTATTACTATCTCTCCCTGGAACTTTGTGAAAATGTGACCATTGTTCACAGTTCGTTCTACTTTCTAAAATAGATTATCTAGATTTCTGGTTACCAATTTATTATTCTCATTTCCAACAACAATGCCTTTCATATTTTAAAACACTAATTACCTTAAGTCTTAAGCTTAATGTGTTCTTACAAAGTGCTCAGTAGTATTAATAAATTATTTTAAGCTTCTCCGAAAACATTTTAAGTTAACCTTGTTTGTAGTATTGGCTGTAAGTGTGTTTTTAAAATATCATCTAATACCATCAATTTATAATAATCCCTGCATATATGATTATCGATATGTATAGAACAACTAAATTGGTCATATAAATAACTAGCAACTTACCCTTGCTTCGCTCGGGTTCGTCCCTAGTTTGGTTTCCCATACAAACTTTCATCCCCATTTTCACCCCCTTAAGGGATATTTTCCGGGATAAAAAGTATCTTATGTCCTTCCCAGGGTCTCAAACTATCTTCATACCAAATTTCATCTAAATTGGTTTAGTAGATCTAGAGATTACCCTCTACAATGTCACAAACTCACAATTCACAAACTCGTAAACTTTACCTCTTTATAATATTAGTATAGATTCACAGTGATTCTTCTTCTACGTAACTACTTAATTTTGCCGTTTTTATTTACATACCTATTTTGTGAAGTTTACACTAAAATAGAATACTAATAATAAATATTTACGTTTTCACAATATAAACACATTTATTTATGGACTGCAAAAATAGAGTTCAAGTTTCATACTATATTTTTTACAGATTCTAGAAAAACAAAATATATTTTGCGATTGTTAAACTGACAAAAAGGATAACTGATAATATTTCATATCTCAAAAACCTAACAGTAATGGAAAATTTTCAGCTACCAATATCCCTTTTTTTAAATGTTAGGAAATGCATTTATGCATACCACTATAGACATACAGGTGGTTATGAGGAAGTCACCGGGTAGAAAAGCCAGTACTACCCATTAAAACCCAACAAACCTCCCGTCTTGATGGGGCGTCGCTTGCGCACTCAGCCACGACGCCTCGACGGCAGATCTGCCGAAGCACCACAACAACCATGGGGTTGCTTCAATAGTCCACTCTGATATCAGAGAAGTAACAGGAAACCGCACGGTACATCGCCCATCGAAGTGGGCCACCGCCCTGTGCGTACGCTTCTTGGCTTTACATGTTTGCTACGTACAACCTGCTTCAAATATGAAAATCTGAATAAAAAAAATTATAATAATATAAAACCACATTTTTTAACGTGTATTTTTTATTTAATTTTGTTTTGTACCTATACATATAGTATTTTTGTTTATCTTTAAAGCCACAATTTAATTAGACAAAGATAAATTGACACAATAATTTGGCGTCTAAATGCCACTCTAACATGATTCTTAATTACAACAAACTAGTAAACTTGCGTTACTCAACTCTGATAGTTAGACCGCAACTTTGCTGTAATGAATGAAGACTTCGTCAACTAATTTGCCATCGAACCAAAGGGCAGGCTTTCCATAAACCCATTAATATGTCCTTTGAAGTACCAACTGTTGTTAGCTCATACAATCCATAACGGGGATAACATTATTCGACATTGAATATTGCGAAAGTTAGCTATTAATCTATCTTTTTAATCTATACATATAATAAAATTGTAACTAAGCCGAATCTGTACATTAGATATTTTTTGGAAAGTCTTATTGAAATAAATTTAAAAATGATCAATACCTCTGTAGCCGAATCTATAGTTTTTAGAATTTTTGTCTGTCTGTCTGTCTGTCTGTCTGCTACCGCATCACAGAAAAATCACTAGAGGGATTTTGATGAAATTTGGTATGATGATAGCTGGTTATCCGGGTCAACATATAGGATGCTTTTTACCGCACGAAAATATCTCAATTTTGAGAAAAAATACAAAAGCTGCAATGTAAGAGT
Organism: Brenthis ino; assembly: GCA_921882275.1. Taxonomy (NCBI): domain Eukaryota; kingdom Metazoa; phylum Arthropoda; class Insecta; order Lepidoptera; family Nymphalidae; genus Brenthis; species Brenthis ino. The sequence goes on from OV170225.1 coordinate 1,007,954, forward strand.
ATACTAATATGTAAAACCTAAGAATTTGGTTTTAGGGTCATCTAAACGCGGGTGGAGCCGCGGGCAATGCTAGTATTGCTCTAAAATGTTAGTAGATATTTTTCATATACGCGATACGTTTTTTTAAAATGTTTCATGAAACGTCATTTTTTGGGTTTAATTATTAACAGTACACGAGTAGTCTATGTGTTTATTTCATTTTATCCAAATCCTTCCCACCATATCAGCGCATCTCAATCCATCATGCTCAAAGGAGTAACAAACATATAGATATAAACTTGTACATTTATAGTGTGTTTAACTTAAATAAAAAACACTCTCAGGTTAGTTGTTATCGATGAGTTCTTTAACAACAGGTAGCTGTTTTATAGTATTACAGCGTTTTTTTGTTAATTTTGCTGCTTAAATCATTTTTAGAGCCCGTATGCATTAGACAACCATTACCGATTCCTGGGTTGCAGCAACAAACTATATACAATATGACCAAAAAATAGTTCACGGTGTCAAATATAACGTAACAGTTGACATCTTGCGACCATGATCGTGGTCGCAGTTGAAAAACACATTTTTCAATGCAACTCTTATAGCTTGTCAATTCTGAGTTATAAGTGTATAGATTTTTACTGTACCAATATTTACAAATAGTGATGTATGGTTAGTAGACTAACACATTTTATGCCGATGAAACGTCACGTTTATTGTAAAAGGTATTATAATAAAGATGGATCTCCATATATGTCTTTTTCATATAATTCCATGCCCTAGTTTTGTGATAGTTGTATAGTTTATACTGTAAACATATATTATACTACATATATGTATTATTATTATATAAATATAAATATATAAATAAGTTCAAATGTGAATATTACCATTTATATATTATCTACTCCAGTATAAAATATGAAGTCTACGGATATACATATATTACTCTACAACAGGCACATGAAGCGTATTTATTCCAAAAAACCTAGTTTGAAAAGTAAAATATTTTTGTTCAGACATTACCTATCTACAACTACCTAATAAGTATAGCTAAATGAGATTCTACATAAAGTCTGCCATAAAAAAATATATAAAAAACCGAATTTAATAACTTCAAGCTCCACTCTGTAGTAATGTTTTCACTGTCACCTAAAAACATACACGTTTACTTAGTTTCAAGAATATAAAAGTACCCCCGAGCATTTATTTATATTTTTTATTAGTAAAACGTTAGTAACATTATGTTTCATTTAGTTCTATTGTCAATTTTTATTATCTTTATACAGAAATATGTAAATCTATATAAGTATATCTATATAATATATTATGTACACTAAAAAAATGTTATGGTGATGATTCTGGGATTTTCTGATTCTGAGAGTAGAGAAGCGTATGTATATATATATATATATATATATACATACATACATATATATATATATATATATATATATATATATATATATATTATATGTAATAGAATTAAATTTTAAATGAAAATAAAATTAGAATTTCAAGTTTAATCGCAAGTCAAGCCACCCAGAATATAGAACTTGATAAAAATAAAAACTTTAAGTATATTAAAGACAATAGGCAATTAGATCGCATTCCAGTAACCACACCATGGACTTACAAGAATCCGATAGTGCTGAAAAACAATGAATAATCAGGAAACATTATTTTTATGGACATTTAGCACATTCCAAAACATCGACGTGTGGAGCATCCCGTCGCGACCCCCCGCAGGAGCAGTATATAAACCGCGAGTTGGCGAGCAACAGTGTTCACGTCACCCCAGTTTTTAGTAATAGATAGACTTAAGATATAAATTGTAAAAAGTGTTTAATTAATATTTTTTTTAACAAAGTCTATCTTTCAAATATTTTGACTCGCATATCAAATCAGGCCAGATTAATTAATTCCATTTAAATCTCAGCTTCTATTAGAATTTCAAGTATTATTGTACAATTCTGAATTAAAAATACAGCTAAGTTATAAATTATTCGTTCGAAAAGATCCAATGTTACAGTTCGAATTACCCGTTCTATGTGTTCCTTTAAAACAGGTCATACTTAATCGTTGAGGTTTAGCATTAAATATTTTATTTGTCTAACTAATTCTCTAGAAACGGAAGTTATTTTATATAAGCCTTTATCAATTATGTTCAACATCTGAAAGCAAATAGTAATAAATAATTTAAAATAACATTAGGCAGTCCTCTGTGAGAGGATTTATGTCTCTTACATATGAGTACAAACTCATTATTCATGACCTTTACGTAAGGGTAATTAAGCTTCAAGCGTCGTCCAACCAACTAAGTTATACTTAACTGGGAATTTGTAGGGATAAGTAATGCGACTTGGCTTGGGTTCAATACGTGGTGATATTATCACGTAGCAATTGGAAGTATATAGATGTTCAATTAAATGGAAGATAACAGCGCCATTCGTCTCTAGCAGTTTAATATGTTTGTATAGGAGAAATTGAGTGATGTAATAGTAATTAATACTCTTGCTATGTATACGAAATAAATACCAATACAATTTAAGAAGGAAATTAGCTTTTGCTTTATACTACTTTTTCTGGCTTAACTGAGATTTGTTCCTAGGTGCCTAGCAAAAAATACTAAGTTTTATCCAAATCCGTACAGCCTTAACAGCGCCGCAGCGCGAAGGAGTGGGAAATATTCACCTATTTGTAATCTTTTGTATTTACGAGTAGAAGAACGGTTCCATTGTATCAGTATAAATGTGAATGTTTACTTAATAAATAAAATATGTTTAAAATTTATTAATATTTTTATTTCTTATACATTAAATATTATTATAAGTGAAAAACATACTTACGGTTACGTACCTACGATATATAAAACTAGCTTAGCTTGATTCCCCATACAAACTTCCATCCCCATTTCCATCCCCTTAAGAGAGGATTTCCGGGATAAAAAGTATTCGATATCCTTCCCAGTGTCTCAAACTATCTTTTTACCATATTTCATCTAAATCGATTCATTAGATCCAGAGATTACCCCCTACAACGTCACAAACTCACAAACTTTACCTCTTTGTAATATTAGTATTGATAAATTGTTTTAGCATATTACATTACAATATCACTGCTATTGTTGTTAACTAAATTATGAAAGTTTGTTAAATTGGTTCTTGTGATCTTAATAGAACTAATAATAAAAAGTAATTTAAGTGTCGTAATCGTAACAAGGGTTGGTCACCCGTTTAGAATGGATCCCACAGTGTTACCTGATAAGCGATAGCTTAGACGAGGCGTTAAGTTACAATAAAGTTACATATATTTAAACCGAAACTGACTAAATAATAGTCAAATTTCATGCTATAAAAGGCAATTTTCTATTTTTACCTTTTAGTGCTTGGAAGTCGATTTTTTTAAGTTTTTTTAAGGCAAGGTTCCGGATCATCGCCAGAGATTAACGACAATTTTCCTTCTTATTTAGTTTTATACTACTCTTAAGAAGCTTGCACCAAAATTTCTGCCTTTTTACTCTTCATCACTTTGTTGGTTACTTGGTTGTACTAATTTAATTTTAGTAAAATCTTAAACTGTTCGTCATAAATACCTATGTAGAGGACTTAGAACAACTAGCGGCGGCGTTAGGACGTTCACTCAAATTTATGAGTCGCAGTGCGGAATATAAATTCTAGCGCGGCTCTCCAGCGTCCACAAAAAATATACATGAAGCTAAAAAAAATACATTTTTCTTCTAATTATGAAGCGCAATGTAAGCTTTTCTGACTTATTCATTGAGGTTGAATTGCATACAGCATAGCGATTTAGTCTGACAATTTTGTAACTTGCTTATTTTTTGATTTTTTTTTATTTTAATTAAAAAAGTATTAAAGTTTAATATATTCCATATTAAAGTCTCTATTAAAGTAATAAAAATATTATTATTGTACGTAAAAATAAAAATTGGTAAAACTTAAGTTTTAAGAAAAAGAGTAATTATATTTTTATTAATGCTTTAAATTAATTCAAATTATTATCAAATTTACGTAATGTCTCTAATAGAATACGAAAAAATGTACCTATCTTTAAAAATAAGACTTGCTTATAAAGACAATTATTTAGTACCTTAAACATATGTATAATAAAATTCTAAGTCGAATCTGTACATTAAATATGTTTTGGAAAATCTTATTGAAATAGCCATTATTATCGAGAAAACCACTGGAGGGATTTTGATGAAATTTGGTATGATGATAGGTGGTTATCCGGGTCAATATATAGAATACTTTTTACCACGGGAAAATATCTCTTCTCTAAGAAATTTATACTAATCGTTAAAATGCATTAAGAGATGAACCCGAGCGGAGCGAGGGTGAGTCGCTAGTTTTATTATATTTATTTAAGCAGCATACTTCTATTAAATTTTATCTATAGACGAGATAGAGGTGTCGCGTCACCATAAAACCACGTTTTAAGTATACACACATCTTATACCTACTGTATTTCTAATACACAATCACCAGAATAATATGCTATGACCGAGATGATAGTAAATAACTTTAGACCCCTAATGAGTTCCTTGTAAGGCTGGATAGTTAACCTATCACTAACACTACCCGATCCAAAAATGTGTCAATATCTAGATAACTAACCCATTTTTACTAAAGTTTTTAACTACACTTTAATCCCTTAGGCTACAAGATTCACATAATATTCCAATCGACCATTTTAAAACAAAAGATTTTTTTATAAATTGTTGACTTATATTACAAGCTATTTCATATTTTTCAAATAAAATATTACTTAATGCTTTTAAAGTAATTCTATAACTGCCCAAGTGATTTCAAATCATTAGGAAACTTCATAGGTGTTAAACAAAAACACTAATTCCCAACGATCTCTCTTAAGCTGCCTTCTTGATATAAATAACCTACGTTGTAAATTATTATTATTATAATTAATAATAACTTAGTTTTTTTTACATACCACGTCTTTCTGCTTGGAACGGGTTACCCTTTAATGCGCGAGGGCCATATAGTCCGGGATCCGGCGTCCATTTTTACAATTGATTAGTATCAAGCTAATTTTCCGTAAATAGCTTCATTTTGATGAAACGCCCGACTTCTTCTCTTACAAAAAATCTCGATTGTGGTAGCTAACAGTAGTAGCAGGTATACAATATGCCAATTTGACGATTCTCAAAAAGGGTTCGTTGCTAGGTACATTTTAAATAGATATAAATAGTTATTATCCAGCGTTTTATATATTTTAATTATATATTTTAATAATTTTTTCGTTAATTTTTCTGATGTTTTATTACTTCTTTTCCTATTCCGAACTAAGAGAAATTAAAAAAAATCAAATATCATAAAAATTGGTCCAGCCGTTCTTGAGTTATAAATGGTGTAACTAACACGACTTTGTTTTATATATATATATATAGATATTTGCAAGTAATTGTCTTAAAATGACATTAGCACATGAAAATATGAGGTGCAAGATCTGGGGTTGAATCCGTTTTATCGGCTACCACTCTTCATAGAAAAATTTATACAGCAGTACAAATTAGTTATTCTATAATTTATCACTGAACTTAGCACTTTCTTTATTTTTTTCACAAAATTTGCTACAAAGCTCTAAGTACTTATCTTAGTACCCTTTATCTGATTATTTATTCATGATCTTACTTTGAATTCTGATGAACGAGATAAATATTAAAGGCGAAACTGTTTCCACACTTATTTAACTGCGTCTAAAAGTTGTAAAACAACTTATTTTTACACGTTTATTCAATGTTAACAAAGTTTGGTGATAAAATATATTACGTGAGTAATTGTTATGAGAATTAATTACCTACATAATAATAGATAATTTAGATTTTGTTTATGCGAAAATAGAAAACATTAATTCTATAAGTTTATCTGAAAATAAAATTCTAGAATATACGATTAAAAGTATAAAAATGTGAGCAAAAGATCTTTCCAACAAAGTTTATTAAATCCGATTGTTTTCAGAAAAATCTCCTAAAAGCGCGTTCTTAAGTACGAGCGTGTGGGTTAATCTCTGGAAAGAGGAGTTATTTTCATTTCTCGGATGCTTTTCAATTTTGTGTGTTCAACCTTAATCCATAGGGTGCCAAAAGTTTCTTTATATTTAAAATAAATATATTTTTGCAATATACGATTTTATACTCTTCTTCTTTCTCTGTGCCTTTTCCCACTTTAGGTGGGGTCGGCTCTCCTAATTATTTTGCGCCAGGCAGTTCTGTCCTGGATTATCCCTATGTCTATATTAGCCTGTTTTATGGTTCGGGTCATGTTAGTCCACCATGTGCCAGACGGGCGCCCCCTTCCTCGTTTTATTTCGGGTAAATCCAACGCCCTGCGAAACACATAGTCATTGTCTCTCCGCATAACGTGTCCGTACCATATTAGTCGACTGTCTGTTAATTTTTCATTTATCGGAGCTACTTTAAAGCTGCCTCTTACATATTCATTTCTGATTTTATACTAAATAATAAAAAATATACATATATTTTTAGTTATTTAAAGTCCCTTTTAATATGTAAATACTAAATATTACATATATAGCGAAGTTTGTGCTAGTTATGTTCATTATTTAAAAGTCATGATATCTAATAAACCAAGAATAAAAATAATAATAGAAATAAAAAAAAATCAAGTAAATACGCAAGTCTAAAATCAATCTCTACAGTAAGTATATAAAAATTCCACATCAACACAATGGAGCATTAAATTAAAGACAACGCTTGAGATTAAAAATTATAATTTTATGCTAAAATTTTCACAATCGCTGTGAGAGCGAACGAAAAAACGAAGACAGCGAATTCATTTTCTTGGTAAAATGTGACAAGGTTGCGGTGAGGGATTTTTTCAGCTCCGTCCGTAGATTTATTGTCTACGACGTAGTCTCCGTGACAAATAGTGCTGCGGTTTTCAGTTAGGTTACATTTTAAATAAGCCTTTATGTTCGTACTTAAGGTACATAATGAGACTCGTATATTAACATTCTTGTTGATGTGAAACATCTATTGGTGCGCCTTGTCAGTAAAACCACGGTAATGTATATGTAATATTACTGGGTAAAACTGACTCGTATGCTGTGGCAGCAAATGGAATCACGCTGTCACGCCATCATGCTTCTACGCCACCGCTCATGAGTCCCTTGTGTGTGCGCGCGCGTATAATATACACGCTCCATTGTAAAACAGTCTCTATCAAATATATATATATATATATTACTCCATATTTCGTTATAGGTTTTTATTTATGAATTCTAATATTAGCATAGATGTTTCACATCTACCGGTCGTCCCGTGACGGCCATTTTTTTTCTTTTTACAATAGTAATGTTAAGTAGGGGACACTAAAACAGAGCACATTATAAATAACATCGAGATTGACTCGGTACTTTTCTAATATGTCTGACTGACTGCTTCTTTCTAAGTAACATTCTTTTTACCTGATTTTAAATCATACTTTTGTTATGCTTGTGATAAATTATAAATGAGTAAGCTAATAGATTCGTACGTTTGATACTCCTTCACGTTGTAACTGCTTGAATTAATAAATTATATTTTGCTAATGAATTACACTAATTAATTATAATTTTTTGTAGCTATGAAATATGTATATTACAAAATAACTAGCGACTCACCCTCGCTCCGCTCGGGTTCGTCCCTGGGGTGGGCTCTGGGTGGACCACCCTTATCTTTATCACTTAGGGGTATGGAAAATAGATTGTAGCCGATTCTCAGACCTACTGAATACGCATATAAAATTTGGTAAAAATCGGTAAAGCCGTTTCGGAGGAGTACGGTAACTAACATTGTGACATGGAAATTTTATATATTAGATTGTAATATTATACGTCAATAGGTCTCGATACAACCGCTTATGTATTTACTGGAAGTTTAGTTACTAGCTATTCCTAGTAAGTGCGTTCTATGAATCGTTAAGTGTTGAGGAATTAATATTGTGTATCTCAAGGAGATTAGTTCACCGAATTTGATATTTAGTTATAAGTAATCTGTAGGCTATAAGTCTAGGTCTAAACTTGTAGATAAATTAGGTAAGTATTTTCTATGCCTTTAGTCTAACTTTGACTGAAATATAAAAAAAAGTAAATATAATTTAACTTCACTCAATAGTTAAAATTACGTTTTTGCTGTTTCCTTTCATTTCTTTCTTATATGGACCATAATAAATATTAGGATTCTCAACATTACAATCTACGACAATATCAAATGGCTGTTGTCTGTACAAATAGTAGTCAACAAAAGGCGAAGCATTCTGTGCGTGACGTTAATAGTATAGAACCTATTCTTCACATATTGGCTTTATTGGACTATATATCAGTCACGATTGTTTAACCCGTGACAAAACATACTACAATATAAATATATATGGTACAGTATGGATGAGTGAACCTTGAAATTATGCAATCAAATTATAATTTTGCTTACTCAATTAAGAATTACATTTAATACACATACTAGCGACTCATCCTCACTTCGCTCGGGTTCGTCCCTAGGTACGTTTTACTGGTTAGTTAGGAATAGATACAGTATATATTAGTGTACATACATAGGTATGATGAGTTTTATATCCCTTACTTGAGAAACGATTGATTCCTCATACAAAGTTCGTTTTTTTTAACGTTGGGAAATGCATTTAGGTGTGGGACTCACCGGCAAAGCCAGTACTATCCACTAAAACCCAACCAAACCTTCCCCCGTCTTAATGGGGCGTCGCAGAATCGCTTACGCATTCAACTACGACGCTCCGACGGCAGGTCTGTCGAAGCAGACCACAACAACCACAGGCTTGCTCCAAGGTCCACTCTGCTATCAGAGAAGTACCAGGAGCAACCCGCATGGTACACGCCCACCGAAGTGGGCCATCTTACCCTGTGTCCCTTGGCTTTACGCCTGGCTGAAATAACGGACGCTTCTCTTTGTTTGAACTAATGCTCTCTTTGTTATTTGTGAAATGTTTAAAGTATTCCTTTTGTTAAATGTCCATCGATATATCAAAATGTTGGTATTCAAAACCTTTGTTCTGCTTCTTTTATTGGGAAATCCAAAAAATATTACGCTGTCCCAGCTAATTCGGCTTCACTAAATCCATGTTGAATTATAATCATTAAAATATGGACGCCATGTTAATCTTTTCTTGATGGCGTATTTTCGCCTAAAATGAAGGAAAATTAAAAAAAAAAAAGAAATATTTTAAATGTAAAAAAACCATTTTTTACATTTAAAATATTTAAGATTTAGTGTTAAAAAAAAGAAACAGTATATTATATAGCGTGATTAAGCGTTATACTCATTAATGAAAATCCTCTTTAATTTAGTTAGGTACTTAGTTGTGAAAAATCTCGTAACACAATTTAAAGCAATAATGTTTTCTTATATCGTTACTTGTTTACGGATAATATGATATTTATAATATGTATGTATTTAAAGTTATATATGTGTAGTGTATCAACTATCTGGTATCCATAATACAAGCCTCGTAGCTTACCATGGAACTAGATGGTGTTGTGTGTTAATGTCCTGACATATTTATTATTTATTTATTTATATAAATTATATATTTATATATTAGTTTGTATACAATTTAAATCATTCAATTCTATTCATTAGTATCATTCATTTTATAGTAGATGTACTGGGAAATGTAACGTCGTTTTATGAGGACGACTCGGAAATCCCGCAGCCAAGTGAAATATGATGAGCATTAACTAAAGCTCTTGTTTTGTCCTGTTTTTGTCGGTAAAGCGTTTCGTAGAATTGTATTTACGAGTGGATTCACTTGGTTGCCACTTTCAAGTTGGGTGTGTGTAATTTAGTTTCAAATCACTATAGGTTCAATGATTTTTTTCATTTCACGCACTGTTAGTTATCTAGAGGAATATTTAGTTAAAAGTTTATTCCATATTTCCTTACTTTGTCAAATTTTAAGTAATATTTGAATGTTTTTTATTTTAGAAGGCGTTTGTTACTAAGATTATTTTTAGTATTTTTCTATTTTGTTAATTTAATTATGTTTTTAATGAAATGGTAAAAACTAAACTTAAACTTCCATGTTATTCTAAGATAGATTATTAAATGTAAAATATTTACGTAAATCTAAGAAAGTATTTAGCTGTTATTATTATAAATATTACATATTTTTTAAACTTTATTAATATTTGTAATATTATTTAGTGTTGCTATTATAATACTAAGTATAACCATAAAGGATATAAAAAAAATTAAAAATATGAATTATTTATGAAAGCAATATTATTGTTTTATGTTATGAAATTTAAAAGAAATTAAAATATTAATTTAGATTGCTATTATTTAAAGTTAAAATATTAAGCAACACTACATAGACAAAAAATATTAATCAGCATTACTGTTATTATTCTTATTACCAGCAGACCCCACAGGGGTTGTTCTGTTCATATATGGGTAATCTTTGAGTCCATACAAAATTCTATAAAAACGCACTTTTTTATGTTTTTCCTGAATATCTCATTTCCGGACTAATTTACCAAATGTTTTTTGAAACAATCTTAGAAAACCTAAACTAAATTTTCCTTAATTTTATTTGCTTTGACTAGGCGTTTAAATATGTCGCTAATGACAAAGAGAATAAGAAATGTTATAGACCTTAAAACATTTTTGGGGTGTTTTAAAACAATGTTTTATTTTCAAGCTATAAAATAATATAATCCTTTTTTTATTAAGAGTTATATGTCGTGATCAAAATACCAGCGCGTACACTTCAGTGGGACGAGTGTAGAAAACTCGAAACAGCGGCATACTTTAGTACCTCAATTTTCCGAAAAATTGTTTTAGTTGATATTATTAAATTTCATACTTCATGTGAATTCAAATTTTACAAAGAAAGAATATAATTTACCATACCACCGGGATTTCCTATAATTACTGCAAATATTTAAATTTCTTTCATAAATATTTTTCTCATAACGAGCGTTCGTCTATTGGTCTGTAGCCTCCGGAAATTTTGGTCGTAATAATCAGACTTACATCTATCTCGTTCTACAAATTAAGCAGAAGATCGTCAATGCATAAATCTGTAGATGAAAGTCTATAAATATATACCTATACATATAATAAAATTGTCACTAACCCGAATCTGTACATTAAATATTTTTTGGAAAATCTAATAGAAATAGACATTATTATCGATACAGAGTCCGAATTTATAGTTTTTAGAATTTTTGTCTGTCTGTCTGTTACCGCATCACGAGAAAGCCACTGGACAGATTTTGATGAAATTTGATATAATGATAGCTGGTTATCCGGGTCAACATATAAGATACTTTTTACCGCGGGAAAATATCTCATTTTTGAGAAAAAATACAAAAACTGCAATGTAAGAGTATAATAATATGTAAAACCTAAGAATTTGGTTTTTGGTCATCTGAACGCGGGCGGAGCCGCGGGCAATGCTAGTCAGTAGTCAATAATAAAATAAGCAGAAAGCTTATGAAAATTAGAAACGGTTTGACTAATCATATGGAAGAGTTGATCTATACAACATTGTAAGATAATCCTGCAAGAATTAAGGATACACGAAACATAATTACGTTATTAAAAAATAATCTTTCAATTATAACAAAATGAAATATCGTACCATACAAATACGTACAAAAGACAAAAAAATAAAGCATTTAAAATTAAACCTGTTTAGAAACAAACATATTCGAGCTATCCTTTTCAAATCAATATTAATTTTATCGTTTAATGAAAAAAAAAATAAACAAAGGCCGCTGCAGACCATACATATCAATTAATGAATATCTATTTAATGGCATTCATTTGAAATTTACGCATACATACATCTAGATAATTACTACCCTTCGGTTATTTACGGAGACCCTCGTCAGTGGGAACGCGTTGTTTTACACGTCGTTCTTGTTTGCTAATGAAAAAAGTGTTCTGGGAGAAATAAATTGTTTTTATTGTTCCACCGCAGCTTGGTGGATGCGTAAATCAGAGATTAAAAAGCTTTGTGTAATATTGTTCACTATCAACTGGTGCAAGCATTATCATTCTAGTTGCACTTCAGCAAGGGTTATATCACAATTTTCAACTGATTTTTTAATGAGATGTTGTATTCGACCCGTTATATTTTTTAGAAAAAATTGGACAACGTCAAAAAATCAAATCAAAATTATAAAAATTTAAATAATAGTATAAAAAATGTTTTAAAAGACAAAAAAATCGAAAGTGCATACCTATTACAAGACTTCCGCGACACCATTCAGACAAAGAGAGACAATAGCATTCCCAAGGAGGGTTGACGTCAGGCAGGCGGCCGGTCGTAAAACTTTTGCCAAATGCTATCAGCAGTACAGAAGATGTACTGCGCCGACCCCAAGTGATTGGGAAATGGGCAGGGAGAAGAAGTCGTATTCGACCCGTTAATACGCGTGTATGTTGTCCAACGTTTTCAAATAGATAGTTATTTTTTAAATTAAAATTATTTCAGTCTCATAAAATTCTTGTTGTACAAAACTGTTAACTGCAGCTTTTCTTTGAAAAAATTATATATATATATACATATATATATATATATATATATATATATATACATATATATATATATATATATATATATATATATATTCTTTATTGCACTAAACAAGTAATAAAAAAATACATAGAAAATGACGTGGACAAAGGTGGACTTATCTCTATAAGAGATCTCTTCCAGTCAACCCATGCATGTGGGAAATAGTGTCAAGTAGCGGGACAGAAAGAGAAAGTGCGGAGAAAAGATAAGAAAATGTATAAGAATAATCATAAGTAAAACAAAATAAATACAATATATACATAAACATACTTATATTATTACAAAACAGAAATGTACACATTTTTCAATTATGAGTTAGAAAATAATTTTTCATATTGATTTTAAACGCATCATTAGAAGGGCTTCTCTTATATTATATTATAAAGAAATATTATTTAAGTAGTTTAATCTGTATTTCCATTCCTACAGTCTTCTTAAATATACTGTCTCTATTACTTTTTTATTCTTAACAGCTTATATATTGTCGAAATATAATTAATAATGTGCACATACAGTGCTGTACTTTATGTACTCATATAAAATATGCTTTAAAGAAATTCAATTTGAACTATTTTATTAGAAGTAGAGTAATATTTATTTACATTATGCGGTTTAATGCAAAATTAGAATTATTACACTTAGAAATTTTTTAACAAAATATGTATAATATGTACTGGAACTATGTATAGGTATAGATCATATAACTATTCTGATCTATACATAAGATTATACCGATAGACAGACATAGAACTCAAGTAGAGTAGATAAAAAAATCTTATTTATTTTTTATATTTTTCAATTTTCTTAAGCGAATTTCATTCACAATTTCATTCTTGTGCCTATACCTATATCTTGTAAATTGCTTATTTTTTACTTAATTTATTGTTACGAATAAGTATTATTTATGTATGGTAGAAATATATATTTATTGTATACCTGCAGAAGCCACATACAGAGAAAGCTTTACTTACATACAGAAGATACTTTTTAGGAATTTAATTGAAAAAATTTCATTATCCACAATGTTGAAAACAAACAATTGTACACAAAAGGATAACACAAAAATGTTATTAGTTCGTGTTCAGAACAGACAATTGTGAAAGCTCCGACTAAGTCGTCTGAAACATATAACGACCAACAAAAAGAAACCATTTAGAAAAACTATCTTGATTATATTCAATGTTTTTTCTGGCTTACATAAATTAAAAAAACATTTGCAAATTAATTTTAATCATATCTTGTCTCTTTATCTATATTAATATTATAAAGAGGTAAAGTTTGTATGTTTGTGAGTTTGTGACGTTGTAGGACGTAATCTCTGGATATACTAAACCGATTTAGATGAAATTTGGTGAGAAGATAGTTTGAGATTTTGGGAAGGACATAGGATACGTTTTATCCCGGAAGTCATCCCTTAAGAGAGTTAAAGTGGCGATGAAAGTTTGTATGGGGAATCAAGCTAGGGACAAACCCGAGCGAAGCGAGCGTGAGTCGCTAGTAATAGTATAAGTACTATATTTCTCTAGTAAAGAATTATTTTTTTGATATAAGCATAGTATAATAAATTAAATATAAGAGATTTTTTTTTACTAGTAACATTTAATTTTTATAGATTTAACCTCGGAATTGCCATCAAGAATCTTAAATACAAGTTCATTTCTATTATTTAAGCTTCAAAGCATTTCCAACCTCTGTTCTTGACAAATAGTACGTCGTATTCAGAATAATGGAGGTGTAGTCGTCATAATAATCGCTATATTCCTAAGTGCATTACAGCGTCGTTAGTACGATTGTTTGAGGAGCGTGTCCGGCGAGGAACACGACAATTTGTCACCGCTGTGCCTGTTGTGTGCCGATTTGAATAGCCTGTGCTGTCCTTATCCTATTATTATTATGCGAATAATAGTCTACCCTTGTGATTAAAGTAGCGTGAGCTGAAGCGTTCTACACCTTTCTGGTCATTAATTTTTTGACGACACGTTTGGCTCAGTTTGTAATGACCCTACTTGTTGAGCCAGCGGTCGCGGGTTCGAGTCCCGCTGGGGGCATTCATTTGTGTGATGAGCACGAATGTTTGTACTCCAGTCATGGGTGTTTATATTTATAATATGCATGTATTTAAAGTTATATATATGTAGTGTATCAACTATCTGGTATCCATAAAACAAGCCTCGTAGCTTACAATGGAACTAGATGGCGCTGTGTATTAATGTCCCAACATATTTAATTTTAGATTTGTGTTTAGTGATGATCTTCATAGTAATGTAATGCATAACTAGAATTACGTTATACTCTATTATACGATTCCCCTTCGAAAAATTTGTATTTTAAAAGTTAAAATATTGAAGTCGAGTAAAGAAATAGCGAGCTTTAAAAACAGTCGTCTAGCACGTAAGGTTCGTCTGTCTCGACAAGGCTAAAACTATAACGGAATGAGGTCACTAGATAGTATAGAGAGAACATAAATATAATATTTAAACTGTTTTATATTACTATCTTGTTTCATATTTCTTAATAATATAAAAAAAATGGGTGCGTGTAAATTTTTATGTACGGTTGGAGTAAAATTTCTGTAGCAAATGTCGCAATTAAATCCAAACAAATTTATAAGGCATATTAGTCGTATAACAATCATATATTTATAGAATATCATATACGGAAAGAATATAATATTTTATATTACTATATATTTGTCAGACAATAACAGCGTTTTCTATGGCAACAATTAGTTATAATAGATTTTATTTAATTTATGCACATTCATCCCACAGTAGATAATAAATATTCATTTTTATAAGTAATAAGTTTAATTTTTTAAACAAGTTTCAAAGTTACAATAAGAAAACACAGTATTAAACCATCTTTTTTAATCACAACAATTATACTATTACATTTTTCAACCTTAGCAAGACCAAACATTTTCCTCTTATAATAATTAGTAACTAAAGCTGGTATTCTCTCTTAGAATTAGTAACAAACGAAAACAGTATAAGTCAAATATAACTATAAACTATTCCAATGCATTTAATTACAATTATAAGAATCTACATGAAGTATTTGAACAATAAATTTATTACAGTTATATACATTTACATATTTTTCTCTAAATCAGTACAAATAATATAATTTTATAAGAAACACTTCAAACCTAATATTTTACCACTACCGTTTAGCGTCCTCACCGGGCCAGCGGCTATTGTCAAAGTGAAATATATTTTCCGTGCTGACGCCTGAAGAAATGTCATGAAGTAAGGTATCTACCGCCATTCCTTTTTGTAAAAGTTGAAGAGAGCGCCTCGCACTAGAGTTGCCATAGGAAAAAAACACCATGGCGACAACAGTTATTTTACATTTTATTTAACATACCTATATTACATAAGATATTATTAACATATTTTTCAGTTCCTGTGAAATGCATTCTATTTCATTCTCTCGCCGGTTTAATCATATATATTTATGTGTTTGTCTCTTTCTCGTGTCGCATTTCCGTTAATCGAGTTTCAAATTACAACGATTCTAAAGAAGATTCACTTCAAAAACTATTATACATAGTCATCAATTAACAATTCCTACAATTTAGTCACCAATACATAATTCATTGCATTCCAAAACTTCCAAGTTTGGCTGATTTTACCATGCTATATCCAACGAGACCCTTATCACACGGTTTTGCGCATTTTGCTTGTATATTCATGAATGCAAACGAATGGAACAATATGTGATGCTTACCATTTTGAAGTTTGATGTACCATATTAAGTTTTAGCAACCATAAAATGAATATATCTTACTAGTTAAATCGATTTTTAGTTATTTAAATATTAAAATATAAAATTTTAGCATTTTAGAAAAATTTAAAACAATACTGTTAAATAAAATCGATTTCAGCTACACGTTATATCGATATTTAACTTACGACGGCTGCTTGTAACTAAGTTAAAACGTAACCTTTGACGGTACTAAATGTAGCAAAAAATCAAGCCGATGTGGAACTCGCTAAGCGAATGTACCTGTTGCGGTGTTTTTAATGCCACGACATCATGAAAAATTTACCTTGTTGTGAAAATAAGTTATTTACATACAAATTATTTTCAGAATCAAGTGTGGGGACATTTTCATATACCACGGTATATGTAATTATTTATTTAAATTGCTAACAAGAACGTCAGCTGTGCTTTTAACTTTAACAAGATTATTGTACAAACCCGTTTTCATATTAGAATTTCATTTATAAGTCAATTAAAGACTCTTTTATTTTATGTTTTCATAAAGTCGCCCTTTCTTTAACCCTCGTCATCGTTCAGCTCAAGATAGGAATAAGATAATTTTAACTGCTTCTGTTTCCTTGTTCTCGTTGAAGTTGTATTTTTTACGGACCAATTTTACGAGTAATACCTATTTATTCATTTATATATATATATATATATAAATGAATAAATAGGTAGGTATATATATATATATTTAATGCTTCTAAAACGTTTCTATTCGATTTTTTAAAAATTACTTACCTTTTAGAAGGCAATTGTTAACTATAGTCAAGTAGAGTTCATCTTGCATTAGACAACTAGTGATATACCCATGCATAGCTCCGGTACGTCTTTAGATGCGTTTTAAATAGATAAAAATAGTTATTGAGTGCGTACCTTAGGAATTAGACACATGTTGGCCCGGACTTTTATGTAGGCCTTTTTATGACCTACAATTTTTTAGTTCATTGTTTTGAAGTATTTCCTAAGGTTTAGCCATCATTAGCCATATAAATCTTTAGTTACAATCGATTCAGTACTTTTTAACATACAGATAAACAATCTAAAATTTTATTTACTATTGGTTTTGAGATCTATATTCTGTACACTATACGTTACCTGTCATTGTTTAAAAAACCATGACATACACATTTCGCTAAGTTATTATTTTATTATATATATAGATCTCGATCTTGAGAATTATTGTAGGTTCAAAATAAGTTTAGCTTTACTTATTTAAGTTAGCTATAAAAATCTATTTTTACTCTTGAGTCCTAAAAGTCTATAATATAAATTTTCTAAAAATAAGCAACTTAATTATTTATATATAAATAAGAATTGTTATTAATGTCTGGCTAAAGTTCGTAGACTACTAGATAGCCTCCATATTAAATGTAAATATGCTTGAATCTTAAAAGGATAATAAATAAAAAATAAAATTAAAAGGTTTTGCAAAAGATATTATATTAAAAATATTTTATTTCTTTCTGTATTAAAGAAAAATATAAATAATGTACTAATAGTAATCGCACACTGAACAACTGATTTTTGTACTATATTATACTATAGTATACGATATTTTGTTTCCTTTAAAAAATTTGGGAATAGTTATACCGATGGCGTTCCGAAAAAACGGTCAAGTGCGAGTCGAATTCGCACACGAAGGGTTCCGTATCTCGTACATGTACTGTTTATTAATATGTCTGTTACTGTATGTATGTAGTATATTAACTTCAACGATCAATTAAAAACGTTAAAAAAACTCTAGTATTTTTATTTTCATTTTTATTATTTATTGTTATAGTGGCAGTAGAAACACATACTCTGAAAATTTCAACTCTCTACCTATTACGGCTCATGAGATACAGTCCCCTGATAGACGGACGGACGGACAGCGGAGGCTTAGTAATAGGGTTCCGTTGGCACTCTTCGGGTACGGAACCCTAAAAACAATAAATATTTTATAAGCACTATCTCTATCCTCGAACGTCATATTTCATACATTCTTAAGCTTGATCGTAATTGTTTTATTGTAAAGATGATTAATAGAGCACAGTAAATAGAGCTTTCTTTTATTAATGTTCATATTATAAAGATAAGCTTTTACGGCATTTACTAGGTTAATGGAGTATCATGTGTTATATTAAATTATTTACATAGTTTGAACAATTTATTTATTAAGAGTTGTTTTATTTAAGTTAAATTTAGTTTTATTAAGAGATAAAGAATATGGATACTGTAATGTTTTTGTGATGGAGCGTGGGTAAGTGTAATAGAATTATATAATCGACTCTATGACGGCCGAAGATATGTGAATTTTACATTCGTTCTTACTCCGATTTTCATTCAGTGCAGACAATCATTAAAAGTTAAAAGTTTACACATAGTTTCTGTTTTTCTCATGTTACTTATAAATTTTAGCAGTATCTTTTAATAAGTAAAGAATATATATATATATATATATATATATATATATATATATATATATATATATTATTTGTATTATTATTAATAAAATTCATTATTTATTGTTTGCGTTATACCTATTTATATATTCTTCAAGTGAAAACGTCTATAGACAGGTTTGGATGGGGAATAAATTCATGTAAGTCGTCCTCGACATGGTCACGTGACGTGTTAACGCTAACACTCAGAGTGCCGATAGATGTCAAAACCAGATAAATGTAAACAGTTTTAATTTACAAATTTTAATTTAAGATCACACAATTAATTTGAATATCCAAAAATAACAACTGTTTGTTTATATTTTTAAGTTTTCACTTCTATCGGCAATCCTCGTGACTCCTTTTTTAAATATATTTACCTATTTTAATACCAATTTACCTATTTTTAATTGTAATTTATGTCTTCATATTTTGCGTAGGAGTAAACATCGGATTAATGTATTGCACATTTTTATGTACTATGCATAAATGTGTAACATTTAAAGTTTAATTCATCTAGTCATTTAATAAATAAATAGATAGTAAATATGATGTTCTCCTGACCGATTCCGGCCACGGCGGCCAATCTCATTGAGACTAGCCAACTGCGCAGGAGATATTATTGTGCACAAGTGTACGCGCAGACACAACGTGCACTCTCTATTCCTGTCACTCTCATACTCCGGTGGGACGACACGAGGCACGACCAGTGAGAGTTAAGGCGTAGGACCGACGGCTTTACGTGTTCTTCGAGGCACGGGGGTGAAACACCGCCAACTTCCCAACTCCGGGCTTTTTCTGAGGCCTAATATACATAAATGTGTAACATTTAAAGTTCAATTCATATAGTCATTTACTAAATAAATATAAAGTAAATATATTGACTAAGCAAAAGAAAATTATAAGAACTAAATTCACTCTCAATCGTTTCTAAGATTTCTGTTCCATTTCGGCAAGGTTTTACTATTCAATACAATAAACTAAAGTACAGTACCTATATGTAAATATTTTCTTGTATTTTTCTCTATTATCTAACCATTGTTTAAACCAATATAATGCCCGTATACTCAGTCCTTACATATTTACATATAACTAGATAGATTTCTAATAAAGATAGATGTCAGACAATTCTAGCCAAAAACACAATTGAGGACGCTATTGTAAACAAAAACTTAACTATCAATGCCATGAATACTATCCACAAAAACTCTGTCGCGATGTCACTGTTCAATTCATTTATTCCATTTAGTTGTCGTATGGATATCGTTCCAATTTTCAAGTGGAAAGGCGACCAATTTATAGTGATGCATACAAATATATTTCAAATATTTCTGGCTTGGCAGCTTAGATGTTCGAACGGAATATAGGAGATGTTGAAACAAATGTTTGGAATTGTTTATACTGTATATTCCCACTATTATTTACAGAATTACTAGCAGAACCCGCGGCTTCGCTCACGCTAAACTACAAAAAAAACTCTAAAAAGTTCGGTTTCATACAAATTTTCATCCCCTATTTTACCCTCTTATATGAGATGAAAAATGCTAAAACACGTATTTATTGAATTGTATTGAAGAGCATTAATACTAAGTGTCAAGTAATTCTGACGATTTTTTTTTGGGTTGTTTTATAACGTGTTTTCCCGTGGGAATGAGATAATCTCCTGCGGCAAAGAGTAGCCTATGTTACTCTCCAGCCCTCCAATTATCTCCACACAAAAAAATCACAAACAGACAACATTTTTAATAACATTTGATTTAGGGTCTATATTCTGTACACAATATATTACTATCATTGTTTTTTAAAATATTTCATGTACTGATTTCGCTGAAATAAGATATATATATATATATATATATATATATATATATATATATATATATATATATAACGATCAAAGTAATAAAAATAATTATACTAAAATGGGAGACCAAAGGAAAATTATAAAATAATTTCGTGGAAGTAAAGAGAAAATGTAAATACTTCATTACAAATACAATATGCATAGCTTATCCATAATAAAGTGTATTTATTTTCAGCGGATGAGAACAGTGAATGCTTTAAGTCTTTTATGATCTTATTCCGCATTCGAGAATGAAATCTCGCATTGGCTTTGTATTTGTTTCCCTAAAAAGTACTTAAAATGGTCTTCCATTTCAATTAACTGTAATATTATCGTACATATTATATAACAAAATTAAAACTCCCATAAAGTAACTCATGTGTTATGATATATGTAACTTTACGTGTTTTTATAATTAGAAAGTTAGTATTTTTTGCTTTATCTTTTTACGTGAAAGCTGAAATTATTAATCGATGAATAAATTAAAATAGCAATGCATGTTAACCCTATTTATTGAGAGTAGCTGTCTAATATACGTTGTAACCTTTAAAAGCGGAATATTTTAAATACATGGAAATATTACGAGAGCGGAGCCGCGGACAAAAGCTATGCATTACGTTTACTCTGAAATACACGATTTTAATCTTCATATTGTAAACACTGTGCTAAATTAACTGCCTCGGTGGTGTAGTAGCTAGCATGTACGGCTGCACACCCGGAGGTCCTGGGTTCGAGGCCCTGGTCGGGCCAAGTTTAATTATTGAGTCTTTCTGTATAGTAAGTCTCAGTAACAGCCCGGAGTTGGGAAGTTGGCGGTGTTTCACACCCGTGCCTCGGAGAGCACATAAAGCCGTCGGTCC
Source organism: Brenthis ino (assembly GCA_921882275.1). Classification (NCBI taxonomy): domain Eukaryota; kingdom Metazoa; phylum Arthropoda; class Insecta; order Lepidoptera; family Nymphalidae; genus Brenthis; species Brenthis ino. Next base: position 1,029,426 of record OV170225.1, read on the forward strand.
TGCGCCTTAACTCTCACTGGTCGTGTCGAGCAGTCGTCCCACCGGAGTATGAGAGTGACAGGAATAGAGAGTGCCCGTTGTGTCTGCGCGTACACTTGTGCACTATAATATCTCCTGCGTAGTTGGCTAGTCTCAATGAGATTAGCCGCCGTGGCCAGAATCTGTCAGGAAAACATCATCACCCTCATCATCATCATCACTGTGCTGAATAAGGAGTACGTTATTATGTTATTCAAAACCCATTTGATTAGAGAGTTCTTGGAATGTGTGTGATAACAACTGCTAAAATATAGGAAAATTAGTTTCATTTCAAGATCAGATTAACAAAATAAACAGATAAAATAAAGAAACTCTCTTCTGAATATCTTTATATTTTTTAGTATTAACTATAAATTCATATTGTATATTTGACAACAATTTAAACGGAACATTTTGACAGATGACAGATGATTTCTGTCAACCTGTTTGTAAGCGATCCCCAAGGAAGTGACCGTTTATTATTCTTTACATAGAGCATGAAAAGGTTATACTTAAAATATAATATTTAAGTAAATGTTTGCTTACATAGATATTTACTGTAGAATTGTAAATATTTACTTGATTTTGAAACTTTCATGATGTATAAATTAAGTAATTATTAATGTCAATTAAATAGAATTTTTTTTGTATTCATTATTATAGACAGAACATTGAGAGTTCAAGTACCTATTAGTTTTTTTTTAATTGGGACATTAATACACAGCACCATCTGGTTCCATGGTAAGCTATGAGGCTTGTGTTCTGGATACCAGATAGTTGATACACTACATATATATAACTTTATATACATACATATTATAAATATAAACACTCATGACTGGAGTACAAACATTCGTGTTCATCTCACAAATGAATGCCCCCAGCGGGACTCGAACCCGCGACCGCTAGCACAGCAAGTAGGGTCACTACAAACTGAGCCAAACGTGTCGTCATTCAATAATTCAATAATTATTGTACTTAAATCTTACCATAACTTATATAAATGTAATAACTGTACGATAGTATAAATAACCAGTGTTATTTATTTTTCCCGTGTAGTAGTCGTAGACACCATTTTTCGTACAATTCGTTTATTATAAATAACGGTTTTTTGTCTCTGGATATTACTCGCAAAAATGGTTTTTTACATTTTCAGCCAGAAATACGGTTTTGGTTTATATTTACCGTGTTTGGATAGGCGGCTCCCATGGGTGCCAAAAATTATGGTCGATTCTACGCATATATTTCACTATACAGGCTATATGATCTCCGTTTTTTGTTTCGTAAAAGAAAAATGTTTTATTGCACATGCATTTTATAAAAATATTAAAATGTTCGTTTATTTTGTAAGTTTTTTTTGGATTAATGAAATCAAATTCTTACAAAGGTATATCTTGTACTTACATATTACATAAAAGTATAGGAACATAAAAGTGAGTGACACGTAAGCGATATGCTTAAAAAATTCTTAAAAGTATTTTTTTTTTAAGTATCATAAAACTATCGCAAAAAATTTTTTTATATTATTTGATTAAGAAAATTTATAATGCATATTAGAATTATTAGAAAATTGTAAGCGTGTTGTCATTATTATTAATTGTCTCTGCCTCTAATTTGGAGTAGAAGAATGCGCAAAAAATTGAGTTTCTTGAAGCTTGCCATATACTTAAAACGTAATATACGTTTACAGAATATAGGTAAGTTAAATATCCTATAAGATACCTACTGAACATTTTGAGTTACGGTCGCTAAAATTAAATTTGTTTTCCATAATATCTTTAAGAATTAAAATTAAACGCGAGCTTATTTTTGCAAATAAAAGTATGCAAATAAAGTATGTATTGCGAAAACGAAAAAAAAATATTTTAGTGTGTAAATATATTAGTGAAATGAACACAATATAAAGTATAATATAGAGTCAAAGTTAAATATTTTTGGAGTTTATCCATTACAAAAAAACATACAAACATAAAAACCGAATCATCTTTTCTATAATAATATTTATAATTTAGATTATTATAAATATAAAAAATAAAATGTTATATCATGAATTTTGTCTGAAACTGAGAATGTACTTACCATAACATATTATTATATATTACATTATATACAATATACCAAACATAATTTCTCTTTCTATGTATTCCAGTCGCGGTTTTCATTACGTTTAGATTTAATCGTGTAATAAGTTGTACAATATTAGACACCTGGTAACTATGTAATATATGGGGTAATCCCATGTATTTTCCTTACAAGGTTCAATAAGCCATTTGCCTAGTTATTGCCAGAGCTCAGAAATGGTTATAAAATTATAATAGTTTCAAAGGTTGATTGAAGAAAACTAGAAAATCTTAACTATATTCATCACTAATGATTTGTTAGTCATAAAACTATTTTGTCATGAAACAGCCTATATCTGACGACAAAGATAGTATGCCTTTCAGAAAAGTAATAAGACAGGCAATGTCGTTGATAGCACAATGCTACATCCATATTTTTGCAAAATTTTTAATTTCCTTCCATTGTAGCATTTCATTGACATAGCCGACGCGTTAGACTCAGTTTGTAAAGATACTACTTGATGTGCCACCGGTCGCGGGTTCGAGTCCCGCTGGTGGCATTTATTTGTGCGATAAGCATGAATGTTTGTACTCTAGTCATGGGTGTTTATATTTATAATATGTATGTATTTAAAGTTGTACATGTATTAACTATCTGGTATCCATAACTCAGGCCTCGTAGCTTACCATGGAACTAGACGGTGCTCTGTGTTAATGCCCCAACATATTTATATTTATTTATTTATCAACAGATGAAGCGAAAACAACAAATACACATCTAATCGGCGAAGTCTCTAAGCGATATAATACCCTTAAATTAAGAAAAATATCTCTTCTGTCAGAGGATCATTATTTGTCTTATTTTCCGCACAATGACAAGGCTCGTTTGTCACATGCTTATTAAGGGCAAACCTCATCACTACATATTATATCTCACATTCCAGCATATATATATATATATATATATATATATATAGCATATATATAATAACTAAGTTTGCTATAAAGCTATTTCTAGAATAAGTTGGTATTAGTGTAATGAAAAATAAAATGACAGTAAAATCAATTTCTTCAAGAAATCTTTTTCATAATAGAGAAGTTATAATTCATTTTTATTTGTGTTCTTAATTTTGTCCCCAAACATGATCCTAATTGGAGCGAAAACAATTTGGTCGAACATAATGGTTTATTGAGTATTTATGATCTTCGTAATCCTATACTTACGTTACACTTTCTTGATATATGTAAAGGTTATTTTAAGAAGCAATTTTGTTCAAGATTATTTGCTTTTTTTATATTTTTCTTTATGGTTGTAAATAGATTAATAGCAACACTAAATATAGATTACTAATTAATAATTTAAAATTGTAGTAATTATAATAATAACAGCAAAAAAAAATCTATATTCAATTATAAAACTAATTAAAATTATAAAAATGTTTAAAGTTAAAAAATATTGTAAGATAATTGGTGAAATTTTCATTTTGTTAATTGTGGGTAGGCTGTCTGTAACAAGTATACCTTTGAGACATGTAACACCTCAGTCTCTCCCGTGACCATGGATGCTGTAAAGCATTCGAAACGTCGGGAAACAAAAATTCAAATAAATCCGCGACAAAATCCGAAAAGATAGTTTTAATTAAAATTATTTGCTTTGTTAAAACACTAGCGACTCACCCTTGCCTCGCTCGGGTTCATGCCTAGTAAAAAACAAAAAAAAAATTTGCGTGATTGAGTAACAAACATCCATCCATCCAAACTTTAGCATTAATATTAATGGAATTAATTAATTAATGGGATGTAATCTATACATATAATAAAATTGTAACTAAGTCGAAGCTGTACATTAAATATTTTTTGGAAAACCTTATTGAAATAGACATAATTATCGATACAGAGGTCGAATGTATAGTTTTTAGAATTTTTGTCTGTCTGTCTGTTACCGCATCACAGAAAAACCACTGGAGGGATTTTGATTTTGGTACGGTGATAGCTGGTTATCCGGGCCAACATATAGGATCCTTTTTACCGGGAGAAAATATCTCATTTCTGAGAAAAAAATACAAAAACTGCATTGTAAGAGTATACTAACATGTAAAACCTAACAATTTGCTTTTTGGTCATCTGAACGCGGGCGGAGCCGTGGGCAATGCTAGTATGTAATAAAAACGATTTTAATTCATTGAAGGTGCGATAATATCTAGGTACATATAGATATAGTTGTCATTTACCATTAGAATTAAAGATACAGAATATTACCTATAATATGTATATGAGAACTACAAATATCTATTAGATAACACTTCAAACTACACAGTATCTACTTTGTCGAAACATAATGTTTATCGTTGACAATATTTCCTCAATAAAGCATATCAATAACCTCTGGAGTAAATATAAATTTCATTCTCATCTACAAACTTTGAATAGTATCTATTACTTTTTATTCTTGTTGCTTGTATTCAGCCCTTTTTAACGTTCTACTGCTGGGGGTGGGCCTTCCTTCAGTACGAGGGGAATCAGGCCATAGTCCACCACGCTGGCCAAGTGCGGGTTGGCGGACTTCATATGTCTTTCGAAAACTTGTTAGGTTCTCTCAGACATGCAGGTTTCCTCACGATGTTTTCATTCACCGTAAGGCAAGTGGTGATCATGTTAGAAATGATTCGCACATGAAAATGATAGAGGTGCGAAACCGGGGATTTAAACCCGCTTCACTCGGTTTCCCCAAGCGAGCGCGTTACCACTGGGCTACCACTAGTTGTTGTTGCTTGCTAGCACAATATGTTATTCGAGCGCAAATAATAAAGTAACGCAAAGATTTAGTTTAACCCATATTCAATATTAGTATTCTTATTATAGACTAAGTACGTACTCGTGTATTCCAAAAGAACAGCCAGTTCATTCTGCTAATGATATTTATGTAATCTCGACAGATTTCATTAGATAGATTTCATTTATCGAATACATCATATGATACTTTCATATTCTTAACCCACTGGTATCCGGTACATCGTGTAAGCTGGTTTTTATTTCCAACTACCCTTCATAAATCGAACTGAATGTCCGGTAGCCGATAATTTACAGTGTACCCGAAATCAATGTTTACTGGCACTTTGCATTCATTTCCATTTCATTTTTGGAATCGATTCAGGCTGATTTCTTAGGCTATATGTTTAAAATATTTTCTTAATATACATTTTTCAAAAAAAAAGTTTTCTCAAAGGGTTTTTCTTACAGGTTTTCTAAGTATTAATTTCAGTATTTTGCTTAAACGTTTTAAGTTGGTAGATAATTTGTTGCCACATTACGTTTTGGCGAAGTTAATGAAGGAAAACGTCGTAAAGAAACCTGCTTGAGAGAACTTAAGTTTTTGAAAGACATGTGAACGCTAACCCACTTCAAATTCAGGGAAGGGCCTTTCCCTACAATCATAGATACTATACAGATTATATATAGGACATTAAAAGGGCTGAATTATTATTGATTTCTTAACTATATGGTAAGTTCAATACATGAGCTATACTTTGTCAAAATTAAATTAATTGATACATAGACGTTAACGATGTATTGTAATTAATTGTCATTTTTTCAGTACTACCATTAAATCCACTAATTACTTTTTAAGGATATTTTCAAACAAAACAAAAGAATCGTAACTCTCAAATTAATATAATAAACTAGCGGCTCACCCTCGCTTCGCTCTGGTTCGTCGCTAGGTACGTTTTAAATAGATATAAATAGCTATTAGCCAGCGTTAGTCATATAAATTGTAATTTTTTTTTCTTAATAATATTGACAAATATTGACATTAATATTTATACGATAATAGAATAGAATAGAAAGAGAGATTCACTCAATTGTTTTGCCTTCCCGGAACCTCTCCACTAACACTCAAACTTTATGGTATGGTATTAAAGTACAAATTGACTTTTAAGTATTATTACGAATCTTTTGTATGGGAGTATAGAAAAATGTTTTTAGACTTTTTCAGGCAATTTTTTAAATTTTTATTTCCGTAAGAACCATCCTCTTACTTCAAGGAATATTCTAAAAAAAGAATTAGCGAAATCGGTTCAGCCGTTCACGCATGATGGCGTGACCAAGGGAAAGAGGGATACATATATATATATATATATATATATATATATATATATATATATATATATATATATATATATATATATATATATATATATATATATATATATATATATATATAATATAGATGAATATGATAACTTTGTTAAGATTTATAGAAATAAGAGAGACTAAATTGAAATTTCGGGCAACTTTATAATTAAGAGATACAATGAATGAAATCCCCGTAATTTTATATCACATCAACGAGCTGAAGTCATGATAGAGCTTTGAGGTGGAGGTGAATCTCTACCATGGGTTCTAGTAAAACCTTAGAGTAATCAAATTTCATTACTTTCTAAAAAAAATTTTTTTTACTTATACACTATTGACCAAAACTATCATATTATTTGTAAGAGTTTTTGAATTATAAATTTTTAGATTTAGTACTTAAAACATAATTTAAACTAAATACCTGAAAATATGCATTACGATAAAAATAACAAGAGAAGTTATTATTATCAGCAAAATATATATTTTTAATATGGACTTCTGTTTTTAATATTCAAAAGTATTTTAATATTTCCAAGCAATTCCAATATTGTATTGTGATGAACTTTTACCAATAATTGTTTAGGTATTGTTACGATATTACTTGCCTATTCGAGTTGTATTCGATATTGTTATCGATATTGTATTCGAGTTGAATTCTTTGATGTAATATTTTGGTTCATAATATGCAGCTTTAAATATTATTGTTGTATTTTCTGAACAATGATGCTAATAGTTTATTATTAGTACAGAAGTTATTTAGAGATTAATTAGAAATGTAATGCAAGTTGAATTCATTTCGATCGTAGCTTTATCATAATAATTGATTAAACGCTTATTCAGACAGAAATTGCATTTGCTGCATCGAATTATCTGCTTTTTTTAAACCAATATTTAATATCAAACTTATCTTAATATATAAATTCCCGTGTCACGATGTTGGTCCGAAATTATTTATTCGATACTAACGTATTTTTTTTAAAACGTGTGATTAGTTCTAACTTAATAGATAGGATAGATTTTATTTCGATTTTATTATTGCAAAATTAGCGGTTTTCATGTATTTGCCAAAGCAACGCGTGGTCATGTCTGCTAGTATTATATATGCGATAGTTTCTATGTGTACATACATATGTAGGTATATTTGTTACTTGTTGACGCTGAAACGATTTCAATAAAATTTTGTAAACTGATAGACAATGACCTTGAGTAATGAGTAATACATAATTAACACTCAAATTAAAATTACTTTTATATTGTCGTCGTAAAAGTATAAATGACTTACATATATTAATATATAATCGAGCGATAATTTACTTTTTTCGATAGGAAGTCCGTTTCGGTGGAAATCTTTTTAGCATAACACTGTTTTAGGCTATTAATTTTGGAATAAAGGATCTAATGCTCTAGCGATATCCCAAACCAGTATAATTTAAACTTTTATTGCATAGAATAAACATTCAAATTATTTAGTGCATTACTCAAGTTTAAAGACTCTTGTTAAAATTGCCAATGTTTAAGATAAAAATTAAATTTATCTACGTACTGAATATTATGTCTAGACCATATGATATGAGATATGTTCAGACCCGTATTCTCTTAAAATGAGAATATGAGAACAAATTATGGTATGCTTTTAAAATAACTTATCATATAAACACAACTCTTGTCCTGTTATGCGTTTTAATCAACACTAATTGTGTGCTGCTACACACAATATACCTACCGATAATACTAATAGGGACACTCCCGACTAATTCACCATTTAAACAAAAAAAGAAACAACATCAAAACCGGTTCATCCGTTCGGAAGCTACGATGCCACAGACAGACACACGCACACACAGACACATCAAACTTATAACACCCCACTTATAACATCACACTTATAACGTTTTTGCGTCGGGGATTAAAAATCAGGAATTTTAAAAGGGATGAACCAGGAATGAAATATCATATTTCGAATATCAACAGGTATTTTGAAGTCAACAGTATACCAAGATGCTGTAGATGAAGCTTATTGTTACGACCGGTTCGATAAACGTCAAATGTTCGTGAGAGAGAATCGTTGCACTACCTAGAATAGTACCTGCGGGTATTCAATTTCTAAAACATCCGAAATTCAATATAGAAAATGATTGGAAGCTGCATATGAACTATTCTATTAGTACTGTAGAGTTTAAGGTAGTAAGCCATACACGTACATACAAAGAACGTTAGCAGGTTCAAAAGCATTTTTATTTACATGTTTCTATTAGCTTGACTTCTAACTGAATATGTGTCATATCATAGCATGTTTTTTCATCATAAAAAAAACCGATTTAAAAAAAAAACATTAAAAAATTAAAAATAACTTCTAATCGGTACTTTTCATTTATTTATAGATACCTAATCAGATATTTTCGAAGTCGGTGTGCTTTAATTTGTATCGGCTGGCACCGATCATTTATTTTTTTACTTTCTTCGTTTAAAAACTACTATAATATTTTAAATACTCCACAATTATACCGCATTAGTTTCAGTATTATTATAATATATACTTTTACTTCCATCCCTGACCTGTAACTGATTATTTATTTTATTATTTTAGAATTTCTTTATTTAATCCAAATAAATTGTTAAATTAAGTACATATCTAGTGTAAATTTAATCCTAGAAGTACATATTAAATACTATTATATTTGTTTAACAAGTACACAGACTTATATAAAACTTATAGCAAAAGGTAACATGTGCATATAAATAATTTTTATTAATGATTGAACTGTATATCATTTAAAGTATGTAAGCTTTAGAAAAGCGACTAAATTTATATCATAATTTTATACCTGTAACTGATTGGTATATTTATTATTCCATCGTTCTCTAAGTCGAGTGCAACGTATTCCACGTTTGTTTTTAAAAGAGTAAAAAATTTTAATTACTCAATGCGACGGCTTTTATATTCCCCTCTCAGGTACTCTGGGTACTCGACGACGACTCAATACGAGGAGTAAATGTTGATAGGTGTTCGCATCAAGTGTTACTAGTTTTACAAATTGTGATTTCAATTAGCGATCATTTTTGAGATGCTCTTGCCTTGTGGAGTGGATAGATAGTGTCGAAATGCGAGCATGTTTTTTTTTTTTTTACTTGACAGAATGTATATTTTATTTATGGAGATCACAAACTGTCTTTTTATAGGTAGGCATTTTATTATATTAATCTATCTATATGTTTTAATTAAATAAAACTATAATTGGATTTTTGTGTCCGTAACTGGAGATAATGTAAACAATGAAAGTCGATTATTACCTATTATAATGTTTTGATCATAATTACTAATATTTTCAGAAACAAAAACTTTTTTCACCACATTAAAATTTCCAGGTATTAAGTGTTAAAACGTGAAGTCAATTTTTGAACAATCATAAACTAGTCAACAAATATTTTTATACGCAACGAGCGACTCACCGTCGCTTCGCTCGGGTTCGTCCCTAGGTTGATTCCCCATTTTCGCCCCCTTAAGGGATGATTTCCGGGATAAAAAATTTGCTATATCCTTTCCAGAGTCTCAAACTATCTTCTTACGAAATTTTATCTAAATCGGTTCAGTAGATCCAGAGATTACCCCTTACAACTCACCAACTTTACCTCTTTATAACATTAGTATAGAATATAGATGAATACAAACATCTGAAACCTTCACTTAAATGTTTTACTGACAAATGTATAGTAAAAATATATTAGATATTTTGTATGTTCTCTATATATTCAAGGAAAAGTCTCTACAGATAGTGTCGGTTTATTCTTATTTGTATCGCTGAAGCGGAGTTATTGTGATTGGAAAAGTTATAGGTTTGGGAATCTACGAAAATCGTCACGAAGTAATAAAAGTGGAACGCTTTGCAGGTGTTTGTTAAACTTTTTCAAGTACGCAAAGCTTATTTCTCCTAATAAGATATATTTTTTTATGATTCTGGATACTTTGACATATTACTCACGTTTATATATCGCCTTGTAACTACGATATCAATAGTACTCGTATACTATAACTATATCATTTAAATGGATGTTTATAGAAATATGTACCAATTATTTAACTTTAGTATGTTCCGATAAGCCAATAGAAAATTCTAAAAATTTTATTTTGACTACAGCGCAATATTCTTACAATTTTAGTGGTTGTCTTTTTTTTAAGTTGCAACCCTATAGAGTATAGGCCTCTCAGGATCAGAGTTTCTTATGTTGAGCCTCTCCGGATTATAAAAAATATTTTCATGCCATAACCCCCCCTTACTTTTTTATAATAATAAACACATTATTTTAACGTTTTTAATTGTTTTAATTTTAAGTTATACAAATTACACTCTCTCTACGCCCTCTAGGGGGCCGTATAATTGAAAATTCCGTAAGTGTTATATAAAAAGTGTTGCATTGTGCTCACAAAATAGTATCTATACATATAATAAAAATAAAGGTCTGCGTGTCTGTACATTGCTTAAATGTATGTATGTATGTATTTGAAAAATAATAATTTGGGGGACTGAAAATAAGTAATGAAAGAAATTTCTATTGTTTTTAGAATTTTCGTCTGTCTATTTGTCTGTGTATTTGAAATCACATCAAATGAAAATTACTAAGCAGAATTCTAGGAATTAGAAATATACGAGTATTCATAGTTCGTATCTCGAGGTAGCATTTAGTCGATGAACTATGCATAAAGTTATTATGATTTCAAGTTAGACGGAACATTGTTAATATTGTACTGCGTGGTCTGTGTTGCTAGCGGGAATAAAATTTCTAATTAACTTATTTTATAACCATTAATAATTGAAATTGAATTTTACTTGTAGGCTGTATGACATTTATCCATAGTCTAAGCGACTATTATTATTAAATATCAATTTCCGTCTTGGCAGACGAGCACGTTGTTATACTGATAAAAATTTTATATGGATACTCGTATGGAGTACCTGTGTATATTATCATAATAACAAAAAGGTTGAGCTATTTACAGCAATTACATAATTTTCAACATATTCAGAAAAATAATGAAATATTGCAAGAGTTAGATTATTAATTTGAATGATGTGAATTACGTAACTAAGAAGCAATCCGTCTTGATGGTGCTGATTGTGCCTAATTTGTCATTGTACACTGCTCATTACGTAGCGCTCTTGGCATCTGCACGATGGAGCGTAAAGCGTAATTAGAATCTATTATAACTATTAATTCTATTATAACCACTATACATGACTTCATAATATCAATCTTATTTTAAATTCAATAAATATGTAGCGTAGTGGGTTGTGTTCGATCTCTCGCCCGACCTACTATACCGAAGTTCGCGGATTTAGTTACTGCACAATGTTCTACAAAGTTAAAATAATATATTAATAATATGTATGTATTTGAAGTTATATATGTGTAGTGTATCAACTATCTGGTATCCATAACTGAAGCCTCGTAGCTTACTATAGAACTAGATGGTGTTGCGTGTTAATGTCCCAACAAAAAAAAGTGTACTCTGATTCGGTTATTTACCTAGCTTTTTATAACGTGTAACACAATGGTTTATGTGTTACTCCAGGTCACAGTCTGTATTCCTTTTGTCCCTTGTAGTGTCGGGGGTCATTAGCGTCCGGCAATCGTCCAGCTATCCAACCGGGCGTAAAGCCAAGATATACTTGCTCCTGGTACTTCTCTGATAGCAGAGCGGATAGTAGGAGCAATCCGCTGGCTGTCGTGGTTTGCCTCCGCAGACCAGCTGTCGAAGTATCATTGTTGAGTACTTCAGTGATCCTGCGGCGGCCTATTAAGACGGAAAAGTTTGCGTTGGGTTTTAGTGGTTAGTACTGGCTAATCTAGACGGTTAGTTCCACATAACGTGGTGTGTGTACATACATTTCTTAAAGTTAAAAGAAGACAGTCATGATATATCCTTGTATTATATTTCAGCCATAAAAGAAAAAGTAACAAACATAGACACACACATACATATATGCATACATAATATATGAATACATTCGCATTTATAATATAAGTTCTACAAATAGAGCTATAGACTAAATTGCAGATGCATAGCATAATTTAGCAAAATTTTATTTTAAATAATTTTGGGACGCAAAACAGAAAAACACAAAAGAAAAAAATATAATTTTGACTGACTTCAGTGTAGCTATATTAAAAAAAAACAAGTTTTCTTGATAAAATATCACTTGACTTAAGAATAACTTTGATAATATTATATTTTAATTATTTTTTGAGGTTTACAATTCTCGTTAAAACTTGTTGAAATTATCGTACCGAAATATAATTTAAAATTTTAACTAATTAGGAGCCTCCATCGACCCTTATCAGTCTTGCTTCCATTATTAAATTAAGCGACTTCTGTGAATTTGTATAGTAACAGAATAAATACCTAGTTATTTTATAAATTGTTTCAAATGGTTATGATACAAAGTGACTAATATAATATGAATATTCGTAATAGGTAACATCGTATAATGAGCTACACTGGCTACGTCATAATTATAAATAACTAGCAGAACCCGCGGTTTCGCTCACGCTAAAACTATAAAAGAACTCTTAAAAGATAAGTTTCATACAAACTTTCATCCCATATTTTACCCCATTATGGGATGAATTTCGAAAAATACTAAAACACGTAATTTAATTGTATTGAAGAGCATTTTTACTAAGTTTCAAGTAATTCTGATCATAAATATTTTTTAGGTTGTATTATAACGTATATATCTATGGGAATTAGATAATGTCCCGTGGTAAAAAGTTCCTATGGCACTCTCCAACCCTCCAACTATCTCCAAAAACTACGCCAGTCCGTCACTCTGTTTCCACGTTATACAAGGACAAACAAACAAACAAACAAACAAACAAACACACTTTCACATTTATAATATTAAGTATGTATTTTACACCAAAAGTTTAAAAAAATATAATCTAAAAGTAGCCTACGATTATGCTATCAAATTTAAAGTTCATTTAAATTTTTGTTGTTTTTGAACAACCTAAATACAAATCAAACTTTTAATAAACAGCAACAATTCCTTTAAAATCTTACTTTTCCATGGTACATAAGACAACATGATCGTAAAAGAATCTAATTAAGTTATATCGTAAAAAATATCGAAAGGAAACGCTCATCTTTGCTTCGTCTAAAATTGTAAACATCAGATGCTGGCCTAGTCGTTTGCATTTGTAAATATACAAGCAAAAAGCGCAAAAACAAGTGATGAGGGTCTCGTTCGAAATACTGTGAAAGTAGGTAATCAGCTCGTATACCGCCTCTTACTTCAAAGTGAATACTTCGTTTACTCCCTTTTTATATTTAATGCTTGGGAATGTGTCGCAGTATGCCTACGATACATGTCTAGGTATGAAACATTCCTTACATTCATTTGTAGCTATGTTAACTATTATATTATAATATTGATGCCAGATTTCTCAGTTAATTAACTTGCTGGAACTACTTGTTCTTGAAATAGATTAACATTTCTCGTCCCAGGAAACGCCACATTTGAGTATATGACAAGTCTCTTGGGCATTTTGGTAACTTGTACTACAATTCTATCAGCTATAATATTTAATATGTTAGCTGAGTTATGGTGTTTATATTTAAATATTTATAGTTTAACTGGCGACTTACCCTTATTTCACTCGAATGCGTCCCAATGTACCAAACAGTATCCTATATGTTACTCCAGCTCCAGGTCCATAGTGTTTCTGTATACTACATTTCATCTAAATCTGTCCAGCCGTTATATTATTATCAACTAGCATTGCCCGCGGCTCCGCCCGCGTTCAGATGACCAAAAACTAAATTCTTAGGTGTTACATATTAGTATACTCTTACATTGCAGTTTTTGTATTTTTCCTCAGAAATAAGATATTTTCCCGCGGTAAAAAGTATCCTAGGATCGCGCGCTACATCGCCCGGTTTATATAGCTTGAGCAGCAGGTCGAGCGATGCGGGGCAGAGGGGATGGACTCGCCGTAGGCATCTCAATGCTCGCCAAGCATTAAAAATGTTTCGCTACTAATTACTTCTAACAACGATATCTCAAAAACTATTCATCTGATTGATTTAGTGTAAAGAGCAATTTTAATCTGCATTAAATGACTAAGCTAACTAAAATATTCATTTGGATAAGGATTAATACCGAACTAAAGAAAATAACTATGAAAATAACGTAATGTTTTTAATTAAAAATGTTAACATAAAAGTGGTTATTGTAAGTCAACCGTAAGAGATAGAGATATGCTATCGCGGACTTTTTTGTAGCATTTTTATAGATTTTGAATTCTCTAGTACATTACTTAACTGTATCTTTGCTAGTTTACGCGGCGTTCGCGTGGAAAGTTCCCATTTGGCGAGATTTTTTGCGACCTCTTCAACATTTGTCGCCGTATTTCAGCTAATTTACATAAAAGTATAATAAATTATATACCTAAACCTTCCTCAAGAATTACTCTTTCTATTGTTGAAAACCGTATAAAAATCCGTTCAGTAGTTTTCGAGTTTATCGCGTACAGACAGACAGGAGGACAGAAAGACGCGGCCGGGGGACTTATTTTTATAATAAGTATAGATAGATTGCAACAAACATACACACATTCATAAAACCATACGAATTGATTTAATTATTTTTTATTATTAATTAGGGTACACAGCTTCCCTATTTGAATCGGATATTAATAAATTTTTCATTGGATTTAATTTAAAAAAAAAATATAAATCTCAAAATTAAAATCAGATATTTTCGCAGTCGGTGCCAGCCGACAATATTTTAAGATATGAATATCTAATAGGTAAATATGTGTCAAAAAAGGCAGTGGTAACGCGCTCGCTTGGGAAACCGAGTGAAGCGGGTCCAAATCCCGGGTCTCGCACCTCTGATATTTTCATGTGCGAAACATTTCTAACATGATTACCACTTGCCTTACGGTGAAGGAAAACATCGTGAGGAAACCTGCATGTCTGAGAGAACCTAGCAAGTTTTCGAAAGACATGTGAAGTCCGCCAACCCACACTTGGACAGCGTGGTGGACTATGGCCTGATCCCCCTCGTATTGAAGGGAGGCCCGTGCCCAGCAGTGGGACGTTAAAAAGGGCTGAATACAAATATGTGTTTTACGTATCGAAATATATTAGATTTGCTTTGCATCGGCTGGCATCGACTTCGAAAATATCTGATTAGGTATCTATTCTAAATGAAAACCCCCGTTTAGTTATTTTTTACATTATAGTGCCTGGAAGTCGGTTTTTATTTTTTTTATATTAATAATATAATACTTAGATTTACTCGAATATTTGACATTTTAAATCTAATATCAATCTAAAGGAGATCTCTCCCGTGACCATGATTGATGTAAAGCATTTGAAACCTTGGGAACCAAAAATTAAAATAAATCCGCAAAAAACCCGAAAATATAGTTTTATTTAATGTAACAATTTAAAAAATACTCTATAAAAATACTTTATTTCTATCTGTAAGAGTTAACAATATTAAATTTAAATTTTATTTTTAAAACGTTCTCGAGTCGAGGGTAACACATAAATTTACGTAAAGTCTTATTCAGTAAGAAAAACTTGTTTGAGAGTTGGCTTCGTTTAAAGTAGCTAACTTTGAAAAAATATAATTAAGCGGAAAAGGAAATTTCTGAAACTTTTAATTATACACTGATTTTGTCACGTATCAGGTACACTTTTAAACTATTTTCAAAGTTCAGGACCGTTATAATAGTATTTAAAATACATATACTCGTATGTTTGATAAGTAGGTACGTTCTTGGCACTGGACCAACGCATCGAATCGAAGTATTTTTTGCATGTAATATATATATATATATATATATATATATATATATATATATATATATAATACTATTTCAAGGCTGAAAAGTGATTGTATATAGGCAATGTTATCTTGGTATATTACATTAATTAAATAAAAAAAAAGTGAGGCGGGGTGCAAAAATGAAGTTGGGTCACCCTATTCTTCAAAGAGGGAAATAAAGAAAATTCTGACCCATACATTATTTATAACAAGCTTTTTCTAAGGTTGAATGCGTACGTGTCTCCAGACAATTAAACTTTTCCTTTATTCTTGGGTATGGCTTTAGAAAAATGTTACTGCGTAAGTAGAATAGAGATTCAAAGCCGTAATTTAAATTAAAACAAGCGTGTCAGCATTTTGTGTTACTAAAAATTGTTTTTAGTCCGATCAAAATAAACATTTTAGGGTTAAAAGAATTTAATTTTAAATGATTATCAAGTCGGCTTCCCTTTTTTATTTCAATAACTAGTTGTAACTTTATAGATTTTCGTTTCCTTGAGATTTTATATATATTTCAAAAAGCACGCTCTGCTTTTTTCAGTACTTTATTTTATCTAATGTGCGTAATTATTATATAAAAACTATTATCAAATGAAGTCATTGATAAAAGGACGCTAAGCCTTTTGCTTTGGATTAAAACGTATCCATTATGTTTTATACAGAGAGGCGTAAGTATGTATAAACCCAAGGATGATTAAAGGCTGGATGTCACCCGCCTTTAATAATCCACGTCAGCAATATTTAATAATTAATATGATTTTACAAAAATGTTTCCCATATGAATTAAGTTTATTATAAAAGTTATATAAATAACTAGCGGACCCGACAGACGTTGTCCTGTCTACACGTCTTTAATTTGAAAATTTCAAACTTTTTTTAATAATTTTTTTGATGAAAATTATTATTCAAATTGTGAATCTAAACCATTCCCAGATCCCCTTGAACACACACACAAAAAATTTCATCAAAATCGGTCCAGTCGTTTGAGAGAAGTTCAGTGACATACACACTCACAGAAGAATTATATATATAAAGATTTGTTTTGTGTTTGTGCAAATTGATTGATGTGTTTTAATTTATATTTTTGATTCTCTTAGCACAAGTATTTTGGACACCTAACCAATCTTGCATTGTAAAATGTACATACACGACAAAAGAGGAACTGTGACCAACAGGCCGATTTGGACCTGGCGTATTCGACTTGAATGGTGACTATTGCTTTCATCTATGTCAGTGAAATGAAAAATCTACGAAAGAGTAGACCAAATGGACCACTTTATAAACAAAATTGTAATTTCGGTAAATAATTATTATAATAAGGGTTCTAATGTGAAAAGAATGGCTCTCGGGGCTAGTGACTTAGATTTAAATACAGCTAAAATATCATAAAATATACAATACACATATTACTTTGGGATAGCAAAAGGTTTGGCTTTGAAAAGCATTAATAAATAGAATGGATTAAAAGGAAGGCAGACATGTGAAATCACGGGCCAGCGAGAAATGGCCTTACCCACATTATTGTGTTTGCTTATTCAATAATTAGTAATAATAATAATTTCCTCAGGAACGATTTCGGCCATGGCAGCCAATCTCACTGTAACTAGATATCTGCGCAGGAGATATTATAGTGCACAAGTGTACGCGCAGGCACAAGGGCACTCTCTATTCCTGTCACTCTCATACTCCGGTGGGACGACACGAGGCACGACCAGTGAGAGTTAAGGCGCAGGACCGACGGCTTTACGTGTTCTCCGAAGCACGGGGGTGAAACACCGCCAACTTTCTAACTAAGGGCTGTTACTGAGGCTTACTATACAGAAAGATTTACTCTCTACTCGATATTATATAATAAATAAAAAAAACACTTAAATGTATCTAAGAATAATCACAAATAATTTTAAAGACAGTAAAATTTAATAAAAATGATATTTTTATTAACACAATTAGTTTTAGAGATTTGTATCAAAAATCTATTTGGATTATACAATAAAATAAAAAGTAACTGAAGCAGAGCTCTATAATGAATATTTGAATATACTCGGGTTGTAATAGACGCCTTTAAAGCTAAAGCCCATTCTGTTCTCAATAGAAATACAGGTACTGGCAGAGTCGCAGGTAGTAGATATTAAAAAATATTATTAGGCAACATTCGTGATCTAGCATAATAGTAGGGGAGCCCAAGAGGGGATTTTCTGTAGTTACTCGAGCGTGGCAGATTAACATAAAAGAGGTTACCTTGCACTCTATTGAGTACTTTCACCACAATATAAGTCTTCTATATAAAGGGGCGCGTCTAGGGAAGCCGATTAAAATATTTAAAAAATGTTTTGATAAGGTAAAAATACTTGAAACCGTCAGATTAAGGTGTGGTAGGCTAGTCACATCCTGAAAAGTGTCCAATTTAATAATCTGCCGATTCGCACAAGCCTAAGAGGCAAAAATCATCATAAACTTTATAGTCGATTTATTATATATATATATATATATATATATATATATATATATATATATATATATATATATATATATATATATATATATATATATGTATATATGCATATTTGCGGTATATGTTGTACACATGTCATTTTTGCTGTTGTGTTATTTTTATTCGTATTCGATAAAAAATCATTAAAATATATGAACATTAATGTGCGAGCATTTCCAAACCTATACATATAATAAAATTGTAACTAAGCCGAATCTGTACATTAAATATTTTTTGGAAAATCTTATTGAAATAGACATTATTATTGATACAGATGCCGAATCTATAGTTTTTAGAATTTTTGTCTGTCTGTCTGGCTGTCTGTCTGTTAGCGCATCACAGAAAAACCACTAAAGATATATTGATGAAATTTGGTATGGTGATAGCTGATTATCCGGATCAACATACTATATACTATAGTATACTTTTTACCGCGAGAACATATCTCATTTCTGAGAAAAAAATACAAAAAGCTGCATTGTAAGAGTATACTAATATGTAAAACCTAAGAATTTGGTTTTTGGCCATCTGAACGCGGGCGGAGCCGCGGGCAATGCTAGTTATAAATAAATCAAAAACAAATGTTATATATGTTCTAGCTTTAATTAGATATCTAGTAATTAGAAACCACAAAGTTAGTAGTAAACCACACATTCTAGCCGCTTTAACGTAACGACGCAGTGTAATGAAGCCTTTGTGCGCTCCGGAACAATTAGCTATCTTCCAGCGGTTTTTAAGTTTATCTAGATCCCACATTGCGAGCGCTTATTTCTATAGTGCTTGCTATCTGTAGAAAATGTCTATACACTTCATATTTGACTGAAATTTATCATATTTCTCAAAAACTAACTGACGGTCTGTCTACTTGGTGAATAAACTCCTTGTATTCTATTGGCCTAATTTTCTCAACTTTGTAGTAATAAAAATTAGTTATTGATATATTCTATACATATGTACGTATATAAATAAATAAATACGTTGGGACGTTAACATAAAGCATCATCTAGTTACACGGTAAGCTACGAGGCTTGTGTTATGGATACCAGATAGTTGATACACTACATATATATATATAACTTTAAATACATACATATTGTTAATATAAACACCCATGTCTGGAGTACAAACCTTCGTCAACACACAAATGAATGCCCCCAGCGGGACTCGAAGCCGCGACCGCTGGCACAGAAAGTAGGGTCACTACAAACTGAGGCAAACGTGTCGTCAAACACACAGTCGTACAGTAAATCAGATCTTCAGATAATATGTAGTTCATTAATCTTTTTTAAATATATTATTAGATATTGCGTCTTCTATCGCACATCAATCTTCATCTTTGGGTAATGAATTGTATATTAATGAATTTGTGCTCTTAAATAAAACTATCTTCTCGGATTTTTTCGCGGATTTAATTTGATATTTGATTCCCGACATTTCTAATGCTTTACAGCAATCATGGTCACGGAAGAGACTAAGGTTTTAGATGTCTCAAAGGCATTATTAGTTGTTACAGACAGCCATCCACAAAATACAATGAAATGAAATAAAATATTCTTCATTGCACACCATTATTTTACATTATATAGTTGAAATATATTAAAGAGAAATAGTACAATAGGCGGCCTTATCGCTAGAGAGCGATCTATTCTTTGGCAACCTTTGGGTAGAGAAAGAAGAGAGAAGGAAAGGGTGCAAACAATCTTAAAGAGAGATAGAATGAATACATACATATACAAACAGATATATACATACATACAAACATACATACATATATACATACATACACACATATAAAGATATACATATAAAATAAAATATGACACCATTTAGCACTTATAAGTTAAGATAATATTAATTTATTAATTTTTTAAATAGTGACAGCGAACTCAAAAAAAAACAAAAATTGTCGTAACTAGGGACGAACCCGAGCAGAGCGAGGGTGTGTCGCAAGTTGATATATAAAAACATAGATACAAATTGCCCAACAAATATCTGTTCAAAAAGTGGCGTCGACATGTGACGTAAAGTTACAAACAAAGTTGTCAAACCAAAGAATAAAATCCAATAATCGAAAGAAAAGAAAGTTCTAATTGTCTAAACACAAATTTCGTACTTACGCACACCACATAATAAAGTACTCGTACTTTTATAACGAAACAACGTGCGTTTTATTTTTGTCATCAATGTCAATGTATAAATTTAATCTATACATATAATAAAATTGTAATTAAGTCGAATCTGTACATTTAATATTTTTTGGAAAATCTAATTGAAATAGACATTATTATCGATACAGAGTCCGAATCTATACAATTTAAAATTTTTGTCTGTCTGTCTGTCTGTCTGTCCGTTACCGCATCACGAGAAAACCACTGGACAGATTTTGATGAAATTTGGTATGATGATAGCTGGTTCTCTGGGTCAACATATAGGATACTTTTTACCGCGGGAAAATATCTCATTTCTGAGAAAAAATAGTGAAACTGCATTGTAAGAGCATACTAACATGTAAAATCTAATAATTTGGTTTTTGGTCATCTGAACGCGGGCGGAGCGGCGGGCAATGCTAGTAATCTATATACATACGTAGTAAGTAGTAGCTAAAATATTGTAAAAATAGTTTTTCTTGTTGAGTACAAAAGCTGCAGTTTAATCTGTTTCCAAGAAAAATGACGACGATTTTATAAATATTTGTAATATAACAAACAAATGTTATTTTTTCTTGAAACAGGCCCGAATTACTTCGCATTGCAAATGTAAAGAATCAGTGCTGTCATAATAAAAAAATAACACTTTTACACAGTTGAAATTTGTAGAATTACGTACGGTAGCCATTGTCTACTGCTTCGCCCGCGTATATAAACTATGTATTCCACCATTAATAAGATAGTATAATAGATATTTTTGACACTAGTAAATAAATATGTTGGGACATTAACACACAGCATCATCTAGTTCCATGGTAAGCTACGAGTCTTGTGTCATGGATACCAGATAGTTGATACACTACACATATATAATTTTAAATACATACATATTATAAATATAAACACCAATGACTGGAGTACAAACATTCGTGCTAATCACACAAAAGAATGCTCCCAGCGGGACTCGAACCCGCGACCGCTGGCACAGCAAGTAGGGTCACTACAAACTGAGCCAAACGTGTCATCAAAGTGTAGTGAAATAAAAAAAGTTACATTGACATTGTTTTTTTTAAATTAACTACTATAATGTGGTGCTCTACCACTAACGTCCCTTAAATTAAAAAAAAAATAGCGCAACTCTTTGATTAATTCTAAACTTTAGATTTTATTCTGCATTTCGATTCCATGATTAATTATGTATGAACAAGGTTTAAATCCTCAGGAAAAATCATCAAACTTTTCGTACAAAAGTGTAAAGAAAGATCCAATGCGACAGCTCTGACTTTTATCTAGGGAATATTTCATCACAAACCTAACACTGGACGACGTGAGAGCCAGATGACCGATGGCTTTCCGACACCTGCCCGTCAAACCTCTTGGGAAGCCCGATCTTTCGAATCGATAACAGTTATATATTAATAGCAATCTTTTTTGTTCATAAAATATTACAAACGCCTCTTTAATATTTCATAGCCTTGACAATATAGTCCGTTTACCCACGGTTTCATTCGCGTGATAGATACATTGACAAAAATATAATAATATGTAATTGTTAATCTAGGATATATGTAGGTAAACTTGTATTCCAGATTTTACTCATATCTGTTAAAACATAATAGCACCTTTTTCATTCATTTGATTTTTATTTAAACTACATATTTTTAATATTTATAAGCAAACCTAAATATACAATAGAAGGTCTCTGAAGACCAAAAGAAACATACTTTATGTATTCAGTCCTTTTTTTAACGTCCCACTGCTGGGCACGGGCCTCCCTTTAATTCGAGGGGGATCAGGCCATAGTCCACCATGCTAGCCAAGTGCGGGTTGTCGGACTGAGCATGTCTTTCGAAAACTTGCTAGTTTCTCTCAAACATGCAGGTTTCCTCACAATGTTTTCCTTCACCGTAAGACAAGTGGTAATCATGTTAGAAATGATTCGCACATGAAAATATCAGAGGTGCGAGACCCGGGATTTGAACCCACTTCACTCGGATTCCCAAGCGAGCGCGTTACCACTGGGCTACCACTGCCTTATATATTTTATGTACGCCCAGCAAAACAGGCAGGTGACGGCTATTTATAGTAAATAACTATTATTATTAAGTATGAAAGTAATAAATAATGTTATATATAGTAACATTTATATTTATTATTGTATTGTATTAGGCATTTTGTATCGGCAGCACAAGGCGGTAATCAATGCGGCATAGCTGTTTTGTTTGCTTTACCGATAAAACAAATTACCTTTTATAGGCCGAATAAATCAGTAAACTCGTCGAGCGCGTCGGTAACGAAGTTAGTAAAAACATGTCTTGTTACTTAGCAAAGTAGGCTGCGATGATGATAATGTAATAAGTATGTTTTTGCTGAATATTTTTAATAATATATTACAATTTATAAATATTGTTATCCTTGGGGATAAATTGTGGATATCCCGATGCTTGAGATAGATGGATATGGCCGGCCTCAGGCTTTCCGCATTGAGAGCCGTTGAGCTAGCCGTATTTGTGGTGAAACTGTTGATTGGAGCTAGACCTCTATATATCGACCAATGAAAGCATGTTATGTAAATAGTATGAATGGGAAAAATTTATTTATAGTAGTTCAAATAAAATATGATGCCTTTTAAAATTATAGCAAGATGTTATCAAAAATTTAATTTAGATTAGAATAAGAAATAAAAATAATCAAGATTTATTTAGATTTTAGACGATTTTCGTGTAATACCATGATGATTTGTACTTGTAAAGAAACAGCAATATTATATGTGTGAAAGTGTGTTTGTTTGTTTGTCCTTCTTTCACGTCGAAACGGAGTGACGGACTGGCGTGATTTTTATGTGGAGATAGTTGGAGGGCTAGAGATTGATATAGACTACATTTTACCGCGAAAAATTATCTCATTCCCACGGAAAAATACGTTATTATACAACCCAAAAAAATATTTATGATCAGAATTACTTGAAAGTTGGTATTAATGCTCTTCAATACAATTAAATAAATACGCGTTTTAGCATTTTTCGAAATTCATCTCATAAGTGGTTAAAATAGGAGATAAAAGTTTGTATGAAACCTACTTTTTTAGAGTTCTTTTTTGTAGTTTTAGCGCAAGCGAAGCCACGGGTTCTGGTAGTAAGAAATAATTGTGAAACATATCGCTAATGCATTGAATTGGGAAATCCATCATATATTCATGAGAAAAAACGATATATTAAATTCGAACGAGTATATTTGGATAAATTTTCTCGATGAGTCTTCGTAGACCATTAATATTCATACAAATGTATATATAAGGTACTCCACTAGAAAAGGTAACTCGACGTATGCCATAAATCTAACTGACTTTTTTGCTTTGCAAGATAAATTTGTAGCAAGAGTAATAATTTACGTAAAGTTATGCACCAGTGTGTGAATTTCCTGGTAATGTCCGGCGGTCCAGAATTCATATGAGGGTAGTTTTTTCAATTCAATTTATTCAAAGAAGATTCTAGCCTATATACAAATATAGAAATATGAAAAATAAAACATAAAAACAATATTCTAGGTTTATATTTTCTTATTAAAAAAGTTGTTAAAGTTTGTGTGTTAGAGATTGTTGTACAATTAATGATTTTATAGAATACTAGCATTGCCCGCGGCTCCGCCCACGTTCAGTTGACCAAAAACCAAATTCTTAGGTTTTACATACTCTTACATTATTTTTGTATTTTTTTCGGAAATGAGACATTTTCCCACGGTAAAAAGTATTATATATGTTGAACCGAATAACCAGCTATCACCATACCAAGTTTCATGAAATTCCCTCCAGTGGTTTTTCTGTGATGCGGTGATAGACAGACAGACAGACAGACAAAAAATCTAAAAACTATAGATTCGACCTCTGTATCGATAATAATGTTTGTTTCAATAAGATTTTCCAAAAAATATTTAATGTACAGATTCGGCTTAGTTACAATTTTATTATATGTACCTATAGATGACATATTATGTAATGTTGTAGAATAATTTTAATTAGAATAAAAATAAAAATATTTCTATCATCAACAGTACTATATTAAATTGATATACTTATACATACCTATTTAATACATAAATTTTTATAATATGTTAACTTAATCGAAAGGCCTTATGTGTACATCTTACACAGCAAACTTACATAAAGGCGATATTGCGAAGGAAAGCAAATATTTTCCTCCAAATTACTTACAACAAAGACGGAACATCAAGGTTCGTCCGAACATGTCATTTGGCTGGAATTATGAAAATATCAGATCTACTATGAAATACGGCAGCTACCAACATTTGCTCCTAAGTACATGAAGCTCGTGACTGCGAAAAATAAAGAAATTATGTTATGTGTCATAGTAAACTGAATATTTTATTTATTATACTTTTAAAATATATTCATATAAATAATAAAATTTTGTACTAACAATGGAGTTTAAGAAGTATGAAAAACTATTACCGGGCAAGAATTGATATTTTAAATACTTGATAAATTGAAAATTATATAGCCAAGTGTAACTAGGGTTTTGTACATTGAAGGAATTTAAAAATATAGGGTTTTCATCGTAAAGTATAAATGCAATATTCTATTTTTTATGGAAATTCCTGGCTCTATAGTTTTGGAAATAAAGTAGGAGGAACGCCAAGATGATTGGCAAAGTAGTCCAGTCCATATATATTTAATAATAAACTTAATTAATTATTATTACGAATAGCAACATAAAATTATATATACAAAACTAATTATATTTAAAATTAACTTGAAAAAATAAAAATTATATGCGTATACAAAAATATTTTTATATAGCTAAACACAAAGAAAAATTAAAACATAAAGTAAAATTCAACAATAGTTTTTAGTTAAATACTTTTTATCGTCTATGCTATATCCAACGCATAACCGTAACTCCCAATGCCACTGGGGTGTAATAATCCTAGCTTGACAAATGCAGAACGAAACGGAAAATCTACTACGAAATAAACAAATTTAAAGGTATAGAATGTAATTTATATAGTATTTCATAGTATGTGCTACGAGATTAATGTCCGATTTCACCAACATCCCATAAGCTACCACCTACGTATGGGATCCCTTGCTTAAAAGTTCCCCTAAACTAGCCCCTAAATTAAATTAAGTTTTACCATCGTCAGAGCCCTTATTTCTAGTACCTATAGGTATTAGTATTTACAGTATATACTAGTATTTAGGTGGCATTTTAACATTTAGGTGACCCCTAACTGTCGGTGAAACAGAAACTGTCCCCTAACAGCCCCCTAACCATGCTTAGGGGATACCTTAAACTTAGGTGACGTTGGTGAAATCGGCCATAAGTTATTTTTAAATAAAGTATTTTTTATTTCGCTTCGCTGACTTGTAATTTCTTACTAGAAATTAAAGAGAATAAAACTTACTACCTTTATGTCCTAGCTTAATAAAACCAACTATTTATTTTCGCCTTTCGCACTTATGTAATTGACTTTCTATAATGCCTGAAGGTTGACTGGTAGAGAACGCTAGTTTTAATGCAAAGTCCGTCTTTTGATCTTTTTATACATATATGTTGTGTAATAAAAATTTAAATTCAGGCGAGATCATAGTATGAGAAGTCTCCATTTTGTGTGGTGCGGTCGCAAAAATACACAGCTCGAATTAAATTTGTTGTTATATTCGTATTTCACTTTGGCCAGTAATTTTAATGTTTCTTATTTTTCCTTGTCCCAAGAGCTTAAAAGAAATCTACAAAGCCTTTTGCACCGCCGCATTCGTATGCTACAAATTTATAAATGAAGTCATAAAAATACAAAAAAAAATATTTCTCTGTACTAAAAATTACATAAAAAGCAAAAAAAACGCTGTTATTTTAATGGAAGTAGTCAATGAATATGAGAGCGTTTTATTTAAAACGGATTTACTGAATAGGCATTAAGAATAAAGTAAAATTTTAGTAACCTTTCAGCGTTAACTAGCTCACTTCACGGAAGCGTGTTCATTTGCCCTATTTTGTTTATACACGTAACATGTTCTACTTAAAATTAGAACTTATATATAGATAGATGTATGTATACACTATTCAAATATATACAAAAGTATCAGTTTCAAAGAATTCTTGGACATGTGCAGGTACTAGGAATAATATGTAAATATATTATTAATTAATTTATCTGTTGTTAGGTAAGTTGGTTTACCGGTTCTGACTTCTTCAAGATATAAAGTGTTACTGATACAAAATCAAATTTACGTACTTTATACATATACTTAAAATATTTAAAGGCACACGATTAAAGCTATTCAAAATATGAAATCTAAATTTATTAACTAAACTAGCATTGCCCGTGGCTCCGCCCGCGTTCAGATGACCAAAAACCAAATTCTTAGGTTTTACATATTAGTATAGTACTCCTACAATGCAGTTTTTGTATTTTTTCTCAGAAATGAGATATTTTCCCGCAGTAAAAAGTATCTTATATGTTGACCCGGATAACCAGCTATCATCATACTAAATTTCATCAAAATCTGTCCAGTGGTTTTCTCATGATGCGGTAACAGATAGACAGACAGACAAGAATTCTTAAAGCTATAGATTTGGACTCTGTATCGATAATAATGTCTATTTCAATTAGATTTTCCAAAAAATATTCAATGTACAGATTCGACTTAGTTACAATTTTATTATATGTATAGATAAGTTTTATTGTATTGAAGTATTCTACTTAAACATGTAAATCATGTTTCATGATAAAATATAGAAAAAAGTAAAATAATATAATATCGTGTTATTACTTAAAGACAATGGGAGAGCGTGAGGCGTCCATCTTTCAATATCCTCTACTGGGCATTAAGGTGTTCAGGTGTTCATGACGATTTATTATTAAATTAAACCAGTGGTATAATTAGCTTTTTTCTTTCTTAGATTTACGCGAATATTTGACATTTTAAATAAAACTATCTTTTCGGATTTTGTCGCGGATTTATTTGCATTTTTGTTTACCTATTAGGTAGGCTGTCTGTAACAACTATACATCCAAGGCATGTAACACCTCAGTCTCTCCCGTGACCATGGATGCTGTAAAGCATTCGAAACGTCGGGAAACAAAAATGCAAATAAATCCGCGACAAAATTCGAAAAGATAGTTTTATTTAAAATAGCTTTTTTCTTTTAATTGTAAAAGTCTCATATCCCAAAGGAAATCACTTATTATTTAATAGATTGTTTTAATAAGAAAGATGGTAAAGCAGTAAAATTTACCTTTTTTGATGATTAGGTGGGCAAACTCATTATAAAGTCCCTGCCGGCCGTCAATGGGCAGGGGACCTATGGTCATACTGTAGTGTAACAGGGAATAGCATAGTACGTACTAAATTAAGAAGCATAAATATCGGTTCATAATAGCTAAAGATATTGTGTAACAAACACAAAAAACTATACACCTGAATTGAAAACCTCTTTTTTTTAATCTGTCAACAAAAGGACTTAACTGTAAATCGTATAACACTGGAAAATATGCAATACTTCCTCTCGTAGTCCAATGGTACGGCAATCCAACTCGATCGAAGAGATCAGGCGTGGGACTGACGGCTTTACTCTGCAAGATACGGAGATGTAGCACCTACATATTCCTAACTCTAGGTACTACTGAAATATCTAGACAGAAAAATCTTATAACACTTTTAGTTCGAGCTGGAATCTAACGTAAAGAAGTCGGAATCTGTAGACCCGAGCCCAATAGAAGATTTTATACGTTAATATAAATGTGACGCATTGTAATTTATATTTACACTCATTATTTTAAAGCGGAAACGAGACAATTTTATTACTCAGCTTGAAAATATAAATTAATTTAAATTTCAAAAGTGATCTCAAAGTCACAAATAGTTGATAAACACATTATTCAAACATCATTGTAACTTGCTCTTGCCAAGGGAACTCGCTCGGACTCAGTAAGTAAAAGTGAAAGCACTACTCCAAAATAGATTTTTTTAAATATTAATAATAATAATAATAATAAGCCTTTTTATTACCTTAATTTAAAATTGACAATTGGTATAACATTATTAGGTTTTGATTTGATTAGATAGTTGAATATTTATATGTTACATAATAATTCAATGAATAACTACATAATTATAATGAGATACATTAAGTTATAATCTAAAGAAATTATATCTAGCAACTTTATTACATAATCTATATTAAATTTAATTTTATATATTAATCATTATCATTATTTTTATATGCATTATTACAAAATATAAAAAACATTGTTTAACAATTATTTAGTTTGATTAGTTATTATTTTTATGCAACATTAATTTTAAATATTAAATAATAAAAAAATTTAAATATTAAAGCTTACTAAATATTAGGGCAACCAGTTATGCATTCAATAACGAATTGATTACTGTTTTTATATTACTGCAACCTACTATTTTTGACTTGCTTTTATTACTAAGTAATTATCAAGCCACTAGAGGTCGCGATGAACTTACATATAAAACAAATGAAATGTGATAAAATTAAATTTATTCAATTAGACTTTTATAAGCCTTTGATTAAAATATATATAAAAAAATATTTATATTTTATATATACGGTAAAATTATTAAACATTTATGCAGAGTAAAGGAGTCCTTCCCCTTACTCTAATTCGATGCTGAAATTGATTTTAGAACTAAATGTATTAAAATACATATAATGTTGCTACAACAAGTTTGTTATGTCTTCTGTCTTCCAAGAAAAGCCATGGGGCCACATAAAGTGTCTTTTTAAAGATTTTACCCTTTTATGGTTCCGTGACTGTATGGACTTAAATTTAAATTCAAGTTCAGCTAATAGGATTATTATGACTAGGTACATATACGTGATTTAGCGCCTTTGTTGTTTTAATAACGAAATTCTCGTCACATTTACTCAATGTTGAATATTATTTCCACAGTTATGAATGTTTTGATAACAATTTATGAATACTTCCGCTATGCTTTATCTAAAATACCATATTAGGCTTATTATACTTATAGATAGCGTTTGAGACAAAGTGTTTGCTCAATTAAAAACTAGTACCCGGGCAAACGAGCTTCGCTCGGAGTTTTTGGACAAGAGTACAATTTTCTTTAAAAAAAAAACAAACTTTGTTTTTGACCGGGATTCGAACCCGGATACCTTTGATTGTAAAACTTGCGTTTTGGGCGCTTGACCACGATGCTTATGCCCGAGCGTTCGAAATTAGCGACCATATTATGACCGTGGAATAATACGAAAGAAAAACGCATGAAAACTCTAAAACACGCATTTGCCCAGACATAAAACTAATCTAGATCGATTTTGCGCCCCCGAAAACACCTACATACCAAATTTCAGTAAAATCGTTAGAGCCGTTTTCGAGATCGTCGGTATAAATAAATATACAGGAATTGCTCGTTTAAATATATTAGATAGATTTCCACATGTTTGTGAGGTAAACAGAGTTATCGAAATAGTACCGATAATATGATTGCTTGATAAACAATAATATTGAATCACGATGATCTTTTCTTTCTATATCAAAAATAGTTTTAGGACTTTGAATTTTTATGGTCTTAAAGACTATCTCAATAAGTCTCAATTTTAGTTTATGTGTATTTACTTTTACTTACTAATATTATAAATGTAAAAGTTTGTGAAGATGGGTGTATGTTTGTTACTCTTTCACGCTAGAATGGCTGAACGGATCTGGATGAAATTTGGCACAGAGATAGATTATAGTCAGGAATAGCATAGGTTACTTTTTATCTAGAACAAATGAAACTATTTATATCTGTTCAATTTAATCATAAACTGACTTTAAAAATATATAGTAAAACCATTTTCGCTTTCTTTAAGAACTGTATCCGTATATCTAAGAATTTCTCTTTCGAACTTACTTTTTCTTTGAATAAACAAGACCATTAACGAAATAGGATTAAATGTTGTACCGCCATCTTATTGATCCTTTAATCCAGTTCATTATTTTTGATTCTTCTTTAAAAAATCCTTTTATTTTATCAGATTAGCTGAACTTCGCAGCAGTAATTGCTCCTTATTATTTTATATCTTTTTTATTTTCATATTTAAGATTTTAGACTTTTTATTGTCGAATCGCTAATAATAATGATTTCAATAATTACTTAAAATACTAATATATACCTTTATCATTTATACTTTTATTCATGTTGTAAAAGTAAAATGGAGTATTTACATACAAAAAAGCAGAACCGTTTTGGAGACTGTACTGGTTTATGTTTATGTAATAATCTTTAGTAACAACATTTTTTAGGTAGCTTCTACGTTTTATTACAATTTTACTTCCATTTTATTACAACTTCGCATTTTATTGTACACGTTTGTTTGATTCGTTTGTAAAGCTCAAAAAAATGATTTTACATTCGTATATGTAGTTAAAACTTGTTTTTGATACAATGTACGCCTTGTGCAAATTTATATTGGTTGCAATCAAGTCAAATATTTGTTAATCCCACAATGTACCGTGTGCAATTTTTTTAAGTGTATTTTTGTGTTTTTAGATTGATATCTTTCTGTAGATATATTTTCGTTGATTTATAAATCTTAAATATTTGTAAAGATATTTTATTGAGTCTAATTTAGGATAATTTTTATATAATATAACAATAAATAAAATACAATACAAAAACTTATTAAGGTACTTTTCGTACAAACTTCCATCCCCTATTATACCCCCTTAAGGGATGAATTTCGGAAAATGCGAAAACACGTATTTATTTAACTGTATTAAGGAGCATTAATACAAAGTTTCAAGTAATTCGTTTGAACTATTTTGTTGGGTTGTATTATAATGTGTTTTCCCGCGGGAATCAAACAATCTCCCGCGGTAACTAGAAGCCTATGTCACTCTCCAGCCCTCCAACTATCTCCACACAAAAAATCACGCCCATCCGTCACTCCGTTTCGACGTGAAAGAAGGACAAACAAACATACTTTCACATTTATAATATTAACTATGGATGCTTATGTTAGGTATTAGACATGGGACACTCAGTTACAAAAGTAAAATAATTACCATAATGATACCATATTGTATGTACGTATATACTTAGATTTTTTTATAATAATTATACTAAACATTAATATTATTAATATAAGTTTTAATAATCTTTAACACGTGATAATATATTCAAGTCTACGAGCTACAAGCAGAAAATTTTATTTCCTACGTTTCCTTTCATTTAGATACGGCTCGATTCCTTTTATCCCCTTTCCTCAATTCTGTCCTCATCTTTCCCCGGCTCCGTCCTACATTACTTAATATAACGATTTCTTTTGTCTTTATGTTTCTCTAATGACTGTTATTTGAACTCTTTTGTCTGATTGTGGTCTTGATATTTTAATGAGATTATTATAATGAAATATTTTCCTGAAGTTCAAGTAGATGATTATGTATAAATTGAAAATGATAATGATCGTGTATAAATAATTTATATTAAAAACATCTATAAATAAATTTGAATTTAGAAGAAAAATACTTTTGATATATAAGAAACTATCTATTAACATGTTAGAACAATTCTAAAGCTTCTACTGATAGTAAGATAAGTTTTTTTTATTGTATTTAAAGATTAACTAAGTATATTTTACGATATATTATATTATATTTTAAACTTAAATTAATATTTGTTAATAGGTATATATTAGTATTTCAAGTATAATTTGCACTTAAGCTACTTAATAATGTTTTCACTTGAGAGAAGTTTCAAAACTTGTACTTAAAACATTATACTGAATATTATAGTGTAGCTATAAAGCGTGGAAGAATTTTGCACGAAAAGGCAAAGTGTATGCTGCCGGATGCTGTGAGTAAGTTGAGATAGAAATTGCTCATTTTGTAACCTGCTAGAAGTAATTAAAAAAAATATTATTCTTTCTCTATTCATAGAAAATGAAATTAAAATATGCATGTTTCGATATGAAATCATAATATATCCAACATGTTATCTGAATAAGCAAATAACGACTTATATCATATTTCATTTTGAAATAATCATAATTAAATTATATTTGTATGATATTATGTTAATGAAATCCAATCTTTCGTAGGCTATACTTTACAGTATTTACTGCCTCGGTGGTGTAGTGGCTAGCATGTACGGCTGCACACCCGGAGGTCCTGGGTTCGAGTCCCGGGTCGGGCCAAGTTTAGTTATTGAGTCTTCCTGTATAGTAAGTCTCAGTAACAGCCCGGAGTTGGGAAGTTTGCGGTGTTTCACCCCCACGTAAAGCCGTCGGTCCTGCGCCTTAACTCTCACCGGTCGTGTCGAGTGGTCGTCCCACCGGAGTATGAGAGTGATAGGAATAGAGAGTGCCCTTGTGTCTGCGCGTACACTTGTGCACTATAATATCTCCTGCACTAATCTCATTGAGATTGGCCGCCGTGGCCGGAATCGACTAGGAGAACATCATCATCACAGTATTTAAAACAAATGACTGTCTAAAGCAAATTTTAAATATAGAAAAAATATATTTAAATCTGACTTCTATACAATAAACATTGAAAAATGATTGAACTGACTGACTGACTTCGAAAATATCTGATTAGGTTTCTACAGTAAATGAAAACATCCGTTCAGTTTTTTTTTACTTTTTAGTGTCTGGGATTCGGTTTTTTTGAAAAGCTATACGTTGATGTCACCTTTCAGGTTTATTAAGAAAAGCATTAAGTTGCAACAAACAGACAACCATACACAAATTTTCATACTTATAGATAAAATCCAATAGTTTTACCATTTGTGTATTTTAAATGCAATAATCAATATTCTGTGTCATAACGAAACGAGGGAACGAATACAAAGAACAAGTCCTTAATAAAAACAAAAGTTTATTTTCTCATCAATAATTTATTCCTATGAGTATTCTTACAAACAATAAGTAACATAGTTAAAATACGCCTACGTTTGATAGTTTATTACACAACCCTTTTGTTTTCTACTTTCTTTAAAAGACGCCATTAATTCCATACTTAACTGTCGAAAATTATAAATTTAACAAGTTTTACAGCTATTTACAAATATTACTTTATTATTTACAAACCTTACATAATATTTACACGAACCATAGATTAATTTATTATTATTTATCAGAGGCTACGAGTAATTAAATCACAAAAATCCGGTAATTACGTAAAAGCTTTACAAACTTTATTTGTCTTAGACAATTTCAACAATGATAATTCATTCTAATATAAACAGCAATAATATAATCAATACAGACCCAACCAATAATTAAGAAACATTTGAATAGACTGAGTAATGTTAATGTAAAAATATTTACATTTATAAAATAAACAGATTATTTCTCCATAATGCTTATATTATTATGTTATTTCGCATTTCGATCGATACGAAGGAAGTGTAAATAAAATATAAATATAAAACGAGGAAGCTTTGAGGATTTTCGAGGAAACTAAACAACCGTAGTGGGAGCGACTTGATGTATATTCCGTCAGTATCTTTGCTAAGCACTCTAAGCTTGCATATTCACTGTATCGGTTATAAAGGCCTGGGCTTTATAAAACAATTTTAAAACAATTATTGCAATTATGGACACGATTGGACCGTACAATTAAAATATAATTTTTAATATATGCATTTGTAGTAATATATTCGCTGATAATTGGTTTGCTGATATTAATTAAAAGTTAAAATTTAAAGAGAAGGTATATTTTATACTGTAGAAAAAAAATTATTATATTTATTTTTAGCATTATATTATATGGAGTGTGTGGTACATTGATTCATACAAAACAACTTCAGATGTCAACTGTTTCTCATGTTCTAGAAACAAACGAGTATCTTTACAAAGCACTCGAGGTTCCACCCTCGTTGCATAGATTGTATAAACTGGTACGTAATCTACTGCACAGTTTCTACTCGATACTGGGAGCAATTTCAGATAGAAAATTGTTAACGTTGTCATTTTCACAGCAAACTAATGTATCAAGCTTATATAAACTCGATATTGCTTAGCATCTTTACTAAGCACTTCATTTTATAATTTACTAGCGGACCCGACAGACGTTGTCCTGTCTACACGTCTTTAATTTGAAAATTTCAAACTTTTTTTAATAATTTTATTGATGAAAATTATTATTCAAATTGGGAATCTAAACCATTCCCAGATCCCCTTGAACACACACAAAAAATTTCATCAAAATCGGTCTAGTCGTTTGAGAGAAGTTCAGTGACATACACACTCACAGAAGAATTATATATATAAAGATAAGCTTTAGAAAATATTCATTTTGTCTTTGACAATTTCACTTCGATATACATAAATAAGGAGAAAAATTCTCTTCTAATTCCATACCTCAGCAGCTTTTAAAATATATTTTATTACACATAAAAATAGCTAGCTAAACTAAATATCGGTTCTGTGACAAACAAAAACATGAACATGACATGTACAAAACATGATGATTCGATATTTTTACTCTTTCCAATTAAGTGATTGTTGCGAGTCATATATTTCTCATTTCGTAATATTTACCTAATTTGATAAAAGCGAATAACGTGGGAAAGAGACGACCAACGGCTTAAATTCACAAAACATAGACTTAAGCTCTTTGGTTCTATCGAATCTCCGCTCATGTCCGATCAGAATTACGAAATCGATTTGTTCTTAATCGCGCTACAGGATTAAAATAAGTAGCTAGCTAGGAAAATGAAAGAGAATAGCGACGAAATAGAACATGGAATTAACATCATTCTAAACAAACAATGTTATTCATATTAAAGTATTTACAATACTGTAGGTATAGTTGGTATTTTAAATGCCCAGATTTCCTTTTATCTTCTGCGATGGCCGTAATAAATTTTAATTACACGTTTCTGATTTTTTGTAGGAAAATATCATTTAAAATGTTGTTTTATGAAAGAAATATTACGTGGCTACAAATTTTAAAAAAACCCTAAAGAGATCATTATCTATCGTAGAGTCGTTGTTTTTTTTTAAATATATTTTATTACTTAAACATATTAATTGTATTAGCTTACATAAAGCGTCTTATTTATATAATTGTATTATAGTTACATCCATTATCTTAATAAGTTACTCCGTAATTGGTCATCTCGAAGAACGTAGAGTGGGATACCCCAAAGTATTATGAATGATAAATTGGATAACTATATTAGTAAAAAAGATAACGATGATAAGGAAGATTGAGGTAAGCTGGTAGATGAGGATAGAGATGGTGACAGGCAGCCAACTTGTTCGTCGATGGACCGTGGAGGCGGTGGCAATAGTCGCTATGACGGTGGGACTCAGACGAGGTGGCGGTGGGCTGGAGCTCTGCATGGCTGCCGGTCGCTCCCCGCTCAAGACATGAACTATAACCGAGGCAGATTCTGCGCAAAATAATTTCTTTATTAAAACACTAATATCCATTTAAAATATTTAACCCTATATGATATATAGGTATTGTAATTAATTATTAATTATTGAATTATTGCATGCTGTAGGTCTGAATTTGGCTGAACATTTAATATATTATTATCATAATCATTTGTATGTACTAACAGAAGTTCGCAATAAAGTGGTTGATTTGATTTACTTGAATTTAATTTATTTGAATACAACAAATTCGTTCGTCAGTAAGTTTGTGTCATTAATAATGATAATTATTAATAAACGGCTATATCTGTATCTACTAGTTTAAGTATTTATGACATCATAACTCCCAAATGGATTGGTTTATTGAAGAAACTTTGTTTGCTCAAGATGGATCTTGGATTAAATATTTGAATGTCTATACAGCAGTTTAAAAGTTTTGAGTGCTTTTCGGGACAGAATGAGTAGTTCATAGGTTACATATATATGTATGTACACGTATGTACATAAGATTAGGTACATATATCCCGTTGCTCCCCTATGTGTGTTCACCATGTCGTGGTTAGGCTTGGTTCATTAGCGTCCGGCAATCCAGTCCGGCGTGAAACTTAGAGACACACTGAAAGGTAGTCCACTCATTAATACTGGAGTGGTTCCGTTGGGTTTTAGTGGGTAGTACTGGCTTTTCTAACCGGTGAGTTCCATGTGACGTATTTGTTAGGTAGTTTTCGATTACGATAAAGTTCAGTGCTGTTAAAACTATTATTATTACTTATAATTAATTATTGATAATTCTATTCTATTATTATATATATTATAGCTATTATATATATATATATATATATATATATATATATATATATATATATATATATATATATATATATATATTATAAGTTATATGTAAAAAAATATTATAAGGTAGTTTAAAATTAGGCTATTACATGCGTTGAAGAGAAAATGATGATTTAAATTACTTTGTACTTAAAACTTGTAATTTGAAATTTTATTTCGTGTATTTAATTAACTAACCATTTAAATATACTTTACTGCTGCTATTATAACAGTATAATTGAAAAATCTTGTTAATTATTTGACTACCTACTATTATTGGATTCGATTTATTTGAATGAGTCTGAATATATTAAATTTTATCCTACCACGTGAATAAAAATTTGTTTTTTATAGTCGTTACTAAGTGTTATTCCTATAAGTATAATAATTTTTAGGATAATTTTAGTAGTTCCATATATATATATATATATAATACATACTCGTATGCCAATTAACACATTCGCTTTGTTCGCACAAACAAATTGTACATCTTAATGAAAGTAAGGCACTACCAATTAATGCGTGTATACCGTGCCTTAGATATAATAGACAAAAAATTGGAATAAGAATTCATTTTTTCTTTAAACTATAAACATATACTTAAACTATATGTGTATATGTACATCAAAAATAATGTAAATTTTTAATATTTCAAAATAAACTTTCCTAATAGAAAGCATTCTGTATATCTATCTGAGTAATAAATATTTTCATGTGTAATGTAAGTATTTGAGCGCTTTAAGTCTCAGGTGGTTTAAACTTCTTCATTACTTTTCCACTTTAACAAATT
Organism: Brenthis ino; assembly: GCA_921882275.1. NCBI lineage: Eukaryota > Metazoa > Arthropoda > Insecta > Lepidoptera > Nymphalidae > Brenthis > Brenthis ino. Next base: position 1,067,115 of record OV170225.1, read on the forward strand.
TGATGGACTCCAACGAATTTAAACTTTTAACAATAACTTAACCTGGCTAATATGAAGCCACTCTGAATCATTTTATATTAATGATACATTTAAATTGAAAATTTCGTAATTTACAACAGATACTGCGGTCGGTGAATTAATTGTATTTTACTCTCTAATTGCTTTAAATGAATTGAAAAAAATTAGAATATAACTTGTAACGTAAATTTGTATTTATAGGGAATGAGATATCTATTAGGAAAATATTACATTTAATTGTCATTTATGTTATACTAGCAGAATCCGCGTCTTCGCTCGCGCTAAAACTACAACAAAAAAATCTAAAAAGGTAGGTTTCATATAAACTTTCATTCCTAATTTTACCCCCTTATGGGATGAATTTGGAAAAATGCTGAAACAAGTATTTATTTAATTATGTTGAAGAGCATTAATACCAAGTTTCAAGTAATTCTGATGATACATATTTTTTTGGCTTGTATTATAACGTGTTTCCCTTGGGAATTAGATAATCTCCCGTGGTAAAATGATGCCTATGTCACTCCCCAGTCCTCCAACTATCTCCACACAAAAAATCACGCCAATCTGTCACTCCGATTCAACGTGAAAGAAAGACAAACAAACACACTTTCACATTTATAATATTAGTATGGATGTATGTTCTATTCTTTTATAGTTTGTTTATTGTATGTTAGGTTTCTAAAGTATTTCCAGCTTATGTTTAAGTTTTTTTGAGGCCAATCATTAAGTAAAACATGTGCTAGACACACTTAAGTACTAAGAGAAGATGGCATAGACGAGAGATACGGCACGTACACCCCCATGTGTTGTTTTAATAGGTGTGTAGCAACACGAACTCACTCCCAGTAAATAGAAACATAATAATATATTTTTTTATCTTTGCTCATAGTGTGATCTAAGTAAAGTTGCCTTTAAAATGTGCAATCTAAATTCGAGATAACAGTAGTAATTCAGTATTTAGGTTTAGTGAATTTCCTACCCACATGTTGTATCCGCATTGCGTGTTAGCGGCATTCAATTTACCTATGTGCAGCTCAATTTACCGTCAGATGCAAATTGCGATCCTAAATACTGAGATGAAAGCAAAACGGTTGAATTGTTACCGGGTAGTAGTCTGACTTAAATGACGAAATGAGCACTGAGCATCGTTTGCCTCTTAAAATGTCATTAATTATAACATGAATATGTAAAATAATAAATATATTATTTATATGCCGATGATATGTTGCTATTTAATTATATATTACCATAGTAATATGTGAGTGAGTACTAAAAATAGTATTTATTAGGTAGCTTAATTACATTTATCTTATATACTTCATGTAAAATATTTCAAATATATGTATATAAGACTAAAACTAATATTAACGAAAGATATGAACTAAAATTAACAAAGCAGTAGACAACTATTTTAAAATGACATGCTATAATTATATGAAAAATGACATATTATAGTTTAAAGTCGACAATATGATTCAAATAAAATATACTTTAATGTGTAAAATTTAGATTTTTTTTAGATTTAACAAAACCAACGTACCAGAGCTGCTTGGGGCACAAGTGTAGTTGCCAGAGTCGTGAGGGGCTGCCCGTGCTATTAGTAGGCGGCTGGTGCGCGTGCGCTGCTCAGTCTCGACACTTATGCCGCCGCGCTGGGCGTAATTCACTACTTGTTCACCCCGATACCAATATATAAAACTGCAATAAAAACTTAATGTTAACTTTGAATTGTAAAAATTAATAAGTTATCATCATTATGGATACCAGATAGTTGATACACTACATATATATAACTTTAAATACATACATATTATAAATATAAACACCCATGACTGGAGTACAAACATTCGTCATCACACAAATGAATGCCCCCAGCGGGACTAGAACCCGCGACCCCTGGCACAGCAAGTAGGGTTCTACAAACTGAGCCAAACGTGTCGTCCATATTTAACCAGGTAGTCTTAATTTTATGTATAATTGTTAACATTTAAACAATAAAGTGCGCTAAAATATATATTTTTATATCGTTTTACATTACTCTATGAGAATATATATATAAAAGGAATTATTTATGGTTTGCATAAGTAGTCCAATGATGCTTGATCAATTATTTTTGTCCAAATATGTGCTCGAACTAATCATCAAGTCTGAATCAGAAGTGAGAGAACATTGTGAATATTAAACACTTTTGATACCGCAAAATATATCGCAAAAACTGGCATTGAGATTAGAAATGTATGTGAAAATTCGTTAAGGTGTATGGGATGTGCTACCTTGATTTTTTGAATACTGGATAAAGTTATTTTTAATACTCGTCTCGGGTATAACTGTATATTTTTATTGATCTTATATTCATTTATTAAACAACGCTTAAATAAAACTATCTTTTCGGATTTTTTCGCGGATTTATTTGGATTTTTGGTTCCTGACGTATCGAATGCTTTACAGCATTCATGGTCACGGGAGAGACTCTCTCAGTCTAAAAGATAGTTTTATTTAAAATGTCAAATTTTTGCGTAAATCTAAGAAAGTGTATTAAGCCCTTTTTATCGTCCCACTGCTGGGCACGGGCCTCCCTTCAGTACGAGGGGAATCAGGCCATAGTCCACCACGCTGGCCAAGTGCGAGTTGGCGGACTTCACATGTCTTTCGAAAACTTGCTAAGTTCTCTTAGACATGCAGGTTTCCTCACGATATTTTCTTCACCGTAAGGCATGTGGTAATCATGTTAGAAATGATTCGCACATGAAAATATCAGAGGTGCGAGACCCGGGATTTGAACCTGTTTCACTCGGTTTCCCAAGCGATCGCGTTACCACTGGGCTATATTATAAAACAACGCTTGTTTTAAAAGCCTATATTATGTACAGTTTATTGGATATATATGTCATTATTAATTTGTAGACACAATACATAATTTCGATAATTACAGCCAATTAGTTCATCGTTATGGTTTTACTGAACACAAACTGATAGCAATTAAATACAAAAACTCGAATTTTACGAATGAATTTCTCGTTGTTATTCAGTCGCGGTAAATACAATTATTTTTGCTACAAGTTTATGCTCACGACATTCCGCGTTTATTTCACTGGTTTTAATCTCTTTCTTGGCATATTTCCGTGGTATGTGCGTGTGTGTATATTTGGGTGGTACACTCTAACGATCTGTCGATCGATTAGTTGGTCGATTAATTGGTCGGGCAATCGGTCGATCAATCGGACGATCAATCGGTATAAATTTTTTCTCTGAGTGTCCATATATTATTTTTTACATTTTTAACTTCAAAACTGACGAAGTTTCATACAAAATTTCAACCCCTATTTTAACCCCTTAGGAGATGAATTTCCAAAAACCCCTTCTTAGTGCACACTGCTGTGCGTTGATTGATCAGTCAGTGAATAAGTCAGCCAGTCCGTTTCTTACATTGTATATATCAATAGATAGAGGCCTTCCACAAATCATACTATTAGTAGATGTATTTTTTTTTGTACCTACCCGTCTCAACAATATATTTATATCCTGACATTTCAAATGCTTTACAGCAATCATGGTCACTGGAGAGACTCTACTAAATTTATTTGTTAAAATAGTGAATTTAAACTATTTGGCCATAAATCTTGAATTAGGATATTAAAACTAGATTAAAAATGATATTTAACATATGATGTAATATCGTGCCAATCAAGCATTTTTTTTAATGTTAACGGTTTTGGGTGGGCTGTCCCACTTCAAATAATTGAATAATATTTATGAATTAAACGCATCTAATATAATATAAATATCTCGTGTCACGGTGTTAGTGGTTGCACTCCTCCGTAACGGCTCGACTGATTTTAGTGATTTTTTGTATAATTTTGGTAGGTGTCAGACTAGATTGTAAAGTATTTTTCACCCTCCTACCCCCACTCCCCATTTTTTAAGCAACTAGGGACGAACCCGAGCGGAGCGAGGGCGAGTCGCTAGTAATATTATATAATTTTACTAAAAAATGGCCCACCCTGGTGTGTATGTATGAATGTATAAAGGGTTAATTAGATTTAGAATTAACTACTTCTTTATGAATGATGACAATGCGTGGGTGGGTACTATCGTTGCACTTTGTGTTGCAAACAAGGTGAATCGTAATCACAATAATTTAAAAAGTAACTTACGGACGGCCTTTTTTCATAAACTTTTTTTTAATTAAAAAAAATTAAGAAAATCGATTCACAATTAGTGAAAATAACCACAAAAATACGGACGAATTATTAAAGTTGATGAATATAAAACATCACAACAGTTTTTTTTCTTAAATTTTGACACTTATAAAAGAGAAAAAAATTATATAAAATTATCTGACAGCAACCGCATACTGAACACCCATACTTTTAAGAATATTTAATGAAAGAGCAACTTAAAATACTATATGTATAACTCATGAGGCAACCCACATAGCAACCTTGGTTCTCCACGGAACGTATCACCCCATCAATATTCAAATTGAAAGTCCCTCGTTGGAAGATCTCGGGCACATGCTACCATTAAATGTTGATACGCAAAGAATGCCTCACTTAGAGACCTCGACCGACCCTTTTATCAGAAAATAAGCTTATCATGTTTATGAATGTGGGCATAAATAGGCCGTGTGAAAAAATATACATATACTTATTAAAACGATACTGTGTGGTTATTGGCGGTGGTTATGAATTTATTTATTATTTTACCTCGATTCGGTTTTATAATATAGAAAAATATAAGGAAAATTTATTTCAATATTAATAAAAATGAATTTTTAATATACTCTTTGAATAAAAAATCAGAGTGGTTAAGTCACTTGAGGCAATGATCAATATTTGAGTTTCTTGTACAAAGGTTGCATGTTCAATTCCTTATGAAAACGAAAACATACAGTATTTACATTTATATAGAAACATTCATCTGTGGTAAATATCTATGTAAATATGTAAGACATAGCAGAAAGAAAAATACATATCCCACCTTTATTCATAAACTGAATTAACTCAAAATTACAATTTTGTGGGGAATAGCATTTAAAATTTGACATATTTAGATTGATGACTTAAAAAATCATAAAAAAATAAATAAATGGTTTTGATCAATTACAAAAATAGATTTGTATAGCGCAATTAGTAAGGTATTAGAATAAGGTAGAAAATTATCATATTTTGATAATTATCCAAAAAAAAAATTGAAAACATTTAATGTACAGATTCGACTAAGAATTTTATTATATTTATAGATAATTGTAATAACCCTACTATCTATTATTATACATTGTATATATTTATTATACTACAGCCATGCTGTATGAAATTATTTAAATACTCGAAATTATTATTGGTTAACTTCAGCCATAATTTTAACATAATATTATAGTGAAAGTAGGTACTGGCTAAAATATTTACTGAAGGGCACGGTCAATCTACATAATATACGTCGATCAAGGCTCTTTGAAAGCGACCAAATGGCTAAGTGAATTTAAGTCTTATAAAAGTCTAGGGGAGTGTAACAGTTTTACTCTGAATAATAATATTATCATATTTTACTATAGATTTATATACTGTGAATTATTTTGTCTTTATCTATACATATAATAAAATTGTAACTAAGCCGAATCTGTACATTAGATATTTTTTGGAAAATCTTATTGAAATAAACATTATTCTCGATTTGATTTTAATTTGATCGAGCTGTTTATCCGGGTCAACATATAGGATACTTTTAACCGCGGGAAAATATCTCATTTCTGAGAAAAAATACAAAATTGCAAAGTAAGAGTATACTAATATATAAAACCTAAGAATTTGATTTTCGGTCATCTGAACGCAGGCGGAGTCCCGTGGGTAGTGCTAGTTAACTATATTACCGGCAGGGACAGTCCAATCAAACCCATCATTTTGACATCGACATTTGCGGCCGCAAACCATAAAATTTGTAGGTACTTTGATATGTACATCATAAGAACAAGCGATAAAATATAAAAATAAGTGTCGTGCTTTATATAAGGTGCTTAGTACGTACGTGTTTTTTATGACTACGTGGCTGAATAGTTTCGTAAAAGAAAAGCGGACTAAGAAATAATAAACAAATTTTATATTATCATCTTTCTTAATAAATATAATATCTATTTTAATTTAAATAAGAGTAAGACTAAGCACTATTGATGATGTTATATTGATAACATACTGTGAAGTCGAGCATTTACTTTGTTTTACCTTGCCTTGCATATGTCGGTGTCCAAGACGCAATACAGCGCTCTCGTTTAGATTGTAACATCATTAATTTATATAGAAAATATTTGGCACCAAAAATCAAACCAAATGTACCCACCCTCCAGAAATTGATAAGGGATTATGAACTATTAATAAATTTACACTCTTAAGAAATAGAAAGTGACTAATAATCCAGTTACTGTATGATTAATATATAATTAATTATTCAGCTAATTTTTTTTTTATATTTAAGCATCTGGTTAAAAGATTATCTATTTATAAGTTTTAATTTTCGATTATGTATATATATATAATATATATTAATAATCAATAACCTGACTAAGAAAAATAATATTAGTCATACAGTTAATAGTTAATAGACAGTTACTGTATCAATAGGGTCAGCCTAAAAAATATGATATAAATAAATCTGTAGACCTATAATAAAGTTAAAAATTTTGAACATGATTCTTAATAATTAAAGTATTAAATGCAATCGTAATATTGCTGCCTATCTCTGCTCACCCTTCATTATGTAAAAGCTATATCTGATGCAAGCAACCCTTTTAGACTGATGAGATAATTCTGTTCACACATGTGTAATCCAATGATGGAGAACTTACAATGAGTTTTTAACACAAAACTATATAAAATACGGTTGTGTATTGATGCTTATTTTTAACCGATTTCAAAATTGGGAGGTGCTTTCAGATATGAAGTGACAGGGGAGAAGGCACAGGACGTATTTTTCGAAAAAGCTTACTCATTTAAATTATACCATATATGACGTATAGATAGTAAAAAGCATGTACATATATATATATATATATATATATATATATATATATATATGGAAGGCGATCAACATAAATAATTGATTCTTCAAGGTTATTATAATGGACTTATAGACTAACACATACTTAAAACACGTGACACAGCTGCTACATACATTTTTGATATATGTATATTATAATAAAATTGTGACGATGGCGAGAGCACTTTTACTGTACAAATAATAGTATAAATATAGTATAATAATAAAATTAAGCAACATAAAATCGGCTGAATTTTGATTTAATGGTTTCAGTAAATGTAAAGTTACAGCTGCACTCATTTGTTCGTGTAAGGCACAGAGAAGTGCCTAAAACATTGGCTATTCAGGCTTCAGCGTACGAATGCTGCTAGCTTTCTTGCCACAATCTACGCGGACATGACTTTATAGTATTTATATTGTGTACATTTGTTTTGTTAATTAATTAAGTTACTAAGTTTATTTGATATTTCACTTTTTTTGTTAAATAAAATAGTATATTATACAGAGAAGAATACGTGTTCAAGACTAATTGATATATATTAGTTTTAAGAACTATTTATTATGCAAAAATACATGTTAATGTATAACTAGATAGCAAGAACAGTTAAGGGTCATTTCAAACAGATCAACATTTGCTATACATATAAAAATCTATTAAATCAAATATTTTCTTAATATAATGTAATATAAACTTAAAATGAATGCTTTAAAATCTATATATATAAAAGAAAGTCGTGTTAGTTACTTCGCTTATAACTCAAGAACGGCTGAACCGATTTAGCTGAAAATTGGCAGGGAGGTAGTTTAGAGCCAGGAGAAGGACATAGGATACTTTTTATCCCGTTCGACCGCGTTCCAATTTTTATGATATTTTAATTTTTGGATTTCTCTTAGTCCGGAATAGGTAAGTATTAAAACATATAATTAAAATGTGAGAAAGAAAGATTTTTTCTTTTTATATCTATTTAAAACGTACCTAGCGACGAACCCGAGCGAAGCGAGGGTGAGCCGCTAGTAGAATATATAAAAGCGTCGTGTCATAAAGATGCGAAGGTTACATACATCAAATAAATATTTATCAATAGAATAGCTTTGACCTTTGAAATTTTGGATTTAATAATTTAGCAAATCTTTGAAAAGCTATTTTACTCAAAGAACGAAAAATCTCCTTGAAAGAAAACCTTTCAATGCATTTCACTCAAACGATTCGAAATTTTTTTTAAAAGATTGAAGAAATTTTTCGAGAAAATTTAGATTTTTATCTGTCTTTTTATCATGTAATCGCTCTTATATATACGAATTAGGTGACTGTGGTCATGTAATATAGTGTTACAGACTTACAGCGGATCGGATAACTTCATACAAATTATGTAAAATTTCTACTACTACTAAGAAATATTAAAGATAATTTATTGAGCAGCACGTAGCAAATGACAAAGGCAGTTGAGTTTTATCTATATAGCCAAGAAAAGACTGGAATACGCCAGCAAAATAATTAAATATAATATAAGATCTCAATAAAATATTTATCAAAAAAGAATTTGTGCTTTTATGTTATTTTCATTTATAGCTATAAAGCACAGTTGTACTTTATTGCGCTGGGACACAAAAATTGCAACCGCGAAACTCTGATAAGTAGCCTTAAATTTTTTAGTACTAAACAAAGACAAACGCTACGCTACAAGTGATGCGAAATACATCCATTTTTATTTGTGTATGTAACATCTTACATTCTCATCTATACATTTCACCTTTGATTTGAAATAATATTCACCTAGCTATCATATATTATACAGATTTATATATTTTACTAGCATTGCCCGCGGCCCCGCCCACGTTCAGATGACCAAAAACCAAATTCTTAGGTTTTACATATTAGTATATTCTTACAATGCAGTTTTTGTATTTTTTCTCAGAAATGAGATATTTTCCCGCGGTAAAAAGTATCCTATATGTTGACCCTGATAACCAGCTGTCATCATACCAAATTTCATCAAAATCTATCCAGTGATTTTCTCGTGATGCGGTAACAGACAGACAGATAGACAGACAGACAGACATACAGACAAAAATTCAAAAAGCTATAGATTCGGCCTCTGTATCAATATAATAATGTCTATTTCAATAAGATTTCCCAAAAAATACTTAATGTACAGATTCGGCTTAGTAACAATTTTATTATATGTATAGATTATCATTTAACATGCGTTTTACAAATTAGTTAATAAAATGATAAACTTTATTACCTACCATATTTTTATTTATACTGACGCAACTGAGAATAAGGATTAAGATGTGTAAAGTAATCTGTGCTTACCTCGGCGGATCCGGGGCGTGTTTTGCGACGCAAGTGAGATTGATATCCGACCCTGCTCTCACGAACAGCTCCGGTCCAGATAAAATTTCAGCTTTCGACACTATGGACATTATCACATTTTAATCATTCCATCTGAATTTCATTCGTTCTCAAAAAAAAACGTTAGTTATATTAGAATATACTTAAGTGAAGGTGCAATAAAATAAGTATGTATTCAGCCCTTTTTTTAACGTCCCACTGCTGGGCACGGGCCTCCCTTACATACGAGGGGGATCAGGCCATAGTCCACCACGCTGGACAAGTGCGGGTTGGCGGACTGATCATGTCTTTCGAAAACTTGCTAAGTTCTCTCAGACATGCAGGTTTCCTCACGATGTTTTCCTTCACCGTATAAAATAAGTTTTTTTTATAAAATATGTGTAACTTTTCAATAATAATAAAGTACCTAGGTATATTCAAATCGAAACAAATTATTTAAAAATTGAAAAAAGTTATAGAATACATAATATTTATCAATTGTCATTGAGATAAAATAATTTGTCCATTCATTCATTCAAATATAATTTTATACTATTAATTCGTTCTTATCATTACTCGTTAGTCGTAATGCACTTTACAAACATAATATTAAGAGTCTTTTTAAATAAAACTATCTTTCCGCATATTTTTATGTAATTTTTGGTCCCCGACATTTCGAATACTTTACAGCAATCATGATTAGTCCAATCGGAATCCGGTTTGGGAACAAAATATTGGAAACCTGGAAGTTTTATGATTTTAAAATGTTAGCAGGTATATAAGGAATAGAAATTCGTAAAATACCCCACATGCCCAGCTCCCTTAAAAATTTTAAAAATTGGAGAAATCGATAATTTTTACTTTGTAAACTACATTTTTTTTTAAATATCATTGAGAATTTGAAGTTTTTACTAGACCTACAACTTTTGTAGAAAATATTTTTCGATAGAACGTCACAGTAAGCCGGAAATTGAAAAAAAACTATTTTTCAACGCTTTGCGTCCTCCCATTTCTCGGGGGTAGGTGAGCATGCGGGGCATTTTACGAATTTTTATTCCTTATATACCTGCTAATATGTTAAAATCATAAAACTTCAGGTTTTCAATATATATTTTTTCTCTTTAAAATAAACGGATTCGGATTGGGCTAGATTACGATAGAGAATAGAGATTAAGGTTTTAGTTAATTTAATCATAAAAATAAAAATTTAAAAACATAAATTACCGACAACGGTGAGTCGAAAGGACAGGCTGATTTTAGGCTCAGTAGATACTTGGCATTCGTAGACTCCAGAGTCTCGCGGTTGAGCCGGCGCCACACGTAGCGTCCACTCGTCCGAGCCGTCCGCATGTAACGCCGCAAACCGGGCATCGCTACTATATGTATGCACTCCCACAGTTAGAATATGTAGGTCTCTTTTACGGATCCAGGATACCTAAAACAAAATGCATATTTATAATATTTTATATAACAAAGTTACAAAAAATCTGAGTCACTTTTATATCTCTAAAATTAATTTTGCTTTCATTTTTAACTATGTAATATAAATAATGACTGTAATTTAGAGGTTAGAATTTATAAAAAGTACCGTAGTAAGAAATACGTACAAAAGTGTTCTGTAAATGTTTCGAAACACGAAAAACTGGGGAAACGAAGAAAAGCTCGGGGACCAAAAACCAATTATACGCAATTAGAAAGTTGTTTAAAATCTCTTGTGCTGTACCTAAGAGTACCTTAAAATCTGGAGCACTTAAGACAGGATTTAGGCGGTGCAGAATGGAATTAGTCCTCGGATTAAACTTTCTTGCAAGACTATAAAGACAGCTCTAAGCGTCTTAATCGGGTTTAAAAATACGAAACAAAACGAGTTAGGCAAACGTAATTTATTTACTTTGCTAACATAATTAAATATCATTATTAGCAAAAAATCTTGAACAATAAGATAGACTGTAATCAAAATTTTAGTGTTCTTATTATTAAGAATAGCTTAAGATCTTGTGTTGCGCTCAAACGTGAAAAAGCATTATCTATAACATATGTATGTATAATAAAATTCTGTGTCAAATCTGTACATAAAATATATTTTTGAAAATCTTATTGAAATATACATTATTATCGATACAGAGGCCGAATCTAGAGTTTGTAGAATTTTTTTCTGTCTGTCTGTTACCGCATCACTGAAAAACAACTGGAGGGATGTCAATCACCGCCAATGAAATTGGTATATGTAAGAGTATACTAATATGTAAAACCTAAGAATTTGGTTCTTGGATATCTGAACGCGGGCAATGCTAGTTTCAAATATAATAGTCTGACTGGCTTACAATTTAATAAATATATGTAAGAGATGTGTTAGAATACGCGACAGACACCAGTCATGAAGAAAAGCTGATCAGCGAAAAAGCTAATAAATGTACATATTTTAGTAGTAGTTCAAACAAAACCTCACACCCACGTTTATCTATAAGCCACAATTTGGTAGCACACATTTTAGTTAGGAATAATAATAAATTTAATTTTAGTATAATGCCTAACTGAAATTTTGCTGCATTATATTTTAGTAAGTCGAAATAACGTATTGGGGTTTCCACTGGATTTCAATGAGCAACGTGTACATTCTCTAATTATATACCTAAAGTTGCCAGCGTGTGTAACTATTATATCGCTTGGACGAAGTCCAATTTCATAAAAATAAGTGGGAAAAAGACAATTTTTAAAACGCTAGACAAATAATTATTAGTTATCATTCTAAAGACACCAATTTTTTTTTTTCAGTATTTTTTCAATCATTTTTTAGATAAGTGACTTGTATATATATGGTTTACAGTCAAATATTATCATGATTCTAAAAATAATATTAATATTAAATAGTATGTATGTCTTCATGAGTTCGATAATTTTGCGGAAAAAATATATTCTTAATATAACATGAAGAAAATATTCCAACACTAAATTCAATGATCACCCATACAATACAGATTTCTAGTAAATATAATTTATAAGTAAACAATAGGATACCGGATACTAATCAATTTTTGAAGTAATTTTAGAAATCAGAATCAAATCAAAAAAAAAACTAGATGTTGATGTACATGACGTAGATTATAATACTTTCTTAGATTTACGCGAATATTTGACATTTTAAATAAAACTATCTTTTCGGATTTTGTCGCGGATTTATTTGCATTTTTGTTTCCCGACGTATCGAATGCTTTACAGCATTCATGGTCACGGGAGAGACTGAGGTGTTACATGTCTTGAATGTATAGTTGTTACAGACAGCCTACCCACAATTAACAAAATGAAAATTGCACCAATTACATTACAATATTTTTTAACTTTAAACATTTTTATAATTTTAATTATAATTGAATATGGAATATTATTTATTTGATTTTTGCTATTATTTTTATAATTATTACAATTTTAAAATATGAATTAGTAATCTATATTTAGTGTTGCCATTATTATATTTATAACCATAAAGAAAAATATAAATAATTAACACAATATTTTACTCTCTCCCGTGACCATGGATGCTGTAAAGCATTCGAAACGTCGGGAAATAAAAATGCAAATAAATCCGCGACAAAATCCGAAAAGATAGTTTTATTTAAAATGACGTAGATTTTTATATCTCCAACTATAGATAGAAACAACCGAGGACATAGAAATTGAAAGTTGTGTTATTAACAAAAAGTAATCTTACTTTTGTTATCTATACATATAATAAAATTGTAACTAAGTCGAATCTGTACATTAAATATTTTTTGGAAAATCTTATTGAAATAGACATTATAATCGATACAGAGGCCGAATCTATAGTTTTTAGAATTTTTGTCTGTCTGTCACGGAAAAACCACTGTAGGGATTTTGATGAAACTTGGTATGATGATAGCTGGTTGTCCGGGTCAACATATAGGATACTTTTTACCGCGGGAAAATGTCTCATTTCTGAGAAAAAATACAAAAACTGCATTGTAAGAGTATACTAATATGTAAAACCTAAGAATTTGGTTTTTGGTAATCTGAACGCGGACGGAGCCGCGGGCAATGCTAGTATGAGATATATAAATTTTAATTCAAGTGTGTAAGTAATTATAACAATAATTCAATGGAGAAGTCATTATATAAACACCATTTCTCTGGGATAACAATGGGTCCATGTAGGATAAAAAAACTTTAACTACACGGTCTTTCCTTTTGCGGTTGGCAGAAAGATTTATTGTTCACCTTTTACGTTTTGCTTCTTATACTTACATCTTTTATTTAATTTTTTGTTATATTATTATACCTTATATATAATGTTTCTTAATATGATTTAAATTATCATGGTTTTAGTTGATGTTATAATATAAATTATATTTTAGTTTAGCTGTTGTGTGCTGTTGTGTGGTCATAATGAAACGCAACGCTGATTAAAATTAACCCATCATACTATTAGGTCGCAACCTACTTATGCACATAAATAAAATAAAATAATAAAATTATTTCTCGTACCGATTTATTTTAGATCATTGAAATGCGTATCACGGTCTGATTAATAAAAAAACATACTCCCTACATCTAACAAGCAGTGTAGTAATATTACAAAGATTTACAAAACATTAATTCCAATTGCAAAAATTCTATGCCTAAAAATTCAAAAATTCAAAATATTTTATTCAGCAATAAATAATTACAATTTTTTACTGAACGTCATGAGTCTACTACCAAGTCGTACCATTAAATAGGAAGCTTTCACGCGGCTCTACCCACGTAGTGTATTTATATATACATATGCTTATAAATTATAGTCTGTGTTAGTCTGATGTAAAATCTATATGAATATAAAGTGTATATAACAAAATATATATTGTCATACATTATTTTACGTTTCACATCACCTTCCACAAACTTTCACGTTAATATATTTATTTATTGAGAAAACAACAGCATTTCATGAGACAAATTAAGGTAAAAAACAATGTGTATTAAAATAAAGCCACTTAGAGTTTTCTTCTTTTAGTTAATATATATATATATACTAGCGGCTCACCCTCGCTTCGCTCGGGTTCACCTCTAGAAAAGCACAAACAGATCTATCCCACGGGAACCGTTCATTTTTACCAGATAAAAATAAGTAACCTGTTGTTTAACCTGCAATATCAGCATGCCAAATTTTACTAAATTAGGTGCATAAGTTGTTGTGTACTGAGCTGTATAAGTTACAATAATTTTTTAACTATCCCACGGGAACTCTTTAATTTTCCGGAATGAAAAGTATCGAATTTCATTTAAATAGGTTTAATAGTATCGGAGATTAGCCCGTACGAACAGACAAACAGACAGAGAAACAAAAAAATTGAAAAAAATCTGGATTTGTTCTATTTTTTTCCTTACGGGATGTAAGAAGAGAACTGACTCGTTTTTTAGCAATTTTTTCTACCATCTATGTACAGACATTCGACCTCTACAGTTTTATTATTCATATATTATGTTCCTATACTCAGATAGAATAAATAACGTTTAATAAAACAGAAATATATAATAATGAAAATAGTTATAGCGAGTGTACTTTAGGAGATAGACATATACTATGTAGAACTTTTCTATAGACCTTTTTAAGACTTACAATTTTCTTGTACAATGTTTTGATCTATCTCTTAAGGTTGAGCCAACGTTAGCCATATAAATTTCTAAGGACAATTCGATAGAACCAGTTATTGTATTTTCCCGTGGGAAAGAAAGATTTTCTTTAAGTAAAACGTATGTAGGCAGTGGTATCCCAATGGTAACGCGCTCGCTTGGGAAACCGAGTGAAGCAAGTTCAAATCTCGGGTCTAGCACCTCTGATATTAGCCAGCGCGGTGGACTATGGCCTGATCCACCTCGTACTGAAGGGACGCCCGTGCGTGTGTTAAAAAGGGCTGAATACAACATACATACATACATACATACATACAAAAGGTACCCTAAATGTTGACTCGACTAATAAGTTATCACTTCACCAAATTTCGTTGAAATTGGTACATTACTTTTCGCGTGAAACGCGCACACAAAAACAGACAAACAGACATACAGGCAAATAGACAAACAGACAATTTTTTTAATAACTATTGTTTTGGGGTCTATGTTGTGTACATAATACATTACAAATAAACAAAAACATCTATCCCACGGGAAAAGTACATTTTTCCGGGATAAAAAATTACCTATTTGTTATTCTGATGTATGAACTATATTATTGTAAAGTTTCATCAAAATCCAATCAGTGGTTTTTGTGTACTAAGCTGTATAAGTTACTATAGTTTTTTGACTATCCCACGGAAATTCTTTAATTTTCCGTGATGAAAAGTAGCTGATTTGTTTTTGGCATGTATGAACTATATTATTGTAAAGTTTCATTAAAATCCAATCAGTAGTTTTTGTGTACTAAGATGTATAAGTTGTTATAGTTTTTTAACTATCCCACGGGAACCCTTTAATTTTCCAGGATGAAAAGTTGCATTTAAGATGTTGCCCGGGGATATAAGGTACCACCATGCAAAATTTCATTTAAATAGGTCCAATAGATCCGGAGATTAGCCCGTACAAAGAGAAAAACAGATAAACAGCTCGCTCGGGTTCGTCCATACATACGAATATGTTGTATTATCTCTTTAACCATTTGTCCAAATTATATGCAGTAAAAGGGAAAAGTCTTTTATTTTAAACATTTTAGACGATAAATTTACTTATTTTGATAAGAATTCATAACTGTTGATAATATGACCAATAAACATGACCTACCGATTTAAATTATTTTTTTAATATAAAAAACTACTTTTTGTGACTTAAATATAAAAGTTAGACAGTTAGTTAGAAATATAAAAGTTAAATATAGAAGTTAGAGTTAGTTAGTTAATAATGTTTCAATTAATAAAATATTGTTAAATGACATATAAATTCTCCCTTATGTTATGTTATCTTAAATCACTACATAGTATAAAACAAAGTCGCTTTCTCTGTCCCTATATCCCTATGTATGCTTAAATCTTTAAAACTACGCAACGGATTTTGATGCGGTTTTTTCAATAGATAGAGTGATTCAAGAGGAAGGTTTTAGTGTATAATTTGTTAAGTTTTTGTATACGTTGGGTAAAATATAACGATATTTGTTGGAAGTGTAGGAAAAAATAAGACGTCTGGGAGCTTTCAACGAAAACGCTGCCTAAACCCTTTAAGATATAACAAAATAATAGTATGGTGGAATTGTGTATCTTATATAGGTCTACAGAAAAGTCCGCAATGGCATATGTATATCTCTTAAGAATAACATACTATATCCATTTTAATTTAAAACGTACCTAGGGACGAACCCGAGCGAAGCGAGGGTGAGTCGCTAGTTTTATCATATAAATGAATTATTCATGATGAAAAATGAATCGAACGGCGCAAAATATAATTTTTATTTCATACGAAAGTATCAAATTTTCACGATTTCATAACCGACTTGGTTACGCGATGGAAATAAAAGTTTACATTTGGAATGGAAAACAGTAACACATTTTATGAGAAGCCATAAAACAATTCTTGGCGTATTTTCGAACTCCTTTGATATGGTATTGGAAATTATTTGAATTTGTATTCGGTAGGTTTGCCTCGAGCTTTAAAAGTTTCTTCACGCCGCGTCGCGTTTAAAGGCTCCATGGCGACGGAACAAGTGAGCTAACTGGTATAACTGCATATTCACAAACTATTCTTTCGCATCGTATTAAAGTTTTTATGGGTCAAGCCTAGATCAAGCAGCATTAAACTCGTGTGCTAGAGAAGAAACAGAAAAGATATTTTATGGATTTTAACATTGTTTTTGTAACATATAATGTTTTAAATAATTCTTGCACTTAATATACTTACTTATGATAAATTAGCGACTAGTTAGGTTTTAACGTTTAGTATAGATTTCTCAGAGATGAGATCCTGTATGTTGACCCGGATATCCCGGCTATCGTCATACCAAATTTCATCAAAATCTGGCCAGTGGTTTTCTCGTGATGCAGTCACAGACAGACACGCTGACAGATAAAAATTCTAAAAACTATAGATTCGGCCTCTGTATCGATAATAATGACTATTTCAATAATATTTTCCAAAAAATATTTATTGTATAGACTCGACTCAGAATTTTATTATACAGAAGAAGATGTATAAATGAAGTTTTTAATGATAATTATAAATTACTAAAAATAAAAAGTGCTTAAAATGTTAAAGGTAGGTACAGAAAGTATAAATGATTAAAAACTACGAATAACGTAAATAATAAATACATATAATCTGTCCTTTGCGACCGCAAAGCTTTTATTAAAAATGAAATGACTGAGCTAGAAAAATATTTGTATAATATAATCAAATATTCGTAGTGGTATAGTATATATTCCAACTAAAAGCACGTTTAAGTATCACATCCACATATACTAGCTATTGAATATCTCTCGCTAAAACTATATAAGAGCTTCAGGCTTCTTAACTGTTTCAAAAGACGACAAATGCCAACCACTAGATAAAGGCACACTTTTGCTTCTTCCCAGTTCCCATCTTATATATCTTTTTACGTAGTATGATCTATCTAAGCAGCGGTCCTTTAATTTACCAACTAGTATTACATTTACCGAATACGCAATCAAAAGCACAGGGAGGTTGTCCTTTACCTATTTTTAACACGCTTTTATCTATACATATAATAAAATTGAAACTAAGCCGAATCTGTACATTAAATATTTTTTGGAAAATCTTATTGAAATAGAGATTATTATCGATATAGAGGCCAAATCTATAGTTTTTAGAATTTTTGTGTGTCTGTCTGTCTGTTACCGCATCACGGAAAAACCACTGGAAGGATTTTTATGAAATTTGGTATAGTGATAGCTGGTTATACAGGTCGACATATAGAATACTTTTTACCGCGTTAAAATAACTCGTTTCTGAGAAAAAATACAAAAACTGCAATTTAAGAGTATACTAATATATAAAACCTAAGAATTTGGTTTTTGGTAATCTGAACGCGAGCGGAGCCGCGGGCAATGCTAGTTAGCTATAAGTCTAAGTAATTAATTTTGTTTCAATTCAAATCTTGTACGTCAATTTCAACTTTCAACTAATTGTCGTATCGATTGAAACTTTGTGAGTGACATCTGGATGACTACACAATAATTTTAAACGATCGATTTGATTTAATATTGGAGATAAGTGGTGTAAATCAATGGCTACGAGTAAAACCTAAGAAAAATTATAAGTAATATGTCCTTCATTTGATTAGTTTTAACGAGTTCTATACATAAATATCACTCCTTTTACCGTCACCGTCCCTATACTGAGCACGGGCCTTTCCTTAATGCGGATAAGACTATAGTTGTTGGCCATGCACGAGATAGCGAATATGATATACGATTTACTAATTAGGGTATGCTACAAGTATATACTAATTAAATTTTCTCAGACAAGCAGATTTTCTCTTGATGTTTTACATGATAATTATATTGAATATAATTTGAACATGAAAATCTCAGAGGCTATTTTTTTTAATTATAATTATTTCTTACTTCAATCTTAATTTCATGATACGACATGTCTATTACCATTTTATTACTGCACGCACTACATTTTTTAACCGACTTCAAAAACGAGGAGGTTCTTAATTCGATTGGTATTTTTTTATGTATGTACACCGATTACGCTGAGATTTATGATCCGATTTACGTTATTCTTCTTTAATTTAATGCGGAATTGTTGCCATTTGGTCCCATAAAAATTTAACATAGTTTGGCCCAGTAGTTTTCATTTTATGAACATTTTTGTTTGTGCCTTTAGTATAGATTTCTCAGATCGCGCGAGTGTAAGTACTACTGTAGTATACCGACTTCAAACCTATCAATAGATAGAACATACAAATAATAGTATTTTATTGATATTAAAGGTATATATTAGGTTTGCATGTGTATTTAATTAAATCTTTATTAAGTTATTTTATACTTTTTAGTTTTTGAAGTCGGTTTTTTTAAACGTAGTTTTTTTGTTTCTAATCTAATTACATTTACAGTTATAAGCAAAACATGCTTATTTATAATATCTTAACCTATTTTATGTTCCAAAAATTTCTGCTAGCGGAACTTAACGAGTATTCTATGGTAAGATCCACTAAATTATAATTATTTCACTACATTATTAATATTTTTGACGACACGTTTGGCTCAATTTGTAGTGACCCTACTTTCTGTGCCAGCGGTCGCGGGTTCGAGTCCCGCTGGGGGCATTCATTTGTGTAATGACGAAGGTTTGTACTCCAGTCATGGGTGTTTATATTTATAATATGTATGTATATAAAGTTATATATGTGTAGTGTATCAACTATCTGGTATCCATAACACAAGCCTCGTAGCTTATTATGGAACTAGATGGTGCTGTGTGTTAATGTCCCAACGTATTTCTATATATCACTAGTTAAATTATAATTTAAAGGATCTTAAAATTTCCCTGCAACATACATATATAAAATCTAATCAGCTATCAAGATATGAAAAATTAAAAACTTAACTTCATAAGTTATCTTTCCTCATCAAGGGTACCGTAGTTCGTGAGCGGTGTTCTAATAACTCGTCTGAATCACTGGGTTTAATAATTCTGTTTTCTAGGATCACCCATTCGCTAGTAAAAAAATATATTTGCATATATTGCAAGGACATTACGTAAATGTTTTAGAAAACTCGCGTTGAACAAAAACCATCGTTTCGTCTTGATTTGCAATTTATATATATATATATATATATATATATATATATATATATATATATATCAAAATTCCTATTATACGTACGTTATATGCATTCCTTACTTTGATTCATTTTGTTGTGCATAGATTTTATTTTACGATATTTTTCCATTTGAAAAAAGCTATATGAGTCAACAAGTCAAAGTCTCTCAACGGCAATTTGTACTGCATTCACTACTACTATTATAAAAATCAATGCAATCATAGTGAATATTCAGACTTAGTTGCATTTAGTTTGTTCATATTATATGGTTTTATATAGAACTAGCGATTTACTCTCGATCCGCTCGGGTTTGTCCCTTAGGTGATTCTTTAAATTTACATAACTTTTTGATTTATGAACCGTTTAAAATAAAACAAATACTAAATGTTAAGTGAAGATTACCACAATACATTGGTGAAAACCGCATCCAAATCGGTTAAGCCGTTTCTGAGATTCGCGCGCACAAACGCTAATACAAACAGACAAACCGACAAACAGACAAAAATTCTTAAATCATTGTTTTGGGTTCTATTGCGTAAATAAAGACCCAATGATAGTTTTTCTCATAATCTTCCATGTACAGAGAGCGATCAGTTACACTTTTATTATATGTATAGATGAAATATTTCAAATTTCACCATTATACATTCCGCATAGGAAATATTACTATTGTAGAATATAAGAAAATCAATCAATCAAAGGCTTTTAATTTATGTATATAAAACGCGAGAGATGAACTTAACACGTCATTTCATTATTCTTCTGTTTTTTACGATACGTTACACTTACGCCATATTGACAAAAAGTACCTAGCACCCTAACTAAAAAAATATGAACAAAAATTATGTTCATATTTATAGCTAAGCTACCAAGGCAATTTTAATATTTGATACACTAAGAGAATCCTGGATGTCGCGTAATAAATTGATTATCAAATTACGTTTTGATTCTTAAATTATACCTACTCTATTTAGTAGCACATAAATATTTAATAACTATTGTTCCTCCAAAACCTAGCAAGCTTTTGAAAGACATGTGAAGTCCGCCAGCCCGCACTTGGCCAGCGTGGTGGGCTATGGCCTGATCCCCCTCGTATTGAAGGGAGGCCCACCCCCAGCAGTGGGACGTTAAAAAGGGCTGAATACAAGACCTTTGTTCAAATTTTGATTTAGTAACAACTCCATTTTATTTGTCAGATAAAAAGTTCCACTGCGCTGACCTACCTACATACCTATTCATTATATTTTCTTTGCTATATTTTTTTTTAATTTTAAACTAATAAAAAAAATTAGTTCAGAATTCGATTATCAATCCCCACAGATAATATATACCTACATAGATATAACAAAAAGGAATTTGTTCCTGTTTGTCTGTCTTCAACTGTTGTATCGCTTTCATCGAGAAACTTTAGTAAGTTATTGTGTATAGGTATTTCTGGAAAGGTGTTTAACGTCATAGTATTATCAACGCATAATAAGGAGGTGGCGCGTAAAATATATTTTTCAAGATTCTCTACAGCATATTAAGTAACATTTCTATAATAAGCATTATAAATTAGTAATAATCAGTTACATAAATTAATATGTTTCTTAAAATTGATTATAGGTCCCAATTATATAGTTTCCCCCCAGAAATCTTTTTGTCTTAAAATAAACAAAGGTCTTGTGATCAGGTTTACCTATTTACTATATCATAAATAGAATTTGATCAAAGGGTTTTTCTTGTTTGGTTATGAAAATGCTTACAAAGGTGTCCTTATCGATACTAACCCCTTTCTGAATATATATATATATATATATATATATATATATATATATATATATATATATATATATATATATGTGTGTGTGTGTGTGTGTATATGTATATATATATGTAAATAAAAATAAGGTAAAATTTGTGCTCTATTTGATTCAGATTTTACGCCTTTTCTAATTAACAGTTGACAACAATTCATTTTGTAGACAATGCTATATTAAAGCTTATTTTAAAAAAAAACCGACTCACAGACATTAAAAAATAAAATAAAAACCGGCTTGTAGACACTAAAAAGAAAATTTAACTGAACGAGAGTTTGTAGGTATTTACTATAGATCTATCTACTATAGACCTAATCAGAAATCGAAGTCGGTGCCAGGCGATGCGAAGCAAATTAAAAAAATGTATTTCGATATGTATAAATAAGTAAATATATCACAAACGTATCTATGTATAATATTTATTTTAATTGATTTTTATATCACCTTGACTTGGAAAATATTTGATTTACCTCCTTTTTTAAAAACGGTTAGAAGTTACCATTTACAAACAAACCTGTATATTAATAATTAATTTGGATATCAGGGCATTTGATTAAAATATACATTGTACAATATAGATATTAGATACATATATGTGTTAATTAAAATTTATAAACAGTTATTGGATAAAATGGAATCCTTATTCCTTCATTCCATTTCAACAGTATTCACTCATGTTTATATTTGAAATGATAACAGAAATGAATATAATATGAAATATATAAACAACATTTTCTTACAATTTATAAATAAGGCTTGTTATATGAGTATACCTTATTTTCTTGTAAAAGCGTGGATATAAAAATAATACTATTTATATGTGAAAATACATTTTTTATTAACGTAGCCAATTTTTATGTTACAGTAACATAATAATGTAGGTACATCGTTATATTATTAAGGGTTTTGGCACTAAATTATATTTTTTTAAGGTTGGGAAATGCTTCTATGCACACTACCTGCATATATACAGTTGATTATATCTGACTCACCGGCCAGAAAAGCCAGTACTACCCACTAAAACCTAACGGAATTATATAATTTACACTCATGGCTTGCCGAGGCAGACCACAACAACAACAACCAAGGGATTGCTGCCCCGATCCATTCTATTATCAGAGAAGTACCAGAAGCAACCCGATATGGACGGCCTCTCAAGTTCGTTTCTTGGCTTCATGCCCGGCTGGATTGCCGGACGCTAACGAAATCCCTTACGATAATAAGGTGAATACACACCAGAGGAGCTCAATTATACATATATTACTTCTACTTCATAAATGAACAGTGTTTTATAAAAGTCAATACAAATATAAATAGGATAAGAACTTAGTTAAAAACTTATGCAATACTAACAGCTCACCCTCGCTTGGTTCGGGTTCGTCCGTAGTGTAAAACGAAAACATACCAATACCACGGGAACCGTACATTTTCCGGGATTAAAAGTATGTGTGTGTATGTGCTATTCCAGACTATAATCTATCACTGTGCCAATTTTCATCCAGATCCGTTCAGCTACTCTAGCGCGATTGAGTAACAAACTACCATCCATCCAAACTCGCATTTATATACATAGTACTAAAATAAAGTTATTTTCATCTTGAAAACTTGTTTTGTTATTTTTTTTAGAATGGAGTGCGGTATTACTGTCTTTATTTATCCCAAAAGAGCTATATCGTGAATATAAAAACTTATTATCTTAATTTTTATTCATCTAATTTTACTTTTAGTGTATATAACAAAATAACTGTTATATAAATAACCCTAGTCTCTTAATTTATTAGTTGGTGCGTTAGTTTAATCTAGGAGTAGTTCTTAATTAAGATTACAATTGTTTGTTTTACATTAAGCATTTATGTGGTAAGAACATGTTTGAAAAGATTAAATCTTTTGGTTTCTATTTCGTTAAAGTATACTTTAATTCTATAATTAGAGTTTGCGTCAGAGCTGGATTAATTAATATGGCACATAAATCAAGTGCTGGCTAAATTGAATTACTTATGTTTAATAAGTTTTATTTTTAACTAACTTGTTATTATATATATATTATAATTATAGAAATTAATAAAAAAAATACTCTGATACAAAAAAAAAACATTTGACGCTGTCACTTTGTAAATAATTTTTGGATATTTATCACTACGGTTATGTTTTAACTTAATTTACTTGTATAGTTAACTAAATAAAATTTAAAAAAAAATACCATTCGAATGTATTTGAAACTAGCGGCTCAGCCTCGCTTCGCTCGGGTTCACCCCTAGGAAAACAAAAACAAATCAATCCCACGGGAACCGTACATTTTTCCAGGATAAAAAGTAGCCTATGTGTTATTTCAGACTATAATCTATCTTTATGCCAAATTTCATACAGATCCGTTCAGCCGTTCTGGCGTGAAAGAGTAACAAACATCCATACATAAACTTTAACATTTATAATATTTATGTACAGATACACAGATAGACTATGGCTACCTAGGCATTAGTTCCTAGCGACCTCGCACTGAGCACAGCAAGGATAATTCGCTAGTTGCTATAATTGTTATAATATTATAAAAAATAGTACGAAAAATAAAAAAGTCTACAAAAATTATAATAACATATCAACATGAAACGATTTTCCATACATAATAACTTATATATTTTGCTTAAATACACTAACAAGCTTCTGCCTATTTCATTTGTTAAGCATTTGAGCTTTGTTTTCAACTGTTGTTTGTTTAACAACTATTTGAATTATGTCGAGACGTTAATTGTCGTGTAAGAGCGAGCACTGCTATTATTACACTTATTAGAAGCTCTCAGCATATACTTATTTTTATATCGTGTCACAATCAATATGTTCGTTGTGTCGAATCTCAATTAAGCAGGTTTTAGAGTTCATACTATTTTTGGTCTTTAGACATGCTGTAGAGGGAAGCAATTTTCATCTAAACATATCTATTTATATTTCTTAAGGTAGTAAGAGATGCATTTTCTACTACATTTTAAAAACTTTGTTTTGAGACGCTTTTATTAGGTTCAGTTAGATTAGGCGACAGCTTCTTCCGCTTAAGACTGACCCAATTTGTAGAATGATTTCTTGAGATTATATATATATAACATAATGTACATATTATTAACATTTCCAAACTCCCAATTTACGTCATTTATAAAATAAAACACAATTTTTTCTCTATAAATTTTCACTATTAGGTAAAATAAACGATGGCATCAACCCTATTTTAGACCTACTTGTGTATTTATTGAGTTACATGACAGATTACACCCGGGAAACCATCTCATGGAAAGGCCTTTGTCTTACAAGAAATACAAATACCTTGTCGTTTTCTTTATTATCTTAACTTTTTTTACTTCTCGTCTTTTGCGTCCATGCGTGTAACGAGGCATGTTCAAATGCAAGCTTTTCAAATTGGTTTTTTAATCTGGATTTATAATAGGCATAATTACAAAGTTATATTACGCTATATTTTATGCTGGTGTGTTTTAATCTATTTTGGACTTAAACAAATGGCTGGGAGTCGTGACTTTTGGTTGTTAGTCGAAGCTTTTAGTGTTCGATGTTTTTGTTGATAATCACTACACAAAAGTTTTGTTTTTAGTCTTTATTATTTTTGCACGATGTAATTTACTCATTCAGTAACATTTTAAAGCAGTATGAATAATTCTATATCAAAATGTAAATAGAAAGTATTGAAGCAATTACTGAATATAACAAAATGTTATTTAATCACTTAAGTCATTACATTTACTATTTATAGTACAATTCAAGTAATCTATCTTCTAAAATATATTTTCTATTATAATAAAAGTGTATGGTTCTTCGCTCGACAAGAATACATCACATAAACTAACCGTTGTGTATAGATCAAAGTATGATCAATTTCTTTTGTATTGGATATTTTCAACAAAAGAATGTTCCGATTTCATTTTCTACTTGATGATTCTTACAGGCTTTTACTTCAACAGCGCCCTCCGCGCGCACACATACTGCAATTGCCAAGCGTAATGATTATGATTTATGGTACATAGTGTTATATGTATATATTTATAAGTTATATATGTATAGAGTATCAACTATCTGGTATCCATAACACAAGCCTCATAGCTTATCATGGAACTAGATGGTGCTGTGTTTAATGTCCCAACATATTTATTTTGTTTATTTATTATTCTTTTTATTCCACATACGTTCTTGATCGCTAACTCTCAAAATTACGTGCATAATCATGCTTTTTTAACTAGGACAATTTTGGCGGGTTTCGTCTATTGTATTCAGGCCTTTTTAACGTCCCACTCCTGAGCACGGGCATTCCTTCAATACGAGGGGGATCAGGCCATAGTCCACCACGCTGGCCAAGTACGGGTTGGCGGACTTCACGTGTCTTTCGAAAACTTGCTAGGTTATCTCAGACATGCAGGTTTCCTCACAATGTTTTCTTTCACCGTAAGACAAGTGGTAATCATGTTGGAATTGATTCGCATGTGAAAATATCAGAGGTGCGGCACCCGGGATTTGGACCCGCTTTACATGATTTTCCAAGTGAGCGCGTTACCACTGAGCTACCACTGTATTATCTAGCTGAATCTTAATTAATCTATACGTATAATAAAATTATAACCAAGCCGAATCTGTACATTAGATATTTTTTGGAAAATCTTATTGAAATAAATATTATTATGGATACAGAGGCCGAATCTTTAGTTTGAAGATTTTTTGTCTGTCTGTCTGTTTGTTTGTTACCGCATCACAGAAAAACCAATAGAGGGATTTTGATGAAATTTAGTATCGTGATAGCTGGTTATCCGGGTCAATATATACTTTTTACCGCGGGAAAATATCTCATTTCTGAGAAAAAATACAAAAACTGCATTGTAAGAGTATACTAATATGTAAAATCTAAGAATTTAGTTTTTGGTCATCTGAACGCGGGCGGAGCCGCGGGCAATGCTATCATAATAATTGCATGAAAAGTTGGTACCATTGTTCAATTTATTTTTCCAACAAATTTATATCCCTATGTTTTTATTTATCAGCTAAAGGACGTCCACTGTTATTAATTTTCATAAATATATATTATAATTAAAAAATAAATAGTTAACAAATAATTTATAAGTTATAATTTTTTTGTAACTAAGTTTAAAACATGAAATCAGCAATATATTGGACAATTATAAATTTAAATTTACAAAATCCATTAAAAGTAATTTATTATTTGAAGGATTATATTATTAACCCCGGTGACTCTACTCAACACAAACATCTGTATCTGTACACAAAATTCGTGAAGCACGCACACATTGAAATTTATGTTTGATTCATATTTAGTTTAAAAAACTTATTTTCATCTGAGGTTCAGTATTATTCGTCCAACGACTATTTAATTGCTTTGGTTATACTTTCTAAAGTCTGTACAGATTTATTTAAAACTAGCAGCTCACCCTCGCTCCGCTCGGGTTCGCCTCTTGAAAAGCACAAACAGATCTATCCCACAGAAACTGTTATTTTTCCGGGATAAAAAGTAACCTGTTGTTTGACCGGTGATATAAGGTACCACCACGCAAAATTTAATTTAAATCGGTCTAATACTTTCGGAGAGTAGCCCGTACAAACAGACAAGCAGACAAAAAGACAGACAGAGAAACAAAAATTCGAAAAAAATCTGGTTTTGTTCTATTTCTCTTCTTACACCCCCCTGACTCGGTTTTTAGCATTTTTCTCTATGTACAGACATTCGACCTCTACAGTTTTATTATAGTATAGATTTATTGCAAAATGGAAACACTTATGGCGGTAGAAATAACTTTTCCTTTAATATGACCTGTTTTAATCATGTACCTGTGTTTAAAATGAGTAGGTACATATATACGTAGTGTATAATTAAACTTTTTTGATTTACGTTACTTTGAAGGGTCAGCCTTTTGGCATCTGATTAAGAATTCCCGTCACGATTGCCCCTTTATTTGTTTGTTTCTGAACTACATAATATATATTTAATCGTTATGTAAGAATAATGATTTCACTTAAGAAACAAATACTTCAATCCAAGCGAATAAGTTTAAGAAGTTTGTGTGGGTTTCCACACATCACGGGATCACGGGAAAATCACTGGATGGATTTTGATTAAATTTTGTATGATGATAGGTGGTTATCCAGGTCAAATTAAAAAAATCAACCCAAATTGAGTGATATAATAATTATAATACTATATATTATAATCTATAAGTCTGAGTCGCGTTCAATGTAGACAGGGAACAGCATAACAGTATGAACTACCATTTATGTGCTTCCTATCCGTCTGTAATTAAAAAAAGGCATATCTAATCAAATACATCAATTATAACCAAAGTAGCGAACCAAAAACATATTATATGAATTGTTAACCGACGAAAAAAGGAGGAGGTTCTCAATTCGATAAATTAAACGACTTTTTTAAAATTCTCCTGATGCGAACATGATGATCATGTGATGATGATGTTCTCCTAGCCGATTCCGGCTACGGCGGCTAATCTCATTGAGATTAGCCAACTGCGCAGGAGATATTATAGTGCTCAAGTGTACGCGCAGACACAAGTGCACTCTCTATTCCTATCACTCTCATACTCCGGTGGGACGACAGCTGGACACGACCAGTGAGAGTTAAGGCGCAGGACCGACGGCTTTACGTGCTCTCCGAGGCACGGGGGTGAAACACCGCTAACTTCCCAACTCCGGGCTGTTACTGAGACTTACTATACAGAAAGACTCAATAACTAAACTTGGCCCGAACCGGGACTCGAACCCAGGACCTCCGAGGGTGCAGCCGTACATGCTAGCCACTACACCACCGAGGCAGTTGATGTTTGATGCAAACATAACTATTAATTTACTAAAAACAAGTAATAAGAATTATTAAAACCGCAGCTTAATGTATACACTCACTAGTGCTTCGAGTAGACTCATGTAAAATTCTTAGGTCTGGATTTAGCATCAGATAATACCTAGTTATCTATGCATTTAGGTCACGATGTACCATTTCTTCGGGAACAATGCTGTACAAGCTGGCAGCAACGACTTAAGATTATCAACAATGAAACTGCAAGCTTTTTATTTATTATAAAACAACATTCATATTTTAAGATTATAAAATAGATTTATGTTTTAGTATATTTATGTACGAGTTTTTCTTAGCAGAGTAGGCAGGAAGAAATAGTGTCACCCCAATTCGTCCTACATTTTTTATCTACTATCAATTTATGTTGATCAAAAATTAAAAAAAAATATTTTTTCAGGCTAAACACAAACACGTTTATCGCAAGTGAGTAACTTGCATTAAATACTGCACCATTGGTCACAGTTGCAATTGAAACTCGACATATTCTTTATATTTAACCGATTCCAAAAAGGAGGAGGTTCTCAATTCGATCAATTATTAAAAACTTTTTTCTTACAAATTACCTGCTTATTACGTCTACACTATAAATGAAAAAATAAAAACTAAAAAAAAAAAACACTTCCAGGCACTAAAATGTAAAAAATAACTAAACGGGGGTTTCATTTAGAATAGATACCTAATATATATATATATATATATATATATATAATATTTATATTCCTATCACTGCTTATGAAATTATTTAAGTGTATGATATTTTTCAAATATACAACTTACCGCTCTATCAGCAAGATTGCGCACTCTACAATGCAGATACGCGGGCTGCCCCACGGCGGCGGTAGCCTCGCGCTTCGTACTGTTGTCGAAGTATGGCTGCCCGAGAGGCTCCCAGCCCCCGCCGCCAGCTGTTACACCTACGATAAAATAATATAAAGTTTAGAAATCAACAAAATTCTTTGTTTTTTTCTTCATGATCAAATATCGTAAACTATATTTAGAGAAAAACTGTGACTCTAAAACTCTTTTGAAATTAAAAAGGAAAATGGTGGGTAATGCCTAATTCATACATGTACCGAATAATATAGTAACTTAGCGAAATCTATACATTAAATATTTTTTTAAATACAATTTCTGCAACGTATTGCACGTAATAAAAAAAATAACATATAAGTAATAAAAATAAATATATAAGTATAGAATTTAGACCCCAAAACAATAGTTATTAAAATATTTGTATGTTTATCTGTATGTATTGTCTGTGTGCGTTTCACGCAAAAAGTACTAAACCGATTTTAACTAAGTTTTGTTAAAATGATAACAGATAACTCGGGTCAACATTTAGAATATCTTTATTGAAGAAAAACTTTTATTTCGTCGGGAAAACAGTAAAACTGATTCTGTCGAGTCGTCCATAGAAAGTTATTATACATAGCTAACGCCGGCTCACCCTTAAAACATATTATGTACATTAAAACAATGTACTACAAAATTGTAGGTTTTAAAAAGGCCTACAGAAAAGTCTACAATAGCATAATATGTCTATTTCCTAAGGTACACTCGCAATAATTATTTATATCTACCTAAAACATACCTAGCGATGCAAGTAGCTAGTATTTACATAAAAGTACATTTTTAACCGACTTCCAAAAAGGAGGTTCTCAATTCGTCGGAATCTTTTTTTTCATATGAATATTTTTTTACAAATATCCTCGCGTTATCTAGCAAAAATTTTGTTATCTTAGTATAACGAATATAAAATATAATGTAATAACGAATATAAATCTTCGAAATACTCGTATATGAACAAATGTAATATTGGCAAGGACGCGAATTTATCTTAAACTCATTAATAGATAATGATTTTTCGAAATTTAATAAATAATAATGTATTTAAGTTTCTGAGCTACATAAATTATTATAAATCTTTTTTTTTTAAACACTTTATTGCACACGAAAATTGTACATTAACAAAAAAAATACAATTAAGGGATGTGCAAAGGCGACCTTATCACTAAAAGTTATTTTTTGCAACTAACTTAGAAAAGGATACAAGAAAATAAATGAGAAGAGCGGAAAGGTGCATAAAGTGCGAGTCACAAAAAAAACTTGTAGGTGAGTGACTGTGTTTAATTAACAAACCAAATCAAACCAAAATATTTTGTTCAGCATTAAATTATTACAATTTTTACTGAACGTCATGAGTCTACTACCAGTTCGGAAAGACGAAGCCTCAGACCTGATTATCAACAACAGATTTATCAATTTTAAAATAACTTTCAAATGATACCCAAGTTGTATTTCTTTAACTTAACTTCAATAGCGCAATATATGTACGATTTAAACTATAGATACTAATTAATACAAAATATATATTTAAATTTTAAATTCTAATTTTAATACAAAAAAACTGGTTGGTTAACTATGAAATAAATTACAGAAACGTATTTTTGCCCTAATACACTTGTGGCATCATATAAATAGAGTGCGATAAGCAGTTGCGGTGACCGCAGCCATATAATCACTACTAAGTGACGCAAATAATATGTAAAGATGCGGTACTTTGTGGTATTTATTTACTTTAGAAACTTTGCCTTTGATCTATTGACACTATATTTAATGACAAATGCCCTAAATATCAAGTCTCCTAAAGCAATTTAACTTCGAAATCGTTCGCTGTAGTATAAGGTATTTTAAATAACCCTTATATTTGACGGGATTTCCTTTAAAATCAAAGACGACCTACTGTATAGATTTAAATACTGTGACTTTTACATAGAATCTACTCGTGTGTATTCTATGTATACATATAATAAAATTGTAACTAAGCCGAATCTGTACATTAAATATTCTTTAGAAAATCATATGAAAATAGACATTATTATCGATACAGAGGCCAAAATTATAGTTTTTATAATTTTTGTCTGTTTGTCTGTCTCTGACCGCATCACGGAAAAACTACTGGAGGGATTTTGATAATAATTGGTGTGATGATAGCTGATTATCCGGGTCGACATGTAGGATAAATAAATAAATAAGTATGTCAGGACATTAACACACAACACCATCTAGTTCCATGGTAAGCTACGAGGCTTGTATTATGGATACCAGATAGTTGATACATTATACATATACAACTTTTAAATACATACATATTATAAATATAAACACCCATGACTGGAGTACAAACATTCGTGCTTAGCACACAAATAAATGCCCACAGCGAGACTCGAACCCGCGACCGCTGGCGCAGCAAGTAGGGTCACTACAAACTGAGCCAAACGTGTCAACAACAATCTGTTTTACTGTGGGAAAATATCTCATCTCTGAGAAATCTAAATGTTAAAACGTAAGCATGGGCGAGCCCGAGCGGAGCGAGGAAGAGTCGCTAGTCTTAAATATCTAAGACTACCTCTCTTACTATTGAACTTAACGGCCATAATATTTAGTGTTAGATTTCTATTCATTACATTGTGATCAGTTAATTTCATTGCATGTGTGTTATGCTAAAACGTATTTTATTAATGCTGCCGGCTTTAATACTACGCACCGTAATCTCTACATGCAACCGACTAAACAGTTAATAAACTTAATTTAATCATGTTGATTTTGGCAGCTATTGTAAGTGTAATACAGTAATGATAACGTTAAGAAGTGTTAAACGTCATTTATTTTTGAAAGCATATTTAAATTAATATATAATTAACTAGTGATATAGCCTCGCTTCGCTCGTGTGCGTCCCTAGGCTCGCTTTAAATACAGAAAAATAGTTATTGTGAGTGGCACATACTGTTGAAGAATTTTCTGTATGTCTTTCCAACACGCAATATCTCTTGTACATTGTACATTGTACAACAGAGTTCAGCATTTTGTACATAAATGTAAAAATTATATCGAAAATTCTCCTCCTTTATGGATCCTTCTATTATTATTTTTATGGTAGTCAGTGATAAACGAGCAGACAACCTACCTAATGGAAAGCGGTACCTGTCGCCTATAACACCTACGGTTCATGCACTTATGTTTTACGTAACAAAACTGCAGAACCCGTACGATCACTGTGAGGACAAAGATAATATACCTCTTGCTTGTAATTGCGCTGGCTACCTTACCCTTCAAACCGGAATACAACAATGTAATCATAGTTGCTTGGCGGGATAAATAGATAAGGGGATGGTACCCATCCAGTCGGACTCCTCACCTGCTTGACAGACTCCTACCACCGGTAAATAAGTCCTTTTATTAGTAGAAACTCTATTAAAACCTTGTTGTGTGGCTCTAAACCACATATCGAAATTAAGTGGTCAAACGAGGCCGATAGCAACTTTGTTTTACACAAGTAGGTACTATGTAGAATTTTGTATTTTCCGGTGAAAATGACAGATTATATGGCACCTAATTGTTAAATATGTTAATTTTTAACACTGCTACTAAGAGTTTTTGTGTGAAAGAGCACTCGGCCGAACCAGTTATTGTGTTTTACCCTGGAAATGAGCGATTTTTCTGTAGTAAAAAGTATCATAAGTGTTGACTCTAGTAATATGTTATCACTATACAAATTTTAGTAAAAATCTGTTCAGAACTTTTTGTGAAAAGTACACAGATATACAAACAAACAGACAAAAATTTGAACAACTATTGTTTTGAGGTGAATTTTCTGTATCCAATGCATAATAGTCATTGTTTTTTTTTTTAATATTTCATGCACTGATTTCACTTTATTACTATTTTATTATATACATATAATAAAATTCAAACTGAGTCCAAGCTGTACATTATTTTTCTTTTTAAACATCATTGAAATAGTAATTATTATCGATACAGAAGTCGAATCTATAGTTTTAGTATCTTTGTTTATATATCTGGGAACGCATCACGAGATAACCACTGGCTAGATTTTAATGAAATTTGGTATATATTGATAGCTGGTTGTGCGGGTCAAAAGAGTTCAAGAGGGTGAGTCGCTAGTGTATAGATATGAGTAAATGTATTACGTATATGGATATAAATGCTCGTCTTACACTCGAACTTTTTGCATTTTCCTATGAAAATAAGAGATTTTACTACAAATTACTAATTAACTAAATTGTAAAATATGTTAGTTTTAACCTTGTTCCTAATAGCTAGTTTTTGTGTAACAAGTCACTGAAATTTTTGTCTGAGGGACAGTTCGGCCGAAACATTTACTGTATTTTCTCGTGGGAATAAGAGATTTCTGTAGTAAAAGGTATCCATTTAGGTTGACCAAAGTAATAAATTATCACTACGTAAATTTTAGTTAAAATCCGCTCAGTAATTTTTGCGTATAAAATGATCAGATAAACAGACATAAAGAGAAAATTTCAACCACTATGATTTTAGGGCCATATTTTGTACACAATACATAACTGAAGTCATTATTTTGGAAAAATATTTTATATACAAATTTTGGTTTGTTTCTATTTTACTGTACTCGTATATAATCGTATCGTCATATATATCGTATGTAAGGCAGTTACAATTTTAGTACTTATTTAGTTATTAATGCTACCAGGTTCTATGTGTCATTAGCTACAGTTTTGCAAAAACAAACCACTAGATAGCGGCACTTTAACTACAAAATATTCAATTTTCATAGTTCTATGTTGTTTTTCTTACGATAGCAAAATAACGAAGTTCTATGTAAAAATTACTAAACTTTATTAAAATTAACATAGAACCTTGTAATAGTAAGCCAACGAATTATGAAGTCGGCCAACTTGCACTGAGCGTGGTGGACTATAACTTAATAACAGAGGGATATCTATGCTCAGCAGTAAGACTTTAAGGGATAAATATATTTAAATTAATATTAAAACATCAACTATGTTGTTAAAATGACTTTAAATAAGCAACGTCACTTCAAGCCATGGCCTGAACTTTGATTTACTGTTTGTAAGCTCTTAATACTTTAGTAATGCCAATGGCATTAAGTCTCGAACATTGAAATTGCGTCTTCAAGCATGAAATCTAACGTCTTGCGTCTTGAATATACAAGCCAACTGGCTTAATATCGGAATAAATGAACTAAAAATAAATGCTACATTAATATTAAATTAATAGAGTAAATGCTATATTAAAAGAGAATAGTAAATTATAGAAGCTAAATCCTACGTATATTTCATTTTCTTATCCTACTTGCCTACGATTTAGTGCTAGTAATATGTTTAATTTAATGTATTTTACCTAGAATTAAGTTTAATAATTAAATATGATATATTCTATATTATAATCCATTCTGTTACAATTATTTACTACTAAAATTTTAGATTGAGCATATTAAATAATGAATGAATTCAGCAAAATAAGCCGCTCAATATAAATAATCTGACTAGGGTTTATCATTGCATGAAATGGCCTATTTTTGAGTCAAGTCTTTTCCCCATCAACCACAAGTTTCACAAAGGATATGCCACAGATGCCCATTTTTGACCATAAAACGCCAAGTAATTTGCTTATATAAAAGAAAAATGTGTGTGTGTACTTATGTACGCACGTAAGAAGTTATACTTCTTTGGCGTAACAGAACAAAAATAGCTAAATATTTCATCCCGTATGTCACAACTCTCTGTTTGTAATAGGAATGATAAATTAATAAAATAATTAAATAAGGCATATTAGGCATATTACAATCATATATTTACACAATATCATTTAAGGAAAGAATATAATATTATATATCATTTGTCAGACAATAACAACGGTTACCATGGCAACAAACAGTTATCAGCTAACTTCATCATGTTAGTTTTTGCTGTCGGTGTGCGCGCGCATCGTAAAAATTCTACTCTCATAATATTTTCCAAACGTCTCAAAAGAAATATAACTTCAAAAACATCTTAATTGTTATAAGTGGGTAGTCGTTTGTTCAAATAAGATTGCAACATTTTTACAAATTACAAAAAAAAACCGACATAAAGAAAATATCAAACAACAAAGATTTTGTCGATTTTGTTTGACATTTTTACGATAATTTTTACTTAATGGTCGCTACCGATTAGAAGTCTGTAATAACCATAGAAGTAGCATTATGGGAGAATTGAACTGAAGTTCAAACTGCTAATTACTTACAATTAGAACAAGAATCGACTTGGCCACATTAGTTGTAAAATGTATTTTATATTGAATATTTGTGGAAATGATTTCCGAATGAGGGCAATTAAAAAATATTGTAATGTTTGCCGTCGAATGGTAAGATGATTCTGTGCTATGACTGTTATTTGGTTTGGACAGGTCTAGGTCTAGGATCTCTGTTGGGTACATCATCAGACCAATACTTTTTTCCTGCTCAGTTTCTGGATAATTTACAGACAAATAACATAATACAAATAATAACGTATAAGAAAAAAATTTTTTTGATGCAAGCAAAATTTGAAAATACGTGAGTATTTTATGAACACACGGTTTTTAAAACCCCAATATTTTTAAACCAATTCTTTGTCCACTTCATTATTTAATACCTACCCCAATTTTTAACCAGTCTGATCTATATTCATGTTATAATTCATAAGTAAATATTAATTTAAAAAACATTAAATTTAATTGTCAGTCATTAACTATTTAATTAAAATTAATTATAATAAAATAACTAAATATACGAACCCAATATAAACACTGATTATTAGAAAATGTCATTGATCATAATATATTTCAAAACAATTTCCAGCATTTTGAAACTCTATAGCATGCTTGCATTATTCACATAGATAATATCTAAGTTTCAGCTGCATTTTCTATACCTTTGTTTCAGACTCCATATTTTGCGATAACTATTCGCTAGAAGCAGCCGCCATTTGAAGTCTTTGTTTTAACTTTAATAAGGAATACGTATATGCTGTACAATTTGTATATTTTAGTGTCGTAATATTCATGAAGTTTTATATTATTGCATTGACAACCTTTTTTTTTAAAGTTGGGAAACGCATTTACGCACGAGGTGTGGGACTCACCGGCAAAGCCAGTACTACCCACTAAAACCCAACAAAACCTTCCCCCGTCTTAATGGGGCGTCGCAGGATCGCTTACGCATTCAACTACGACGCCCCGACGGCAGGTCTGCCGAAGCAGACCACAACAACCATGGGGTTGCTCCAAGGTCCACTCTGCTATCAGAGAAGTACCAGGAGCAACCCGCATGGTACACCGCCCACCGAAGTGGGCCACCTCCCTGTACGTTTCTTGGCTTCGCGCCCGGCTGGATTGCCGGGGACTACTGAGCCCCCCCCCCTCCCACCACGACAAGGTGAACGCACGTTGGGGGGGATTGCATTGACAACCTACCCTGAGTAAATTAAGTGCTGTCAAGTGACAGAAAAGAAAGGGCAAAATTTTAAAATATAGGTGATGATATTTTACGCTATTTACAAAGTTATGTAACTAGAGATAGTATTTACTAACTTTAATAACTTCTTAAAAATATGTACTTTAGATTAGGTTTTCTACTAACCTTTATTATTGAGGGAACTCGTTTTCGGTAGAATTACCAGTAGCCATGCTTTTTCTTTAACACTTAACATTTGTTTAAAACAATTATCATTACCAATTCCAATGCCCTCTTAATAATAAAAACAAGATTTTTTTATTACAAACATCGAACTCCTATATCGAAAGAATTATCGCAATACTTAATTTAAATTCTGGATGAATAAAATCTAATAAGAGGCTACAACGTACTTATATTTAAAAGATGTAATGATTTAAATAAAATATATAAATTGATTTATTAATTTTTTTCTTCATACATTCAATAATCGAGTCTCGGTTCTGTTTGCAGATGTACTTAATTATCTTCTTTCAATATCGAAAAACAGCAAATAAATAAGCAGAAAAGTCCTTATCTCACAAGCATTTTTTTCGGAATCATACTGATTTTTGAAGCTGGGCAATTTCATTGAAGTTTATCCAAAGCGCTGTCCATTATGACGATCCCTTGTGACGATAAAAATATACTTTGCTTCGCGTTACGTCGCACCGTTTTTTTTATTCTCACACTTAACTGTCGTTTTTTGTAACCATCTCGTAATATTGATAGAAAAAATTAAAACTTAAGCCAGAAGTCTCAGATTACTTACGAGCATTATAGTAACAAGTATAGAAAATAGAAATAGGATAATAATTATTGGCTGACCGTATTGATACTACTGTACGAATAATTTATTATTATTAATACAGTTACTATACAACTAAGATATTTTTATTAATCCAGTTACTGGACTATTATAAAAAGTATGGGTATTTACAAAACTAAAACGTAAATATATATATATACGTATATATATATATATATATATATATATATATATATATATATATCTTGTTCTCATTCTTTCAAAAATTGGAACGTGTCTTCAAAAAAAAAACACTTCTAATTTTTCTGATACTGTCCGACACCTATAATTGTCTAGTCGAATCTGACACTAAATCTTAAATAACATGAAGCAATTATATATTGGGGGTTCTGGGTTTAAAATAAAAAAGACTTAACGAGAAAGCTAAAGCTTTCTCAACCTAAGTTATCCAAGTCGGGCCTATCACATAATTGAGAATTAAAACTAAGTTTTATTTAATAAATAACCTTTTTCTTAGATGCTTTAAATTTCAAATAAATTAAAAAAGAATAAGTAGCTGGACAAATAATTATATATTATTTATACAGTAACTGGATTAATAGTCGCTTACAGTTACGAGTATATCATAGAGATTTGCATTATCATTATTTAAATTTATATACCAACTTAAACGTACGTAGTTACACATAGGTATTTGTTAGAAAATGAAACGCTAAATTCGATACTGAAAGAGATTTGCAAACAAAAATTAAAAAAATAACCCGACTACGTAAAAAGCGAACTAAAAAGATGGGAATAAGTTGACGAAGGAAAATATTATGCAGTCGGAGACATAAATACTTACATTTCGCAGAAACATTTTTTCTTTTTTGTAAATATTTTTTATTTACAACTTTTTTGTTGTGGCTAGTTAGATATTTGGAGTTTTATTTTGCAATATCTTATTCCAAATTACTTTTAAGCGTATAAGTTGGATAAATTTTTGTAATCGCCTCTTAAAAACCTTTATTTTGATACCACACTTCAATGGTCTAAAAGAAATTATTTTTTTAAAAACATAACCTGGTGCCTAAAATCCATCATTTAGATTTTTATTTATTTCTTTATAACCTATGATATTTGCGTGACCAAGACGAATTTAACGACGTATGAATCGTTGAAATCGATTTGGCCGCTTAGTAATTATGAGGGAACATAGAATTGGACATACATAGATAATACGTACATATAAGTCAAACACATAACCCTCCTTTGAGCTTCGTCACAGTCGGATGAAAATAAGAGGCACCTACCTCTGTAGTTATCAATGTGGAGAAGTTTTCCTAATTTTGCCTTTACTTATATGTATGTACTAGCATTGCCCGCGACTCCGCCCGCGTTCAGATGACCAAAAACCAAATTCTTAGGTTTTACATATTAGTATACTTTAAACATTGCTGTTTTTGTATTTTTTCTCAAAAATAAGATATTTTCCCGCGATAAAAAGTATCTTATATGTTGACCCGGATAACCAGCTATCATCATACCAAATTTAATCAAAATCCCTCCAGTGGTTTTTCTGTGATGCGGTAACAGACAGACAGACAGAAAGACAGACAAATATTCTAAAAACTATGGATTCGGCCTCTGTATCGATAATAATGTCTATTTGAGTAAGATTTTTCAAAAAATATCTAATGTACAGATTCGGCTTAGTTACAATTTTATTATATGTATAGATAAGTAAATGAGAAAGGCAGTGGTAGCCCAGTGGTAACGCGCTCGCTTGAGAAACCGAGTGAAGCGGGTTCAAATCCCGGGTCTCGCACCTCTGATATTTTCATGTGCGAATCATTTCTAACATGATTACCACTTGCCTTACGGTGAAGGAAAACATCGTGAGGAAACCTGC
Source organism: Brenthis ino (assembly GCA_921882275.1). Classification (NCBI taxonomy): domain Eukaryota; kingdom Metazoa; phylum Arthropoda; class Insecta; order Lepidoptera; family Nymphalidae; genus Brenthis; species Brenthis ino. The sequence goes on from OV170225.1 coordinate 1,106,907, forward strand.
ATGTCTGAGAGAACTTAGCAAGTTTTCTAAAGACATGTGAAGTCCGCCAACCCGCACTTGGCCAGCGTGGTGGACTATGGCCTGATTCCCCTCGTACTGAAGGGAGGCCCGTGCCCAGCAGTGGGACGATAAAAAGGGCTGAATACACAAGTAAATGAGACTCATTACTTTATATAATTTCAAGAAGCACAAAGAAACAAATTTAAATGAGCAGTCATTGAAAGCATATTGTTTCTGAGTCATACGTACTCTACAGCATGGTAATAGTGTATACTTAAACTCTAAATATCAATAAAAACGTCAATTTCAATAAAAACGTTAAACTAGCATGAATATAAAAAAGATTTTCGAATTATTTATAATACCTATATAAAATTGCTATCTTTTATAAACTATAATATATTATATAGACTATATTATTATTATATATTATGTAATATATTATGTAATAGACTATACTATTATATATTATGTTATAAATTAAATTATTATTCATTTGTGCAAAAGCACACATACTGCATTGTATCGAGTACAGAGAATGCTTTCGCGTTATACATTACGCGGGTGAAGCCATGAGTAAAAGCTTGTCTTCACTAAGAACTATATTTTTGTATATCCATTTAATCAACTTTTGACAGTTAAATTTAATAACAACGGTTTATCAACATGTTATAAATGTAGATAGAAAAATATTTTATGTTTTAAGCAAAGAAATCTAATATTTTTGAAAGAAAAATCCCAAGTACAATGTATGGTATTTCTCAAACATTTTATTTATTCTCAGGATACACCCTGTGAAATAGTAGTACATTGTACTAAAATGGCTACAGAATTCTCTAAACAACTATTAGGTTTCGGTGAAGACCAGCTTTTAAGGGTAGAATCGTTATTATCCACTTTCCAAGAGCGTTTACAAAAGCCTTTATCTTCTAATAGTAAAAGTTTATTTGTTTCTATCCTAAGTTACATTACACTGTGTGAAAATACATTTAAAGATAATGAAATTTAAACGAGGTTCAACGTTATGGCTATTTTATTAATATTGTTTGTTTTTCGCCATAGATTTTTCATATAGGAGTATCGTTTTTAAATATGTAATGTATAGTTATTTCATGTTTTCTTATAGAAGCTTTAAATGAGCTTTAAGTAGGAAAAGTTTTGTACTAGATATAAGTAAGTATTCGCGTATAAACATTTTATAGCGTGATATTCACCATAAGTCCTAGTGCACCTAAGTATAGTGATCATCGTAAATTAAAAGTACATGAATAATTTCTGTACACCTCAGGTAATTAGTTACCGAAAATGACGTTAAGCCGGACGAGATAAATTTAAAGTTATGACTTATATTAGTAGTGGACTAAGATCCCACTGCAAGATTGCTACGTTCATTGCGTTTTTAATCGAAATCATTTTTTTATATACAATAATAAAAGGGACAATATGTTTTGACCGGGATGCCTATTCAAATGTGCCCGCTGGCTGTGTTACCATGGCAAAGATAGATTAAAGTGAAAGAGAGTTAGCGCGTTAGTTATCTGTTTGTTGCCATGGTAACCGTTGTTATTGTCTGAGAAATGACATATAATATTATATTTTTCCCTTCTTTTCTTTCAATTGCAGCCACTTTTACATAGGTGAGAGGTATTTTATCATGCACAGAAAAAAATTAGCTTTAATTTGATATATAAATGATGAATATACGCCATGAACGCATAAACATACCAAAATATGACCCGCTTACACCTGGCTGCGAAGAGGTTGCGGCCAAATGCGCAACGGCAGCTATCATTTTTCAAGATCTCTACGTATAGTTCTGTGAAGTGGAGTATAATTCATTGTAATAACAAATGCATCGTTTTTATTCCAAAAAATCAACTATTATTTAGTTAATTTAACATACTAGCGGGCACATTTGAATAGGCACCGCGGTCAAAACATATTGTCCCTTTTATTATTGTATATAAAAAATTGATTTCGATTAAATACGCTATGAACGTAGTAATCTTGCAGTGGGATCTCGATCCATAGTAGTTATGTGACAAACTTTCACCGGCTGTTCCACTCGCGTGTTACAACGATACAAAGCTGAGTCAGTCTGGTTCAAATCTGATAGAGCTATCAGCGAGTGTTTTAAGAATTTAAACTTATTATAGGTCTTATCATATAAAAAACAATTAAATAATCACAAAAATATATTTCAATTCAATTTGTAATTTAATCATTTTTTGCTTCATTACAAAAGACATAGAGTAATATATTATAAGGGTAAATCCACTATTTTGATATTCGATAATTAATCTGTGACGAGCTAGAGCGATATACGAATTGGTGTATCACTGGATAGTTTTTGTTAAAGAATTCACAAACCAGAAATTAATACAAGTGCTTAAAACTAAATAATTAATTGTCAGATTTATGTAAATAAGTTTCTACTATTGTTCTTTTGTGTTTATAATATTATAATATATTCTAAAGAATATTTCGTACATAACGGAATGAACCTAAATAGAAGACGACAAAAATGTAAACACAAGTAGATTTTCCAATATTTTAAATAGTAAATTTTTAACAATAAAGAATTATATATATATTCCATTTCAAACTTAATGACGATTATAATTTTGATATTCCTATATCGACCAAGTCGGGGATAACTTAATTCAATTCAATTGTTTATTTTGACATTTTTACTGTATTTTTTACCAGTTTTTTTTTTTAGTTTTTATTTTTCCATTTTTAGTGTAGACATAGTTTCAAGGTAAAAAGTAAGTATTTTAAAAATTCTGTAGTTGAAAAAACAAATCATCCCCTATTTAATACTTTCTTAGATTTACGCGAATATTTGACATTTTAAATAAAACTATCTTTTCGGATTTTGTCGCGGATTTATTTGGATTTTTGTTTCCCGACGTTTCGAATGCTTTACAGCATCCATGGTCACGGGAGAGACTGAGGTGTTACATGTCTTGAATGTATAGTTGTTACAGACAGCCTACCCACAATTAACAAAACATCCCCTATTTTTTACACTTAGGGGAGAATTTTTTTTTCAAATTTAAGTGGGATCAACTTTGAGGTATACCCTATTTAAAAAAAAAGAATAATAGACTACACTAAAAGTCTTGTAAAGCTTGGTAGCAATCAGAAATTTGAACACAAACGAAGCCTCTTAGAATAAAATAAAACAAAACAATTCAAAATCCGAAAATATAATTTCATTTAATATATCAAATGTTAACGTAAATCTAAGAAAGTATTACGTGAATTCCGATATAGTAAAGCCAAATTATACTTACCGAATAATACGAAAATGCAGCTCAGCTCCGCCGTCCACATTGTGAATGCTTTTCACATTGTGTCCTTGCACTATAATATAATATCAGTCCACTAACACTATGCACTTAAACTTGACACATTCGATAGGTACCTTCATATATTATATTTGAAAAGTGATCTTATTAGATTTTCTACAACTTGTCAACAGCCTAAGGTAATATAACAAACTGGTTTATCTATTTTTTTTTGTAAATAATACTTGTTTTGTGTTGAATATTAAATAAATCACACCAAAAATATTTACATGCAAAATGTTGACAAGACGAGACCATAAGGCTCGCACTGTCAAAAAGTTATCAGATCTCATGTAGAGCCAAGCTTCTAGCTCTACACAGCTCTACACGCCCTTACTTTACAAGCCCTAACTTCATAAACTCTATACCTTAGTGACAGCGCGAGCCATATGGGCTCATCTCGACAAAATTTTACATGAAAATGTTTTTGGTGGGATTTTCCTTCTTTTTGTAAGTTTCTTATGACATTTTTTTATTTAGTTCATTTTTTTCTTTTTTTGGGGTGTATTTCTTGCACATCAGAGGAGCCTTTCTTCTTTGTTGGCTTACTTTTTATAATCGCGCTTAATTCCATGCCCTAATTTAAAGGGTGGGGGATGATTTACTAAAAATTATGAAATATGTATTTTATTATTTATAACAAAGAGTCCCTATATCAATTTTCAGACCTCTAGCATCAAAATTTGCGAAAGTCTCATAAACTTCTAGGGGATGGATTTAAGGGGTTGGGGGGTAAAAGTTCCAAATTTTAGATCTTTTTTGTTGTTCATGTACTAATATTAGCTTACATACCAAATTTCAGCTTTCTAGGACTTCTGAAAATACCCTAAGAATTTTGATGATACATAATATCAGTGAGTCAGTGACGAAATCGGAATTTTTAAGATATCAATAAAATCTAAAGTATAAGAGCTATGCAATTGAACTTTTATATATTATTTAAATCTACTATTGAAATCATATTCCAAGAATTTTCTTTATCTGGTATAATTCAAACTTAAGTTATGAGGGTTCAAAAAAACGACAAAGTGCTTCGAGAAAAGGCAAGTAGCGCTTCGCTTGGCTCGTCTTGGCTGATACTTGGTATTTAATATTCAAAACATCTGTCATGTTGCTTCCAGCTACAATAGGAGCGTATTTAATTAGTAACAAAGCTAAAATATGAGGATTTGTAGAAGTATATCTTATAGTTTAAAAGGCATTATTAATAAGACGTAACGGAAAATAACAAAGCTTGGTTGGATGTTGGCATGTTTATCAAAACGAGGGTGAGTTGCTAGTTGTTTAATACGAACATTTTGTGTACATAACACTCGTAAGCTTTACATGAAAAAAGTTTAAATTATAAAGAAAAAAGTGATAGTTTTAAATTTATTGCGAATATTTAATTTTATTGACTCGGTAATGGTTCAGTGACTCATGTCGGAAAATCAATTAGGGAAAGTAATCACTTTGAATAATGGCTGACCAATTTATAGATAAGATCCGTAATGAGTTCGTAACGCATGCTGCCTCAAACAATATAACCGCAAAATAAATTGTGTTATAATATCTTCTTTATATTATAATATTTTTTCATGTCTAATTTTTTTAGGTCTATATTTAAACATTAATTATATGACTATTATAATAGAATTACGTGTTTCTAATATTATAAAGATGTAAAGTTTGTGAGTTTGTAAGGTTGTAGGGGCTCAGGATCTACTGAACCGATTTAGATGAAAGGTAAGAAGATAGTTTGAAACCCTGGGAAGGACAAAGGATACTTTTTATCCCTAAAATCATCCCTTAAGAGGGTGAAAATGGGGATGAAAGTTTGTATGGGGAATGAACCCGAGCGGAATGAGGGTGAGTCGCTAGTCTATACAGATAAATACAATTGAAGTGTCTGTTTTTAAATGTCAAAATAACAGCTTTTTACTAAATTTATATCCTGTCCACGACCGCGGAACCACAGGTGGCTCGGTTAGCAATAATTTTTTTAGAAATTAACCGCGAGGAGATATGGCATTACGAGTACATATGGAATTTATAAGAAAAATACAATTTTTACAAATTTTGTCTGTCTGTCTACTTGTTCCGGCTAATCTCCGAAACGGCTGGGCCGATTTTGACGGGACTTTCACTGGCAGGTAGTTGATGTTATAAGGAGTAACTTAGGCTACTTTTATTTCAGTAAAAAAATTAGGGTTCCGCTCAAAAATAAATTAAAATGTACCTAAGATTAGATTTGGGAATTTCCATAAGAAATAAGTTGAATGAATAATTATTCATTCAACTTATTCTTCTTATGGAAATTCTTATGGAAATTCCCAAGTCTATGATAGATTTGAGACTTAGATGACGCATATGTATATAGTTAAGCTCAAAGTCTAAGTACAAAATACCGCTATAAGTAAATATTACGGCATGTTTAAAGGAAATATGCCAAACATTATTCTACACAATATATCTGAATACTTATATATTCCTAGAAAAAAATCTGCATTTTAGATAGAACATTGCGCATGAAGTTAGATCCCGAGAGAGCGCGAAGCTTTTAACATAGATGTAGTATTATTTTTACAGAGTTAGAATGTTTTATTTGTTGAATGAACTATAAAACTTGATTATTGTATTATATCTTTTATTTGCAATTGATCTGAGGAATATATTATATTATTCTAGATGTAAAATGGTAATCTCTAAGAACCATAAAGAGGGTTTCCAATTTAAGGACAAAACGTTACGTTCATTTTTAATTTGATTTGGAAATTCGTTATTGCAAAATTTTTTTATATTTGTTTATTACATGAATAAATATTCTGTATGTTATAGATATTTGGCTTGAAGAGTAATTAATTGAACCTGTTACTTAATAAGCAGCAATGCTTGCGTACTGTATCAAATGTATTTAAAGTAGATTCAGATTAATGATTCTGAACGATATACGAACGATTTTAGAATATTTTAAATAAAACTATCTTTTCTGATTTTTTCGCGGATTTATTTGGATTTTTGGTTCCCAACCAACAAACAACCAAATAACCAAAGGCTGGAAACCAAAGATCCAAATAAATCCGCGAAAAAATCCGAAAAGATGGTTTTATTTAAAATGTCAAATATTCGCGTAAATCTAAGAAAGATTTTAGAATGATTAAATTTAGAACAATAAACAACAACGTATAGCCTTGTACTATATCTTTTATCTGTGGTGGAAGTACTATTTAGTAAATTTGATCAGATGTAGAAATTCGTACTAAATTAATCTAACAATTCATTTCTTTTGATGCCAACGAATATATTACTGAAAGGCATTAACTATATTTTTTTAACCTTTTATTTTTGGTCCAAGAAAGAAAATTTTACTACAAAATTATTATTCTTCTTGATGTTATAGGTAAAGTGTAAATCAATGTTGAGAAATTTTTAATATTATTAAATTATAGACGGGAAGCTCGCAATTTATAGGGAAAGCTGTACTAAGTGAAGCGTTTGAAATTCCTTCTATTTGTAAGGGGTCGGATAATTCAATAATTCCTTTAAAGCATCAATAAGCTAAAGAAAATTTGTATGTCACTGGAGCTATCAAGAGGTTCTTATAAATACGAAAGCCAAAGCTTGGACGTAAGTAAAAGTTTTATTTAAGAACAAAATATATTCATTTATTGAAAACCAAATTGTAAAATACATCGTCTATTAACTATAACTTAATCACTAAAGTATTGATCTGATCTAAATCTCAATTACCTATAAACGAGATTGTAATTAAAGACAACAAGAAGCTGAGAGATGAGATTACTCTTGAAATAATTTATTTGTCTCGCTGTCCGCAATATACTGGCAATTAGTGATTTATATTTAACTAGCATTGCCCGCGGCTCCGCCTGCGTTCAGATGACCAAAAACCAAATAAAATAGCACTATTGTTTTCAAGATAAGATATTTTTAATAGTTTTTGCCTTATTGAGTAAGTTACCTTGCAAAAATATATATAGTAACATCGTGGTTTTAGTCTAACCAGTTTTTGTATTTTTTCTCAGAAATGAGATATTTTCCCGCGGTAAAAAGTATTCTATATGTTGACCCGAATAACCATACCAAATTTTAACAAAATCCCTCCAGTAGTTTTTTTGTGATGCAGCAACACACAGACAAACAGACAGACGGACAAATATTCTAGATTCGGCCTCTGTATCGATAATAATGTTTATTTCAATAAGATTTTCCAAAAAATATTTAATGTACAGATTCGACTTAGGATTTTATTATATGTATAGATTAATCGGGATATAATAAGTAATTTACAAACTACTTAACTAATCGGGATAAAACATAACCTATGCCCTTCCCCATGGCAAAGGTTACATTCATGTCAAATGTCATCCTGTCTTGGGTTGAGTTTTCGAGCCATCAAGAATTAACTAACAAATATATTTTAGAATTTTTAATATTTTGAATAATAATAGAACGTAAAATTGGAAACCATTTTATTATTATAATATTATGCAATAAACTTTACGGACTTGTTTGTAAGTTCCAGTTCTGTGTAACTTTCATTGAAGGTAGTACAATTTGTAACAAGACAGGGTAAATTGTGAAGTTTACGAATATTTATTAGTTGTAAAGGTCACAAAAGCTGAAAATACTATTAAAATAATGATATTCGTTAGATTTTATTGACCTTCGTAATAATACTTATATGTTTTAATATTTATTGATTATTGTGATTATAAAAAATATAGTAGCCGAATATATTGTTACGTATGAAGCTTAAGGCTAAGATTAGTATAGCAACGTAGCAAATAAGCTCTATATAAACAATAAACAATAAAAATAGGCATTATGTTAAAAAAACGTGATGCACTTGTAATATATTCGTACGAGATGATGTTATAATACATATATATTAAATAAAATATGTAACATATTAAATGTTACATTTAGATTTCAAATAAAAATTGGTACAATTAATTAGTAGAAACTTAGAGAATTATTGTTATGATTATCCGAATTTTACCCTTTAAAAACCAATCCAATATAGAATGCTTAGATTATTCTCAATAATATCACACAGTACACAATAATAATTAACTTTTATATTAACACTATCAGTCGTTGGTATTCCATTGCACTTTATTAAGAATGTTTACGACGCAAACGTGCTGGGGTCGCGGTCGACAACGCGTCCCCGGCGTACGAGCGGACTGGAGTGGCGGTAGGCCAGCCGGCGGGCGATGTAGCGCAGTCGTACATGCGCACTTGCAATCCTTTGCTTTGAGCCCATTGTAAAATTCTACGCTGTAAGCGTTCCCGCATTGGCTGAAGATAAATTTGATTATAGACCCTTGCAGTGGATAAACTCTTTTTTTTAAATTATGAATATTTTAATATATGCAAAACGATAGATTTTATGTTAATTTTTTATTTCATTTTGTAGAAATTCTTGTTTACATCATATTGATATTATTCTTTAGTTATGTACTATATAGATATATCACTAAAACTATTTAGTTTTTAAAAAAATAGTTCAATTGTCCTAAAAAAATATATTCTTTCGAATGGATCACAAAATGTAAAAGTTTATAAACTGTCGAAAAGCGTAAAGATAAAATTTTAACAAACAATTCTAACAAAAAGTGTGAAAAAGGAAAATACGACTAGTGAGCGCTGGTGTTGTTGAAAAGTTTTGTAAAATGTTTGCACGAGTGACATGTATTTATTTCTTTTCTATCTCACCACTTTTACCTCTTTTTATTTTTCAAAATTCTAAACTCGTAACTCTGAGTGCAAATTGTTAGCTCTTTTTAAATCGTAAAAGCTTGATATATTCTAATAAATGAGAAACTTCTATCGTAAAGTATCAAAATCTACCTTAAAATGAGATTTTAATACCGTTTAAAATTGAATTTTAAGTATTAATAACACTTAGAGCACAATATTTCTTTGCATAAGTGTATAATTATATACTTACATACTGGTTTCTTAATTTTATGTATTAAAAAATAAATATAGCATTGCAAATTATCTTTAAATATTGTATTTATTAAAATACCAAATGAACATCATTCATAACACATATAATAAAATTGTAACTAAGCCAAATATGCAGATTAAATACTTTTTGGAAAATCTTATTGAAATAAACATAATTATCGATACAGAGGCCGAATCTATAGATTTTAGAATTTTTGTCTGTCTGTTACCGCATCACAGAAAACCCACTGGTGGGATTTTAATGAAATTTGGTATGGTGATAGCTGGTTATCCAGGTCAACATATAGGATATTTTTACCGCGGGAAAAGATCTCATTTCTGAGAAAAAATACAAAAACTGCAATGTAAGAGTATACTAATATGTAAAACCTAAGAATTTTATTTTTGGCCATCCAAACGCGGGCGGAGCCGCGGGCAATGCTAGTATAAAATAAAAGTAGATGTTAAACTATGTATAATACAGTACATAGTGTATAATGTATTAACAATTACCACATTATGTAAGATTGAAAAACACTAAATTGAAGGCATTTTATGGTTCGTTTAAAAGCGTATTCATTGAGAAAAGGCTAATGGAAATTGGTTCACTATTGGCGTAGAAAGTATGTACTTCTATATTTTTGTAGTCTTTGCTTATATCTTAAAATTATTTAATATATGCCATACATAACTTTGTCGATATACGAGAAGTCCGTTTCAATATAAATTTCAATGAATGTAAACAACTGTATATTTGATATTTGTCGACATACTTTCGCATTATTTGCACAAGCATTTTAAAATATATCTCAGTAGTCACTTTGACGAAGTTAAATATTAAAGTACTTCTTAATAAATAAGTTTTTTGATTATCGAACAGTTTAGTTGAGTTTTAAATATGTCCTCATAAATTCTTGTCTCATCGAACTTTATTGTCTATGCGACGTGCATATTTTTTGTATAAAATATCGATAAATAAAAAAATTATCGAAGTTTTTTATTAGGTTAAACCAATTATTCGTATTTTTGTGTTAGTCGACAGAAGGTAAGGTAAAAAAATCTATAAATAAAATAAATTGTTATAAAGTAGTGATTGTAAATGGTTTATATGTAATACACGTACTACTTATAAAAAAATAAATAAAAACCGACGTCCAGGCACTGAAATGTAAAAAATAACTAAACGGGGGTTTTCATTTAGAATAGATACCTAATCAGATAATTTCCAAGTCGGTGTTAGCCGATGCAAAGCAAATCTTTTACGATACGTATAGGTAAATACATCACAAATTGATATATATATATATATATTAACTATGATTAGAGTTTATAGCTTGTCAATTATATTATGTCTAATATATATATTAGATATTCATATCTTAAAGTATTGTCGACTAGCACCGACTCGAAAATATCTGATTAGGTATCTATTCTAAATATATCTATTCTAAATATAATATTTCAGTTTAATATATTTTTTTACTTTTTAATGCCTGAAAGTCGGTTTTAATTATTTTTTTGTTTTTATTTTTCCATTTTAGTGTAGAGGTAATAAGCAGGTAATTTGTAAGAAGAAATATTTTTAATAACATATTCTATTAAGCCATTTATTTAAAAATATATTTTATTGTTGATTTTTTAAAAACCGTTCGTCCGATTTCGATAAAATTTAAAACCTGGATCCGGTCAGGCAGTTCAGGCGTCTTCGTGTAATCGGTGAGAATCCTCCTTTTCTCTCTCCTCTCCTCCACCTTTTTGAAGTTGGTTAAAAATAAATAGGCAATGTTAATAAATAGAAATTTTATGAAACCATTCAATTCTTGACTTTATGATGTTAAGTTATAAAGCGTAAATTGCACTTGGTATTTCTAAAATAGAAGAATACAGAAAAAAATATAAATATACAAAATAAAGACTGAAAAAAATATTTCAAATATAATACGAGAATTAAACGAATTTCATTTTTATCTGTCTTTCAGATATTTGTATACATATAATAAAGAGATAACTTATTACTCTGGTCATATATAATATAATATAATCCAATCAATTAATTAATACTACAAATGCGAAAGTTTGGATAGATGTTTATTACTCAATCACGAAAGAACAGCTGAACAGATCTGGATAAAATTTGGCACAGAGATAGATTTTAGTCTGGAATAGCACATGGGATTATATTATCCCGGAAAAATGAACGGTGCCCGTGGGATATATTTGTTCCTGTTTTTCACAGAGAAAGCGATCGGCTTATATATTGCATACTAACCGTAAAAACGTACCTAGGAACCTAGGGACGAACCCGAGTGAAGCTGGGGTGAGTCACTAGTGATAAATAGGTCACATCTTTATATCGTCAATACTACAACGCCAACATCTGAAATAAAGAACATTTAATTAATATTTTGTAATTATATGTCCCAATGCGGATTAATAATTTATCGATATTCACTAATTAATGTCAACATCACTATTTGATTGTTATATCCATCGACAATTACGTCATGTCAATGTCGGTTTGCCTCATTGTTTACATTTATTGAAATTCTATTCAAACGGTCTGTATATATATACGTATTTCTTTATCTATTATTTACTACAGAGGCATAAATGAAAACGTACCTTAAATTTTCTTATCTACAACTTCATATACGAAAGGAAAATAATCTTCTAGGTTTAAAAATAATTAAAAAATCTAGATACCGAGAAATTCTAATTTTCTATATAGATAATATTACAAAGTTCTACTTTTATCGCCTTATATATATGCCTATCGTATAAATGTAGTAAAACAAGGTAAGTCAGGTACGGTTACACAACCTGATATCTCGTAAACAGATTAATACCGCCCGCCTCCCAGCAGCTTGACTTAATGCTCTAATGAAAATAGCAGCCACCCTCGCAATAACAATTTTATTACTACCAACGACTAGATATTGTGAATTATCGTTATTATTTCACGTCAATAATCATAAATAGAGAAGTTTTATGAGTACACGAGTTTGTAAAACAGTGGTTAGTTGCCGGAAATTATGATATCGATAGCAATGATTATTTTATAAAAATTTATCGATTAATTTTATATTTGGAAAATTGAATAAATTTTAATCATTTCTTATATTCTTATAGCTTGGTATGACAACTTTGTGGGAGAAATTCTTTAATTCCATAATACGGCTATGTACATGATTATTACATAAAATCTTTGCTATCCTAATAGTAGGAGATCCCGATCTATATGGTGGTCCCTAAAAATTTTTCCAGACGATATAAATTTTTTAAACAATAAAACATACTAACAAACACGACCCAGGGGGTTGGCCACCAATAATTTGCTCCAGGCTATTTTTAATTCGGGATCTTAGACTATAATGAAAATTTATTTGAAATTTTAATGACAGCTGTAGAAATAAAATTCTTTAGTATTTAATTATTATCTTACACTACTTTTATGATAGCTTTTAACGAATCGAGCTAAATAATATATATGTAGATCCAAATTTCAATAAAAAGTTAAAAGTGTTTAAAAATATATGTAAAACATAAATTCCTATACGTTTTTTAATCTTAAAAAATAATAAAAACATTATCAGAATGCTGGAAATATAAGAAAACTTGAATACAACGCAATTTCGTACTTTACTAAGCTCCAATAAACTACAAAGCCTTTTTATAAAGCGCCAGCCGCATTATCGGGTCCAATGTAAAAGGGATCACACAAATGCGCCAGTCCTTATCTTGAAGTATATATTTACAATCAAATATAAAACAATGAAATAAATATCATTTCTCATTTCATAAATGTATATTATTTTTGTGATAGTCCAAACTACAATAATCGTAGACATATTAATGACAATATTTGTCAATATTATTAAAAAAAATATATATATATGGCTAACGCTGGCTAATAACTATTTATATCTATTTAAAACGTACCTAGCGACAAACCCGAGCGCTAGTAATATATATTTTCGTAGTACTCTATCTAGAGACACTAATACAATATAATTGAAAAAAAAGTGTTTTCTTAAGCTTATAAGCTCTACCATATAAAAATATAACCTAACCTACTAATTAAGTTACTTGGACGTGCTTGAAAGCAGGAAACATATAAATAAGTCACAATACAGTATAACAATAGAGACAAAAGCTAGCCATTAGCAAAAAATAAAATGCGCACAAATTACAACGGTGCCTAGAAAGTATAATTTATAGCGCTATCGTGTGGTTTAATATTGGGGACCCGTGTATCACATCCTGTGGGGTGCGTAAACTCCCTCATATGAGACTTGTAATTTGCATTCTAAGTATACGTCATGCAGTTAAAACTTTATCCGCTAAAAGACATGTCTGCATTACGCCTTACAAACTTTTACAGTATCTGCTTTAAACACTTGTAACTCATCTCAGATTCTATTGTAGCGAAGAAGTCACAATCTCTTATAAATATTAAAAAGTTTATAATTAATTTGTAACTGTTCAACTTATTGAAAAGTATATCTATACATATAATAAAATTGTAACTAAGTCGAATCTGTACATTAAATATTTTTTGGAAAATCTTATTGAAATAGACATTATTTTCGATACAGAGGCCGAATCTATAGTTTTTACAATTTTTGTTTGTCTGTCTGTCTGTTACCGCATCACGAGAAAACCACTGGACAGATTTTGATGAAATTTGGTATAATAATAGCTGGTTATCCGGGTCAACATATAGCATGCTTTTTACCGCGGGAAAATATCTCATTTCTGAGAAAAAATACAAAAACTGCATTATAAGAGTACACTAATATGTAAAACCTAAGCTAACCTAATTTGGTTTTTGGTCATCTGAACGCGGGCGGAGGCGCGGGCAATGCTAGTGTACTTATAAAATACTCGCTTGAATATTGTTTAAGTATACGGTTACACTACTTTATGACTGGATCACATAAACCAATATAAAATTAGTCAGATTTTGAATAGTATTAATGTAATTTCTATCTGTATTACAGGTACCATATAATAAGCAGGTCCATTCGTGAAACGATATATAATGAATAACGATGAAACAAAGCGATTATATCGCCTAGTCATGAAAAAGGCATAAATAGAATTAAATTTTTGCACAAGCGATAAAACAAAAATTCAACTAAATCTCGTGCAATGCATCAATGATTTCTGACAATGGAAAGCGGAAGCAAGGCCTTTCGGCTAAAAAATTGTATAAGTGGAAAATACTATACGCCACTTCCCGGTGTATTTTCCAGAGCAAAATCAATAGATGCGAGCGTTGCAAGCTTAATTATTGTAAAGAAATTTATGGTCTAATAAATTTATATATTTAATCATGTTTGGCATTCTAAATTCTCTCTCACGTGAGATCTATTGAGATCTTTTAAGGAGTACTTTGTGTTTAGAATTTTTGTCTGTCTGCTCATCCTATATATCCATATTCAGAACTAGCATTGCCCGCTGCTCCACCCGCGTTCTATGACAAAAAAGCAAATTCTTAGATTTTACATATTAGTATACTCTAACAGTACAGTTTTTGTATTTCTTCTCAGAAATGAGATATTTTCCCGCGGTAAAAAGTATGCTATATGTTGAGCCAGTTATAACCAGCCAGTATAACCAGCTATCACCATACCAAATTCCATTAAAATCCCTCCAGTCATTTTTCTATGATGCGGTAACAGACAGACGGACACACAGACAAATAAAAATCCAAAAAATTAAAGATTCGGCCTTTGTATCGATAATAATGTTTATTTCAATAAGATTTTCCAAAAAATACCTAATGTACAGATTTGTCTTAGTTACAATTTTATTATATCTGTACATTAAATATTTCTTGGAAAATCTTATTGAAATAAACATTATGATCGACACAGAGGTCGAATCTATAGTTTTTAGAATTTTTGTCTGTCTGTCTGTTATCGCATCACAGAAAAACTACCGCAGGGATTTTGATAAAATTTGGTATGGTGATAGCTGGTTATCCGGGTCAACATATAGGATACTTTTTACTGCGGGACAATATCTCATCTCTGACAAATCTATACTTACCATTAAAACGTACCTAGGAACAAATCCGAGCGGAGCGAGGGTGAGTTGCTAGTCTGTATAAATATAATAAATGTGAAAGTTTGTGAGTATGTATGGATCAGAACGGCTGAACGGATCTGGATGAATTTTGGCACAGAGATAGATTATAGTCTGGAATAACACATAGGCTACTTTTTATCCCGAAAAAATATAAGGTTCCCGAGGGATAGAATTGTTTTTGTTTTTGTGAACGCGAGCGAAGCGAGGGTGAGCCGCTAGTATACAATAAAATAAATCACAATACAAAATAAATATAAATATAAAATGTTATAAATCACTAATTGTAAAATGCTATTACTTGGTTCATCATTATGGCAAATAAAAAATATTTTACAATTTAATTAAACGTCCAAAGATCGCCAAGGATTTAAAAATAATTTTTTGTGCCTATTCCATTTCGATTGTCGCAGACAATTTTTTATTATTGCCTGGATGAATTTAGTATCTTGGGAGACATAAAAGGAAATGAAGCTAAGCCCTTCGGAAATCTCAGAAATTGGCCTTTCTCGGAGTATATATAAATGGTGTAAGCTCGAAGCCAATGAAGTAGAGTCACTCTTGACGCTCTGGGAAACAGTTTTTACGATCGGCTGTAAGATTTATATGCTAGTAAAATTGGACATCCTTAATATTTAAATATACAAATCGTTTTTCATCATAAATTACTATCGAAGTTCAGTTCAATCTTAGAATTATTAGTGATATAAAAAACTCTTTATAAATCACATATTTATAATAACTTTTCAACTATTTTGACCAAAATTATAAAATAAAATCAACCATAAAAAATTTCACTCTCGTACTGAAAGGAGGCCGGTGTCCAGCTGTGGGACGTCAAAAAGGACTAAATATTGCATAAAAATCTTAAGTTACGATAATTAAATAAGTTACATCCAATTAAGTAAGTTTATCTAAAACGTTTATACTGCTAATTTGTGAGTAATGCTCCAAACTTGTGATAATATCCGGCCATTTATATAGTACACCTCTCTAATAGCATTTGTACGAGAACTTACGGGCGGGCCTAACAAACAACGCCACCTACAACGGGATATTAAATCAAAGTAGTTTAATTAAAGAGCGCCTATAAATTTTGGTTTTAGGCTTCATTACGAAAATATTATATCTATTAAATGTGTTTAGTAAATATTTCTAACATTTTTGTCGGAAGTACGTTAAGAATTAGTTGTTAGATTCTAACTGCAGCTATGGATAACGTAATTCTTTTAAATCAACATTGTGAGGTTTCGTGGTTGCTATTATTAATTATTATTTATTTTTATTCATTTATTATTTTACATAGGTCACTAACAGAAGATATTTTTATAAGGGCACATAATTGGATGTAGTTATGCAAAATGGATCGAGCCCACGAAAACTGGTTTTTGAGGTACTATAATTAATGGCACCTACATATCAACTTATATTATACTAGCGACTCACCCTCGCTTCGCTCGGGTTCGTTAGCTTGCTTCCCAATACAAACTTCCATCTCCTTTTTACCCCCTTAAGAAATGATTTCCGGGATAAAAGTCCTTCCCAGGGTCTCAAACTATCTTCTTATCAAATTTCATCTAAAATTAATATTTTTTAATTTTTCTATCCGAGATTACCAATGATTCGAATATCAAATTATCTAATTCTAAGAAATATAACTTTAATGTATATTTTATTAATAATTTTTCATGTTATTTGCTATTTAATAAATAACGAAACAATATACTTATTTACGAGTAAAAAATGATCGCAGTTACAATTTTTTAACTAACGACTTACCAATATTTCATTCTGGTACGTAAAGCTTATGTTACTAAAGTTTTACAGTGCGATTATATTACATTTTTTTTCAAATCGACTGGCGTT
Organism: Brenthis ino; assembly: GCA_921882275.1. Taxonomy (NCBI): domain Eukaryota; kingdom Metazoa; phylum Arthropoda; class Insecta; order Lepidoptera; family Nymphalidae; genus Brenthis; species Brenthis ino. Next base: position 1,124,171 of record OV170225.1, read on the forward strand.
TTAGTGTAAAGTAGTAATATGAATACAGACATATATAAATTTAAACAATTATAATATAAGTCCGACTAAGTATGAAAATTCCATGTTTTCACCACACATTTATTCATTATGTGAGAAATGTCACTCACTCGACTGATAGAATATAATAGTGGCACATGGCTGTGGTTTTGGTAAGTGGCTGCGCGTTATCGACAGTTCTATTCATTCAAATATATAATTATTTATTTATGTACCATAAAATATACATAATATGTTTGACAAGATAAAAGTAAAATATGTGGTAAAAGATAATTTATCTCTTTAAGAGATTTCTTCTAGAAACCCTTTTGATGTGAGAAAATTAATTAATTTACTCGAAGTAAGGTACAGTATATTAATAATATAGCTATACACTTAATATTATAATATGTCAACGAACTAGAAATATAAATATGTATAGATACACACCGTATAAATTACATTATACGAGTATACTACACAATATCGATATACGATGTATGTATGTATGTATGTATGAAATCTAAACAAAAATATTAAAAACCTACATATACATACATACATACATATTTATATGATGTCTTTATCTTATCAAGATCTGTATTAATATACCATTTATATTAATTGATTTACTAAGAATTGTTAGCTTATAGTCAATAGCTCCTCGTTACTAGCAGATTGTGGTGGCATCGATCGAAATGTACTCCAGCAGACTTAGTAGAAACTGAAGGTGCTAAAGTAATTAGCAAATTGTTAAATAAATAAATACTTTTTGAAATTAATAATACATAAGTCATGCTTTCTCGATAAAACAAAGAAAAAAGTCCAGCTATTTTAAAAGTTAAAACACTAATAATTTTTGACGACGCGTTTGGCTCAGTTTGTAGTGACCCTATTTGCTGTGCTAGCGATCGCGGGTTCGAGTCCCGCTGGGGGCATTCATTCGTGTGATGAGCATGAATGTTTGTACCCCAGTCATGGGTGTTTATATTTATAATATGTATGTATTTAAAGTTATATATCTGTAGTGTGTCAACTATCTGGTATCCATAACACAAGCCTCGTAGCTTACCATGGAACTAGATGGTGCTGTGTGTTAATGTCCCAAAAAAAAATTACTCAGGTAATTTAAAAGGAAAATATAAAAAAAATATTACGTTACCTACAAAAGTTAAAAATGGAGTAGCCTTGTATCATTGTGATCGCTGAGTCTCATTAAGACCTGGTTAATGATGCAGCAGCTTGTTAGCATGGTCCGGGTACCTCGTAAAAAGCTTTGTTTACTTACGTAGCACGTACTTAACAGAATCATATCCCGAGTGATGAGTCAACTTTTTTATTCATGGCGGAGTGTTAGAACATGAAAATTTTAGTGTTACGTTATGTAAATAAAATACTATAAAACATTTATGTGTAGAGCAACATTGTTGAGCAAATTTTTATAAATGTGATACTAATAATTCTCTTTGAGATAAATGAAACTTGCTCTATATATTTACTTAAAGCCTATTCTTGTATGATGCAAATTGGTTGATTCCTAACACCGAGATTTAAATTTGCATTTTAATGTACGATCAATACAAGATTATATAACACGTGGATTTCTTAATCAGCAACTTCCAGGCTAAGAAGCAAGCAGCTTTTCAATGCAACAGATGCTCGTGTACTAGAAATGGATTGCCAATTTGATAATTTTAAACAATTAATTAATTCTGCCATTCCGTTAGACAGCTCCTAAAACTTTTTGAGCAAGTATCTATCTGTAAATTGAAATAAAGTTTCATTTGGATCATTTATCACTCTTTGTTTTATTATTAAATTAAGATTAAAAGTTTTTTCTAATTATATTGAATCTAAAGAAGGAAGACAATATTGAATACAGCTGAATAATAAATACACAATACGAACAATACAGTTACAAAATTTAAGACTTCTATAATGAACTGTTTAAATTAAGTTTTTACACAATTTATGTATGACTGACTAGCAGCTTACCCTCGCTTCGCTCGGGTTCATCTTTAGAAAAACAAAAACAAATCTATCCCTCGGGAACCGTATACTTTTCCGGGATAAACATAGCCTATGTGTTATTCCAGACTGTAATCTATTTCTGTGCCAAATTTCATCCAGATCTGTTCATACATCCATACATACTCACAAACTTTCACATTCGTCATATTTATATAGATGCTACTGACTAGTAAAATCACGTAATGAAATGCCAAATATTACAGGTTCGATTACTGCGTAGTGACTATTTTTATTTTGTAAACACGATATAGATGTCAGAACATTTGTACAAATAATCCGCATTAATATTATAATTAATGTGAAAGTTTATGAGATGTTTGTTACTCTTTCACGCCAGAACGGCTGAACATTTATCCCGGCTGAGCTTTTTATCCCGGAAAATGTACGGTTTCCGTGGGATAGGTTTGTTTTGTTTTCCTAGAGGCCAAACTGAGCGAAGCGAAGGTGAGTGAGCCGCTAGTAATTTATAAAGATGTTCCATATATCAATTTAAGCAAATTTCTCTTTATGCTATACATAGAAATAAAAAACATATATAATATTGGGAAACCTACTAATCCTACTCGACTTCAAAATTCAGAACAAGGAGCAGTAAATATTAAGATGACAAACTTCAATTTAGTTTTAAGGATGTTTTGACGTAGCTGTGAAATATGTTCAAAGTCGCGTTCACTATTGGAGAAGTTCCAGTATCATCACTTACAAACTTTTATATTATAATCAGAACATTCTTATTGATTATAATATCAAAATATACGTATCTAGTAGGAAATATTATTAAGAATCCAGGGTAACTAAAGAAAAATATATTGTTACATATAAAAAAATGTTTTTTTTTGAGAATTGCTTGCTAATTTTAATTATATTGTTTTTAAAATGGTTTATTTAGAACAAGCGCTATTACAAATATAAAATACATAATTTCAAGCTGTCTTTTACGACTCTATGTAATCCTGTAATTTCTATTCCATAAAAATTTGCTCATAAAGTAGGTTATAATATAACCTGTTCAAAATGCAAGTTATCTGTGACTTATTTTAAATTTATTTTAAAATAAGTCAGATTATATTATTAGATATATCATGAAAGGCTAACAAAAAGGCTCCGATTCCATGATACATCAAAAATAATATATTAGTAAAATAAGTTTTATTTCCATAGAATTATTTTAAATAGTATAGTTAATTTCCAAGTCGCTAATCCACAGGATTCAAGTCTTCCTCAATAAGTGTTTTAGGGTTATTCTCCGTATCCACTGGCCTAACACTATCAGAAACGAAGATCTGTGGGAAGTATGCCATCAACTCCCAGTGTGCAAGGAGATAGGTCTAAGGCGATGGCGCTGGGTCGGGCATATCTTGCGAAGAGAGGAAGGGAATACTGCACAAGTAGCATTCCAATGGCAGCCTGCCGGTAGAAGAAGACCTGGTCGACCAACTAACACCTGGAGGAGGTCCATTGAGGCGGACCTAAGAAGGGTAGGATTCTCGTGGAACCATGTCCAAGCAGTAGCTAAGGATAGAAGGGCATGGAAAACTACTGCTGCAGCCCTAAGTTCCACGACGGAATAATAGGACAACATCATAGTTAATTTGACACTGTATATCTCCTAGATTTTTACTTGGGATGTACATAATTGGGAAAAACACAGTGATCATCACTCAGTTCTTCGTATCTCACATATATATATGTACATAATTCGTCAGCTTACTATTACAAGGTTCTATGCTAATTTTAATGAAGTTTAGTAATTTTTACATACAACTTCGTTATTTTGCTATCGTAAAAAAAACTACATAGAACTATGTAAAATTGAATATTTTGTAGTTAAAGTGCCGCTATCTAGTGGTTTGTTTTTGCAAAACTGTAGCTAATGACACATAGAACCTTGCAGCATTAATAACTAAATAAGTACTAAAATTGTAACATAGAACCTTGTAATAGTGAGCCAACGAATTATGTATAAGATAGTGCCCGCTGGTTGGCGGTATATAACGTCGCGATTAAGCGGACGGGACTGTGCATTTTATAATAAGCAATAACAGTTACATGTGCCACTGTGGTTCTAAAGCTAATATTAATCTAGCCATGAGTCTTCCCGTGTATACATATTATTCACACTACCTAATAAGATTATAATTGAATAAGTGAGTGGATGTGTTCGTTGATATAGTTCAATGGACTTGAGTTCCGAATGGAGAAAACTTATTTAATAATAAATATTAATTAATAAGCTTTCTCCTTCCGAATAATATTTAATAAAAAATAATAGCTTGGCAATTGGTTATAGGATGGAAAAATCAATATATTAATAATCATAGACTATTTTTTATTACATCCCTAAAATTATTTTTTGTTATATAATCTTAAACTAGACAAGACACTAAATATAGCTTGAGACCTCTCATCTTTGAGGAATTTAAGAGAAAAAGAAAAAAAAGGATTGAATGAAACGATTTTATTTATAAAAAATATTTTTTTTTAAATATATTTTTAATTTAGACTACTGAAGCCCACCTAACCTTTTTCGAGTAATGCGCGATTAAAGAACTCCAATTAAAAAGCCAAAAATTACTTCACACAAACTTTTTAGAAAATAATTGTTGCCAGCAATGCATAATCTTCAAGTCGTCATTTTTTTATTATACGTACAGAATAACTTAGTCATATATTCTTCTTGTCTATCCTTCAATTTATACAAGTAACTATATATTTAATTTCAATTGCAGAGTAAGAACGGTTTTCTAACTTTTATATTACTAAATAGGCTTAGCATCTGATGTGGATAAAGTTTTGACAATATCCGACCACTTACATAGTATTCCACTTTAATGGCTTACATCCATAGCGAATTTGTGCAGTCTCGTTGAACGACCAGAGAAAATTTAATTATTATAGTTAAAATTAAATAAATTAAGCTAATAATATTAAAATTTTGTTTAACTCTTGTCTTTTGACGCGTTAAAGTAAATACAATTATACATTTTCAAATAATTTAAAAGTATTTAAAAATATATTTGACAGATAGGCACGTACTTCGTGTAGAAATTAGCAAAAAGAAAAATCCTGCTTCTCTGAAGTAATTTTTTTTTAAATCGTTGTAATGCTACCTTTCTCTAGTCTTAACTTCATCCCTATTAGTTTATTAGTTTGATCGTCGAAATTAAACAAACAGGTACAAAAATACACTGGTGTAAATTATTATGTTGTTAAACATTAGTCTAATATAGCTGTAGTTCCTCCCCAATGTGCGCTCACCTTGTCGTGCCCCTCCCCCCTCTCCCCCTCGGGTTGGCTGAGGGGCTTCTGGTACTTCTCTGATAGCAGAGTGGCCTGTTGGAACATTTTAAAAACTAACTGTAACGTAATACAGAATATAGACCCAAAAAAAAATTATATCTGTTTGCCTGTCTGTCTCTATGTGAGTGCGCGTTTCACGTAAAAATTGCTGAACCAATTTTAACTAAATTTTGTGTTTGTGTAGTGATAACCTTAAGAGATATATCAAAACAATGTACTAGAAAATTGAAGGTCTCATAAAGATCTACAGAGAAATCTGCCATAGAATAAGTCTTTCTCTCAAGGTACACTCGTAATAACTATTTATATCTATATGAAACGTACCTAGGGATGCACCCGAGTGAAGCGAGGTTTAGTCGCTAGTAAGAAACAAATACATAATCTTAATTAGCTGATGTCTAAACGCAAAAGATTATTTAAGTAAAAATATCTTCTAAACGCAAGTCATTCCTACAATATCAAAATGTACTTTCTTAAACAAGTATTTTTTTTGTATTTTTTTATGTATGTAGCACCTATATGTACAATCAATAAAAGTAGTTTTTGTTAGAAAAAAATTTTTTCACTAATAACCTAATTGCTTTATCCCGGAAATGATAATAATCTCCATATAGCATAACAATAACAGCCACAACGGTAACTTAATCTTAACTAACTAACGTAATCGTAACTTAATTTGAATGTTAAAATTTTCACATTGTTTCTATTTTAAAGCTTTTGTAATTTGACTCTTTCTTAACACTAGTTTTCAGAGATGTAGGTTATTAAGTAAAGAGTTTAAATCCAAAACCTAACCAAAATAGTTGTTTCTACTAACAAATAAATTTTCTGCAGCAGTCTAGAGTTAGGAAGTTGATAATATTTCACCCGCAATGCTACTAAAAGAATATCTCTTGCGTAGCTGAGCCAGTAACGATTGCCCGCCGTGATCAAAATTGGTTATCACTATAACTTGTTAATTATTAAGTTTACAATATTTTTAAATTGTTATATTTTTATTAAAAAAATGCATTGTACATGATATATGAGTATATATAGATTAATTTTAACTACGTATACATTTTTTTATTTACTGTCTTACCAAACTTTAGGTAAAAAAACATCATGAATCTTTGGCATAAAACACTTACTAAATTTACAAGTAATCGTAAATTGATAAATTTGAAACTAATTATCTAAATATCCAATCAGCGTAATCGATTTTGACTGAATAATTAATAATTCAAATGGCATTATATGTATTTGTATTTATGTTCTTTATCCTTTCACATTTATATTTGTAATTCGATATTACATTTGCAAGGATACAACACGAAGAATGAAATTTTATATCTTTTATGACTATATTATTGACTAATAAATTATATTTAAAATTTCCACTTAAAACAATTGAAACTATCGATCGAAAATCGATTCGAACGATTCTAACAATTCGATGACAGTTACAGTGAAGTCGTCTTGCTTCAATTAATATTTTAAATAATTTGTAAGCAACAAATTTGCTTTAGTATTGCATTCATTTTGTTATAATGATTTGGTTACAGTAGTTTTAGAATTACATTATGAAAAAAAAGGTTTATTTTGTAAAATCTATTTTAAAAATCTATTGTAATAATTTAATATTTAAGTATATTTTCTATTTAAGCAAATAGAGAATAGAATGAAAAGTATGGACCCACAAGTATAGATAGCGTTATTAATTTTGACAAGTACGTGTAAGGGTTAATTATAATTAATATTAGTATAGTTAACTGATAAATATAATCTACATATTTTCTACTATCGAGTCAGTTCAAAGACATTCCGCTTATATGTTTGAACGTGGTCCCATATGACCATCTCATGTTTGTTTGTTTATTCGTTTGTTTGTTTGTTTATTCAGAAAAATATACTGTAATAAATATTTATCCACTGCTAGGTATAACCCTATGTGTCTTGTATATATACTACAGCTTTTATATTACATATTAATGGAATTAATAATCTATACATTAGCCAAAACAATTTTTTTAATACTTTCTTAAGTATTAAAAAAATTTCTTTAAGTAAAAAGTAAACAAAATGCAAAGTTAGATACAATAAAAGTTACCTACATAAAGTAAAAATAAATAAAAATAAATAAGAAACTAATACAATATAAAATTAAAGAAAATACTCCAAATAATTAGATTAAAATAAAATGAGAAATAAGGCTTGCAGTTACAAGTATATTTAGTGGCAGTAAGCTAAATTAAAAAACTTGACGCAAAAGCCGGTGGCAACACCTAGTTATCCCATAAATATCAATTTTTACTTGCTAACATGTACAATTTTTCCAACCAAAGATCCTATAAAGCTGATATGGGTGTGACAAGTTTTGAAGCCTTCCCAACAGATATAAATCAAATATTTTTAGTTAAACATTATTATTACTTTTCAACAGAACTAATATAACAAAATATAAAGAAAATTTTGTATACAAAGAAATAAAATTTTTTTTAAAGCATAGTAATAATATTATAGTATTATTTTTTCAAAATTAACATTTTAATAATAAGCTAATCTAGCTCAATAGAACAATAAACATCTCTGCAATTTTAAATAAGCATCACGCAAATTTAAATCAAAACAAATAATACATTACAAACAAATATCTATATATATAAAAGAAAGTCGTGTTAGTTACTTCGCTTATAACTCAAGAACGGCTGAACCGATTTAGCTGAAAATTGGCAGGGAGGTAGTTTAGAGCCAGGAGAAGGACATAGGATACTTTTTATCCCGTTCGACCGCGTTCCAATTTTTATGATATTTTAATTTTTGGATTTCTCTTAGTCCGGAATAGGTAAGTATTAAAACATATAATTAAAATGTGAGAAAGAAAGATTTTTTCTTTTTATATCTATTTAAAACGTACCTAGCGACGAACCCGAGCGAAGCGAGGGTGAGCCGCTAGTAGTTATATAAAGAACAGATTTGCAAAGAGAAAATTAAATTGTATATTTAATATCCATTAAAAGTGAATTAAAGAAGTAGATCGTTGTAGTAATTCAGCTAAAATCCGCATTCGCTCCGCAATGGGCCATTTAGCGAGCGCCGGCTTCACAAAACATTGCCTCGTGAGCCGTTACAATAATGTTTATTAAGAAAAACGTATGTGTTTAGACCGGTGTTTGTGTGAAGCTTAAATATGCATCATGAAGATTAGCCTCGCTTAATATTAGTAGATTTATGAAATATATACAAATTTTTATTAAGTTAAATCATGATTAAATAACTTGATAAAGTATTATATATTTATGGATTTTACATAATTTTATTTTAAGGGCTACACTGAGAGAAACTGAGAAACAATTATCGTATTCAGCCCTTTTTTTAACGTCCCACTGCTGGACATGGGCCTCCCTTTACTACGAGGGGAAATCAGGCCATAGTCCACCACGCTGGCCAAGTGCGGGTTGGCGGACTTCACATGTCTTTCGAAAACTTGCTAGGTTTTCTCAGATATGCAGGTTTTCTCACGATGGTTTTCCTTAACCGTTAAGACAAGTGGTAATCATGTTGGAAATGATCGCACATGAAAATATCAGAGATGCGAGACCCGGGAATTGAACTCGCTTCAATCGGTTTCCCAAGCGAGCGCGTTACCACTAGGCTACCACTGCCTATAACAACAATTAATAAGTTTATATTAGTTATTAAATTATTTATATTTATTTATTAATAATTACTATTACGAGTATTATTCAGTTACTCAAGATAAATAGTTGACATTTGATAAGATTTCTACATGTAATGTTTTTTGTTTACATAATTGACACTACATTTTGACGAAAAGTTTGGCTCAGATTGTAGTGATCCTACTTGCTGTGCCAGCGGTCGCGACATCGAGTCCCGCTGGGGGAATTCGCTAGTGTGATGAGCACGAATATTTGTACTTCAGTCATGATGTAGAGTATTAACTATCTGGTATTCATAACAAAAGCCTCGTAACTTACCATGGAACTAGATAGTCGTGTATGTTAAATAATGATATTTGGATAATAATTATAACTAACGGTTTATCTTAAATTTATTGATACTTTATTTTCTAACTAGATAAAAAACGTAAAGCCGAGTCTCTTGACAGAAGGTCAAAATTTAATACCGTAAATGGCCTTGTGGTCGTACATATAAAGATAGCGTGCACGTCATAACATTTTATCAACTCAAAACTGTTTACGACCTGACCTGATCGTTATGTCGTTACGATCGCTTACCATAAATCACCTTATGCTTATATTCCACATAAACGTCGTTTCCCATTGCCATTGTCATTTTATATATAACGTACACGTTCACCTATTTTAGATTATACCTGACTACGAGCTACAATTTTAGCTTTCTAGTTAAACCTATGTTAGTATTGCAGAATGTGATTTGTTTCTCATTTCTGTTACTATTTCCATTACAACTTTACTTTAACCAAATATTCATTTATAAGGTTACTTTTATCAAACGATAATAAATAAGATATATTTGCAAAATTGAAATTAAAAATTCAATTTGAATTTGAAACGAATGGAGTATGGATGAAGTGAATATATTAAAAACGTGTATCTATGCTACTATAAAAAGGTTAAATTTGTTTATTTGTTTGTTGAATATAAATTTTATAGTGACTAACCAACGCTTCGCTCGGGTTCGTCCGTTTTTTACGGTTAGTATGGATTAGATAGACTATATATTATAAGATACCTTTTTCTAAAAACGGGCTTTCTAATGCAAAAAGAATTTTTCAAATCAGATTAGCAGTTACTGAGACTAGCGCGTTCAAACAATCAAACTCTGTCACTTTATAATATTAGTACAGATGAAAGTACTTATTACAAAAAATGTCTTACAAATATCAAAGTAAGACACCTCAATAAAAAAAGTTTTTTTTCTCTATATCCACGCACAACAATGCTAATTAATTATTTTTAATAATTGCACTTGAAATATGCATAATATTTAACAGAAATAGCATTTTAACAATAAAATACAACATTATAACATTTATTAAAGTAATTCATATAAATAATACACAATTGATAAATACTACAAATGACATAATATTATACTTCAACCCATACAAAGAATATGAACTGGCCTAACTCGGCTTGTATTTGTTGTCTCAGTAAGCGTAACGTAGTGCTGAGTGAACATAATTATTTATTCATAAAAATATATCTTAGATGTGACGAAAACAGAAATACGCAAAAATAATATATAAAAATAATAAATCGCAACTTTAGAACCAGGATAAACATCTCTAGGTATATCTAACAGTACTAATTATGAATTCACAATATACACTATTCATTATAGCCAGATTTTTTAACCATTAGCAAAATTGTTATATTATCGAAAAACAAATTTATTTCTTTTAAAACTTTAATTTCATACTATTTTTTTAGTTTTTGATAAGATCACATAGCAAAAATATTAAACAACGAAGAAGAAACAGAAATATTTCAAGTTATTTAAAAAACATCTACACCTCTGGTACTACGTCTGGCGTAGCATACTACGTTCGCACAGCTAACTGCTACAGCGTAACCACGGTACGTCAAGGATGCTACGTCAAGTCTACGGAACATTGTAATAATTATTAACTGTTGATAAATAGCACGGCTATAAATTCCATATAAGTAACCCATTTATTACTATTGAAATTGAATAAATATAATTATTTTTAAATAAAATAACTAAATTTTGACTACTAAAACTCTTTTATTCTTACTAATAACAATTATTCAAATCTATCTATTCTATCTATTCAAGCCCTTTTTTTAACGGGCACGGGCCTCCCTTCAATATGTGGATCAGGCGATAGTCCACTACGCTGGCCAAGTGCGAGTTAGCGGACTTCACATGTCTTTCGAAAACTTGCTAGGTTCTCTCAGACATACAGGTATCCTCACGATGTTATCCTTCACCGTAATTATTCAAATATTTAACAAATATACTTATTAAATAATTTTATACACCGTACTGACTGATAGATTTAGGTACAGTATACATTCTTATGTTAATAACGAATGTAGTGTAAAAATTATAACATAATATTTGTTTTGTTTTAATACATCTTATTTGTACACCAATTAGTAAGCACAAATAATCACAAAATCTCGTCCCACTTCCCGTCGTTACAGCAAGGGAAACAATATATGCAATTATATATTCCGACAGCGCGAGGCAATTAACATGGGAATTCTCATTAGCATTTTGCAAAGGCAAACTTTTGATGCTAAGAAGCAGAAAAAAAATCCAAGAGTGAGTCCAAGCCTCATTAACGTGCCTTTAATAATAGTAAAATGCTTCCGGCCAGTCGCTGTGCAGGAATTCAAACACTGTAATTCTGTCTCACTTTATACTTAGTTTAAAACAATTAAAACTTGAAAATTTAAAGATAAAAGAATGTTAGCGACGTTGCTAAGCAGTATCTATTACTGTGATTTAAATTTTTTATTTAATTAGCATTGAAAGAAATAACCTGAGCTTTCTTATAATTTTTTGTGCTCTAAACGCGTATAAAATAATTTGCCACATCACTGTATGCGTGTATTTCTCATATCAGCAAATCCAATTTAAAAATGTACTCTACGTGTAATGTTCTTTTTTTATCCAATGGGTTTCACTTTATAAGTTAATATTATGTACAATTTTATATCTAAATACAAATATTATATAGATACACTTTATATTTTTATCCTATCTTACACCTGGAACCTTTTATTTACAGGATTAAAAATAGCCCATCACTTCCTCCCAAATCCTCTACGAGCACCTGTGATGGTCCCACTAAAATCATTGTATCGATTCGGCAACTTTAAAAAGGTTTCTTCATTTAATATTTACTCGTACATAACCTTTTAGCTTATTTAGGGACAAAATATCAAAAGAAATCTTCTTTAGTCGTAACGAAGCAATTTTTCAACAATTTCCAAGTACCTACAAGACTTGGATTAATAGTTTTTAAGTCAACAAGCGACAGGACTATTTTATACGCATAAATAGATACATTATACTAATAATGTTTTTTTTTATGTATAAAGCCATAAATAAACATTCTTGTCTAAAGGTAGGTATATGAAAGAATATTTTTTCATTTATTTATACATTGATTACATACCATCGCTTTGCTTCGACCACAATAATTAGGTATCACTCGCGTCTTGTAAAAAGAACACTGGAAGAAAGTGGAGGGGGTATGTTTGCACATGGGTATACTCGCGCACAAAAGTACTAAGCCTATTATTTTATTTTTCATAGCATTTTGCTCGCGGCTTCATAATATATTAGTTATTGGTAGGGACATTGTAAAATATTTTTTTATACGAGTATATACGTAACATTGTGTTTTACAGTATTTCACGAGAGGAACTTAATATACCGACTTGAAAACTGGGATATTATATAACTTACCGGCTTAAACATTTTTTTTTTAACTATGTGATTTTTTTTCACTCTTATTTTCTCTTACTGCATGGAAATAAGACACAGATTGTTTTAATTTTTTCCACACTAAGTTAAATTCTTTCCAAAAAATTATAAACCGCTAGAATAATTTTGATTTCATTCATTTTTCTTTGGAGCAAAAAACATCCCTTTTGGTAATTTAATTTGAATAAACAAATGTCTTCAAGGCAAACTAAGGAGACTATTGGCTTTAATTAAAAGCAAATTTGTAACTGTATATATACCAGCTAATTGGACAAGCTTTATCGACTTCGCTGTCTAACTACAAATTAGGTTTATTTGCTTTATTTAGATATCTAACGTACCATGCAATATTATTTTTTATTGAATTTTGGAAATACTGTATGCAAATAATTAGATATAAATCAAACAGAGAATACAAAACTAATCAATATTAACTAGGTGGTTAGCTATTCTACAACCATGACCGTCACTTTATAAAATTATAATATAGACGCGTGCAGCGTCTAGTTCAAGCTATAACTCGATTACTTGACCATTTAAAGTGGAAGTGCAATATTTCAATAAAATAGTCCTTTTATGCCCTCGATTTGTAAAATGGCTTTTGGGAACTATATTTATTTAAAAAAATTAAATATTGTTATAGTTTTAAACGTGTATTGTATTCTTTAGCTCTTAATCTAGAAGACTCATCATGCAAATTCAACATACTATGTAAATAACTTTGCTCGATGAGTAATTAAATTATATAATTTTTTACTTAGTTTTAACAGTCTTAATTTTTTTACTTTAGTAAAGTATTTCTTGCATAAAGCATGTATAAAAATTTACAAATTTTAAAATGTCATGTCCTTTTTTAAATCAAACACTTGAGAATGAGCTAATCGAAACCAGCCTGGTCGCACATTCCAATCCATCGACTAAGGCCGAATTTTACGTCATCTCTACTGAGCTTACGATTTTATTTTTTTTTAATTTTCAATTTTCAAACAGCTAATGAAGACAAATATAAATTTGAAAACAATTTTTATAATGTGACTACTATTGTAAATGCTAAAGTGTGTACGAGTGTGTTTATATTTGTCTCTCCTTTATATTGAGGCAACTGAACAGATTTGCATGACATTTAGTGCGCAGATAGATATAAAATAAATTTAAAAAAACCTTTTATTTCTTGCATATATAAGAAAGTAAATTTACAAAGCTTTATAGACTTCATAAATATAAAAAATTCCATAATTATTATTTTTTAGATTTCATATTTGTAAAAAAGATAATATATATTAAGTAATAATACATTTGATTCTATTCTAAAAAATTATTTATGTTTTAAAAACTGTTATTTAATTTTAATTGATTTTGATTTTAATCGATTCATTGCAGATATATATAACCTTCCTACCCTAGACACATCTCGAACGAATCGAGGGTAAGTTACTAGTTAGACAAATCAAAGTAAAATATGTCAGATCATATTTTCTTTAGAAGACGGAGAGACTTCACCTCTTCGCATGAATAATTTCGTTGTACTTATAACGGCTTAAACAAAAAAATAAATAAAAAATAAAACATAATTTTGAATCTTACATACGATAAATGGCTAGCAAATTTTATTAGATTTATTCGATTAAACGCTGCTAAGACTTATATATTCAATAAATTAAATAACAGTTGTAGAACGGCTGCCCATAAATTAGTTTAAGAACTTCGCATCCGACTATAGTATTCGTAGTATACACAAGTTCCGTATAATCCGTTTGGATAGCAGCTGCCAAATTTGCAGGCGAACTATTCTGATCGATGTCGCCGCAATCTGCCACAGTAACGTACGAGTTTATTGATCGAGCAAATTAACAAGTCTAAATTAGATGTAGAAAAAAGGTTTTTTTTTTCATATTTTTAAATATTTCTGACCAACACTGTCTAATATGGAGGTCGCAAGTTCAATTTCTTCTTTAATTTTTCTATTCTATGAATAAATGACGATAAAATATAAAAAATAAATGAAACATATAAAATGAATAAAACGATACATAGTAAATAACCATTATTATTTGGTTTGTAAGAACTAGTTTACAAAGCATACCTTTTCTTCGAACTGCAGTAGTCTATATTATAAGAATATATTAAACTAGCGACGCACCCTCGCCTCGCTCGGGTTCGTCCCTAGGTACGTTTTAACGGTTCGTATAGATGTCTCAAAGATGGGATATTTTAACGCATTTAAAAGTATCCTATATGTTGACCCAGATAACCAGCTATCATCACATCAAATTTCATCAAAATCTGTCCAGTGGTTTTCTCGTGATGCACTCCCAGACAGACAGACAAAAATATTTAATGTACAGATTCCAGTCAGTTAGAATTTTATTACATGTATAGATTGCTCGTTTTGGGTGCCAAGCTTTTGTAACTACAAATGCTTGCCACCCATAACACAATTAACAATGCAAAGTTAGAGTGAAAAGTAATGGTCTTGTGTAAGAGAGAGATTATTGCATAAGTAATATTTAGCTAACTTTTTTTTAAACAATAAAATAAATAATAAAACAAACAACAAATGCGAGTTTGATTTTATTAGGGCGTTGAAGTGGATTGGCGTTTCTATTTTTATATTAAAAAATATGAAAATTCATCGCTATACAATCAGGTTATTTTTTTTTCTTTTTTTTATGCCTCACCCTTGATGCAATCACGAAGCGGCTTTTTGGCTTTCTAAAATTATATAACTTCTAACTTTGTGCTTCGAATCTAGTCCAATCACACGGTAGCTCTTGAAATATTAATCTTTTATTTTTATTTACAATTATCATAATATAAACAGCTATCTGTATATAGTATAAGCATATATCTAAATGAAACTTTCAACTCAACAAATAACAGCCAGCAGCTACTTCATTCTTATTTAAAGTTAGATTAAGTCAAATATCGTTTCAGAAACTTAATATTTTATTACGACCTTAAAAAGAAGCTGTGAAAAATGTAATAAATGAATGTTTTTTTTAAAGTCACTTATTTTCTTATATATATATATATATATATATATATATATATATATATATATATATATATATATATATATATAACATCTTAACAGTTATTGATTGTATCTCTGTGCGGAACTCTGAAATTGTCATACCCATATCAGGTTTGTCAGATCTTCGATTGGAAAAACGATGTACATCAGTTACACCACTGAACATTGTAAATTATAATAAAATCAAATGATAAAATAGACAGCACATCAATAATTAATGACGATCACGATAGACTGATGACCTAAGGAAGGTGGCGAGTAGCAAATGGATGCGGACTGCCCAGCATCGGGATAGTTGGTGCTCAGTGGACGAAGGCTGATGTACATCTATACATATAATAAAATTCTAACAGAGTCAAATCTGTACATTAAATATTTTTTGGAAAATAATATTTATTGAAATAGACATTATTATCGATACAGAGTCCGAATCTATAGTTTTTAGAATTTTTGTCTGTCTGTCTGTCTGTCTGTTACCGCATCACAAGAAAACCACTGGACAGATTTTAATGAAATTTGGTATGATGATAGCTGGTTATCCGGGTCAACATATAGGATACTTTTAACCGCGGAAAAATATCTCATTTCTGAGAAAAAATACAAAAACTGCATTGTAAGAGTATATTAATATGTAGAACCTAAGAAATTGGTTTTTGGTCATCTGAACGTGGGCGGAGCCGCGGGCAATGCTAGTCAAAAATAAATAATGAATCTTTCAAATTCAAATAAGCGTAAAGTAATTTAAAATATCAGACGTCTAGCAAAAGCTTTTAATGCAGTAATGAAAATATAGAAATGAACTTGATGTTAACTTTGAGTGTAACTTTGCTTGTCCAAATTATTTCTTCAGGATTAATTTTTCTTAAGATGGTTTAAAGTGTCCTTGGAGTCTAAACTTATGAGATATTACTGTGCGTATTTATTATTTGAATATATTTTATTATAGTAAACACATCAGTACCTAAACAAATGAGGTTGCATAATAATTAAAATATAGACCTTGGCTTTTGGAATTATTGTACTTAAAAATAAAAATGCCTGTCTCTAGCTTAAAAATAACAATTTTCTATTCAACACTAGCGACTTAGTTAGAAGACTGATTTTGAAGAGACTAGAACAAACAGACAGACAAAAAATTTAAAAAATATTATTTTCTTATAACTACCGTACATACCTTCACACGTACTTAGTAAAAAGTTATTATTTTGACATTATAAACTTTCATGCTGAAATAATTCTTTTTAATTACCTTACAAAACAGATAAATCCCATCAAAAACATACTGTAAAAAAATTGCAAGTCTCGCAACGTATTTTTTCTACCGCAAAAAGCTATGAGATATAATGTAAAACCAAGTCGGTTAATTTATTGATTACATATCTATGGAAGCATCTATCCGACAACTTTGTCATAAATCGTTACCGAATTAGTTAAGTTACAACATTTTATAGTGACCGTATTAATATTAGATATATTTATTTCTTTAATTAATAGAATGGCTTGGCCATCGCACGGAAACATAATCACATAAGAGTCTACTACTTTAAATAGCCCTAATTAAGCATACCATGACCAAGGTGGACGGACGACTTGGTCAAAGTCGCTGGAGCCCACTGGATACGGATGGCACAAGACTGGTTGTCGTGGAAATTTTTGGGGAGGCCTATATCCAGCTGTGGACGTGTTTGAGCTGAGATCAACTGGACATAGCACTAGCGGGTCAAATTTATGCATACACTAACATAAATAATGCACTCAGAACGCTAATATTAGGTAAATTTTGTTATTTGCAAGTTCTATTATCATGTGCGATGGCCAAGTCATTCTATTAATTAAAGAAATAAATATATCTAATATTAATACGGTCACTATAAAATGTTGTAACTTAACTAATTCGGTAACGATTTATGACAAAGTTGTCGGATAGATGCTTCCATAGATATGTAATCAATAAATTAACCGACTTGGTTTTACATTATATCTCATAGCTTTTTGCGGTAGAAAAAATACGTTGCGAGACTTGCAATTTTTTTACAGTATGTTTTTGATGGGATCTCATTTCTTTTTGTAAATATTTCTTCTTTTTCTCTTTTCTTGCACTATTTCTTGTGTGTCAGCTAAGGACGTTTTAAAAGCCCACTCACTCCTTGTCTCTGTAGGCTTTTTTCAGAGGCATTATAACAAATTTTGACAAGTCTGGATGATAAAAAATCTAAGTCTATTGTATTGGGAAATTGCGGATTCCTGCACTTTAATACTACTATCTTATGCATTAAGTATAAATATGTATAGTTCATTTAACGAATATTTAAATTTCATTGTTGACCCTAAATACCTACCCGGATACTGATATTCAACTTACATAAGTTTAATAAGACGTGTAGATTTATGTGTCTATCTGCAACATCGTAGTTAAATCCCGAAAGTTGTATTCCATTTCATTTTAAAAGTAATTTTCGAAGAGATTGATATTTCATGACCTCTATATTCCATGTTCTAATAGGTGGGTACAGTTACGGGCAATGAGATGTTGACAAGGTTTTCTAATTCATATCAACATCATACTTTGTAAAAGAAAATGTATGAGCTTTGTTTCAAAATTAAGTAATCGTCAAGTTGTTTCTTAATTAGGTATATATTTTA
The DNA here is from genome assembly GCA_921882275.1 of Brenthis ino. Lineage (NCBI taxonomy): Eukaryota > Metazoa > Arthropoda > Insecta > Lepidoptera > Nymphalidae > Brenthis > Brenthis ino. The sequence continues at coordinate 1,142,622 of OV170225.1, forward strand.
ATCAATTCATTTTAAATAACAGTAATCGAATATTATTAGTAGGTAAATATTAGAAGGTATAAACTATACACGCTTCACATTACATTTATGTACCCATTTGTATATGCATAAAAATTGTACAGCTACTAAAAAAGCTTAAAATATTATTTTCGCATTAAAAAAATACTTTTCTAATACATATAGTTGCAAATATAAACATTAATAAATCGACGAATCGAAATTAGGTTAGTAATTACGAGGGAACATAGGATAGGACATACAAACATACCTACAGGTAAAACACTTTTTTTTTTTTTTTATCGTCGGGAAATGCATTTACGCATACCACCTGATCCCCCAGGTGGTGATGTGGGGCTCACCGGCTTGAAGAGCCGGTAATACCCACTAAAACCCGACATTCCTTCCCCCCGCCTTAGTGGGACGCCGCAGGATCGCTTGCGCATAACTACTACGGCGCCCCGGCGGCAGGTCTGCCTAAATACTAGGCAGACCACCAAACCAATGGGGCTGCTCCACAGTCAACTCTGCTACGTCAGAGAGGTACCCGGAGCAGCCCCATAATACCAAAACACCGCCCACCGAAGTGGGCCACCTCCAATCGGCTGCAGAGGACAGGGAGAGCGGCAACGAAACACCGACACTCCTCTTCCCCTGCAGCCCCACCGCGTCTGCCATCAAACGGTGGCGGCCCCGTCTAGGCCGTGGAAGGTAGGGAGAACGGCGCACCGAAATACCGGCACTCCTCTCCCGCCGCGGCCTACCCCTCCGCCGGATGCGGGCCTGCGACCACAGTCCCGCAACCGGCACCCATCATCCGGTTGTGGGACCAAGCGGTCCCACCACCGGTGGCCGCAACGTCTTCAGCTCGAGGCCTAGACGAGCGGCCCCATCCAAGCCATTTGGTCCGCGCCGGATTTCTCCGGTACCACCCGCCGCCCTAAGCGGGTGGCATTCCCCTATCCGCCACCTGGGGACGCGCCCGGTAGGAGTTGGCTTCTCCCCCGGGACAGGTAAAACACTAACCTAACCTCCTTTTACAGTGCAACTATTGTATAATTAATTAATTTACTATTAATTATAAATCTTATTGGAATATATGAATGAGGTGAAAAAAATTAAAAGTAAGATATCTGGAAATGAAAAAATAATATTTAATTTAAATAATGGAAAGAAAAAATAGTGTAAAATTAATTAAAATATTTTATGATTTTTAAACGAAATTTATATTTGACATTAACGACACAAATTAAGGCAAGCTATGATGATGTTTATTTATGTCAAAATATTTTTATTATGTGCTTTTATTGTGACCTATTATTTAAAAAAATACCTAAACCTTCTAGCGTTCCTTGACGTCGTTAAAGTGGAGGAATTGACTACAAATTAAATACTTAGTGATGGCAAACGGAACCCTGAGAAATATATTTTTTAAGTTAATAAAATAATAATATGAGTTATTCCTGTTCTTTTTTAACATGACTAAACTAAATATTGATAAATAAATATTGTACCTATATATTAGTCAAGTAGAAGTCGAACTAACGCTCCGAGGGCTCTGTACTACCACAACAATATTTATTATGGACATCAATTATGTAATATAATTTTACTTAATAATCTACAAGGAGATATTTAAAAAAAATTTAGCGTAGGAATAATAATAGCGTTTTACTGGACCCCTGAGTAATGCGTCCTAATCTTGAATTACATATCCTCATATAAGATTTTTAGGCAATAAACCTAATATAGATAGATATACAAAAGATATACCACGTATACATTAACGTATACTAAATGGCTAAATTTGGTTTTAGATAATTTATTTAATAGTTATATTTATCCTACACAAAATATTCTCGATGACGATACGAATATTTTTTTCAAGTGTTCGTGCTGGTTTGTATTTTACAACGAATTCTCTTACTTCTATGTATGATTTGGTCATTAAGTGTAATTGATCTGGGTTTCATCCTACCCAAACTACCATTGATTAGTTGTGAGGTTAATGCTGATGGAATGGCCTCTATTCTATCGTAGAACGATTTGAACGTAGAGACCGGTTTGTGTAGCTCCTGGACATCAGGGGCTCCCTCCTGAGAGGCTACACATGACTGCTTTTGCTGGTGTTTGCGCATATATTTTTTTTTTAATTGAGATTAGACACACAACTGAGAGCGGCTCTCGCTACGGTTTTGTCCCGAGGTGATAGGCACACAGCGATTGTCGTTACGAAAACACCCGAATCTTTGATTACTTATTTATCATATTTTTTATATTTAAGATCTTGTAGCAACTGAGAGCGGCTCTCGCTACGGTATTGCCCCGAGGTGATAACATACAGAGTGATTCTCATTACGAAAACACCCGAGTCTTCGATTACTTATATATTTTTTTTCATATTTGAGATCTTGTAACAACTGAGAGCGGCTCTCGCTACGGTCTTGCCCCGAGGTGATAACATACAGAGCGACTGTCATTACGAAAACACCAGAGTCTTCGATTACTCATATATTTTTTTTATATCTGAGATCTTGTAGGAACTAAGAGTGGCTCTCGCTACGGTCTTGCCCCGAGGTGATAACATACAGAGCGACTGTCATTACGAAAACACCCGAGTCTTCGATTACTCATATATTTTTTTTATATCTGAGATCTTGTAGGAACTGAGAGTGGCTCTCGCTACGGTATTGCCCCGAGGTGATACGACACAGAGCGACTCTCAATACGGAAACACCCGAGTGTTGGATTACTTGTATATATTTTTTTATATTTAAGATCATAAATATATTTAAGTTTTAATTTATATATTAAATATATTATTTCTTAAAACTATTTACAATATTGATAATTACATTTTAGTCATCGCTAACACTTACAGTATATCCACTATTTACCCAGCTATCCATTTGGGTAGTTTAAGTGACGATATGTATGAACTGCAAAAATAACTTTGTAATCCCATATATTGCATATCTATTTGTATAGGTTTACAAAGTTACTAATGCAGTTTGTATATCTCGAAAACAGGATTAAAGTTGCGTGATGTTTGAGTTTTTCCTTCTGTTATAGGCTAAACACTAATTGTGTTCAAAATTTGAAGCTCCTATGTCTGCTAGAAGTACCTTAGAATTTTGATGATCGGTGAGTGAGTGAGTGAGTGACGATATTGACGAATTTTGATCTGCAACAGTTCATAAACTACAGGTTCAAATTGAATGTAATTTGGAAATATACCTATTTATATGATGTTCTCTTAGTCACTCAAAATTCAGGCTTCTAGCTTTATCCATAACGAAGTTATGGGGGGGTGGAAAATGCTCTGAATCCCTTCGAGAAAAGGATGGTACTGCCGTACCCTTTTTTTGCTCGACTTGGCGGGGGCACTGCCGTGCCCCCCGATTTTATATGAATCATCAAAAATCTTGTTATGTAAATTGTTTATTTCCTATTTTGTACATTACATATAAAGTACGTGTTCCGCCAATCTAGAGTTTTTTATAATAATACTAATATTGCCCGCGGCTTCGCCCGCGTTCAAATGACCAAAAACCAAATTCTTAGGTTTTACATATTAGTATACCTACTCTTACATTGCAGTTTTTGTAGTTTTTTTCAGAAATTAGATATTTTTCCGCGATAAAAAGTAGGTATCCTATATGTTGACCCGGATAACCAGCTATCACCATACCAAGCTTCATCAAAATCCCTCCAGTGGTTTTTCCGTGATGCGCTAACAGACAGACAAACAGACAAAAATTATGTTTATTTCAATAAGATTTTCCAAAAAATATTGAATGTACAGATTCGGCTTAGTTACAATTTTATTATATGTATAGATGTTTTTTTTTAAACAAATGTCATCTTTAATAGGAAGTCGTAAGTGATACACAAAATTTAGTAACAGAGAAAGAAAGGAGTAAAAATAATCTGGCAACAATGTAAAATCCTTTAAGATTTCCAGCTACGTGTACCTTGCATGAAGATAAATTGTCGTATGAATCAAGCGTTTTGCTTGCAAGTTCATAAAATTAACCCATACTACGAGTATTTTACAACATTGTTGAGTTGTATAACCATATTATTTGTTTTTGAGTGACACACAAACATAAATTATGGATATACTTAATCAGATAAAGCAGTGTTTAGAATGATGCCTTTAGTTTCAAAACTCGTTATGGAGCTTGTTTTATGAGCCCACAGATTGTATGAAAACTTATAAACTTTATTGTATTGCTATACTTTTGTTACATAATTATTAGTAAAAGATATTTAGATAGAAACTTCTTAGACTGAAATCCGCGCAGACTTTAACAATAAAATTATATAGTTATTATTAAATCTTATATATAAAATTTCCATGTCACAATGTTTGTTACCGTACTCCTCCGAAACGGCTTTACCGATTTTTACCAAATTTTATATGCGTATTCAGTAGGTCTGAGAATCGGCTACTATCTATTTTCCATACCCCTAAGTGATAAGGATAAGGGTGGTCCTCCCAGACCCCACCCCAGGGACGAACCCGAGCGGAGCGAGGGTGAGTCGCTAGTATTGTATAAAAGAAATCATATAAACAATCGAGTTTCTTTTAAAATTTTGACTATTAATAAAATACAGTTGTATTTTCTCTTTACTTTGAGGTAGAATATTGGTCAGTTTAAGTTAGGTATAATTTAAACTAACGAAACCACAAATTTGAGTATTGAAATTTGATCATTTATTATGCCTTACAGGGAGTGCCGGATCAAGCAAACGCGAGGCTCGTCTATTTTTTGCCTTGGATAACTTTAAGCTCAGGATATTTTGTTGTTAACAAGTAAATAAGCCTCCACTAACAATATCGATATGAAGCTTGCAAGTTCCAAGTATAGTTTTATATACGAAGCTAAAAATGTTGGTTGGAGTGAAATTTTAAGTGCTATATCAAAAAAAATTGACCGACTTCAAAGGAGAAAGGTATTTAATTCAGGTATTTGTGTTATGTTACGTGAAAACAATGTCATGACAGCCAAAAAGCGACATGATGAAGTTAGCTAATAACTGTTTGTTGTCATGGTAACCGTTGTTATGTCTAACAAATAATATATAATATATTCTTTCCTTAAACGATATTCTATAAATATATGATTGTAATATGCCTAATATGCCTTATATTCATCATTCCTTTTACAAACAGAGGGTTGTGACATACGGGATGAAATATTTAGCTATTTTTGTTCTCTTACGCCAAAGAAGTATATGTATATATGCTTACGTGCGTACATAAGTAGGTACACACGCACACGTTTTTTTTATAAAATGATGCTAACGACTTACCCTCGCCCACTCGCGTACATCTCTAGGAAACTAATAGTATCCTATCTACCGACCTAACAATCATAGTATACAAAGTTTCATCAAAATCCATCTAGCTACTTCAGCGACAAATAGTAATAAACAAACGCACATAAGCATAAAGAAATCGCATTTATAGTAATTCGCTTATCAAAGATTATATGGTAATATTTATATATTAAGCAACATTTAAATTTTATTATAATATGGACAATCTACAATTGCCCATAACGATACGACATTTATATTTAGGTGCCGCCATTCTATTTGTCTTATCACTTTAATTACACACGAAACATACCACCTCTCGAATATTGTAAGTAAAAAAATATTTGATTCATCAAAATGATAATTACGAGTAATGTTAATGGTCATTAGAAAGAAATACTATAGGACCAGCCCATAAAAAGTATCTACTGTCTACCTTTCTAAGTATTATTACTTGTTCTTCGAAAAGACTCATTAAGACCTGTTAAATGATGTAGTAGCTTGTTAGCACAATTACACCAGCAAGCTTTAAGCTCTGTAGAAAGGGGCTACTTATTAGAATTGGGGGCTCCGTCTAGACACTTTTATGTTTATCTAATGCTATTTATATATACATACATATACGTGTCAAATACCTTGGCGTTTGTCATTTCTCGTAAAAGCTCTGAAAATACAGAAGCATATTCGAGCTTTTATTCAAGAACTAAAACATTAAATCCAAGATTTAGGATTGAAGTTGAGATTAAAGTGTATTTATATAATATATAATATAATATTTGTTTAATAGTATTAAATTAATATTTCAAGATACTCATATTTCCTTCATATATACTTATGTATATGTATATATATTTTATTATTTATATTTTTATACCATGCAAATTATTCAAATTCTATTTTTATGCTCCGTTAGTTTGTTTATTTAGACACCTACTATGACAAACTCATATTGATTTTTATCATAATCTATACATATAATAAAATTGTAACTAAGCCGAATCCGTACATTAAATATTTTTTGGAAAAACTTATTGAAATAGACATTATTATCGATACAGAAGCCGAATCTATAGTTTTTAGAATTTTTGTCTGTCTGTCTGTCTGTTACCGCATCACAAAAAAACTACTGGAGGGATTTTGATGAAATTTAGTATGGTGATAGCTGGTTATCCGGGTCAACATATAGGATACTTTTTTCCGCGGGAAAATATCTTATTTCTGAGAAAAAATACAAAATCTGCATTATAAGAGTATACTAATATGTAAAACCTAAGAATTTGCTTTTTGGTCATCTGAACGCGGGCGGAGCCGCGGGCAATGCTAGTCTGAAATAAAATCGTGAAAACTAATTAACATTATCTAAGACTGTATCTAAGACTGGACTGGGGGTACTGAATTTATCAATGTCTCCCTACACACAGTCTCTACTTCTATCACATGAGACGTATATGCCTACGTTATTTAATTATTTACATAATCTTAAAACATAGTTTGACGACACGTTTTGGCTCAGTGTGTAGTAACCCTACTTGCTATGGCAGTGGTTGCGGGTTCGAATCCCGCTGGGGGCATTCATTTGTGTGATGAGCACGAATGTTTGCACTCCAGCCATGGGTGTTTATATTTATAATATGTATGTATTTAAAGTTATATATATGTAGTGTATCAACTATCTGGTATCCATAATACAAGCCTCGTAGCTTACCATGGAACTGAGAGTGCTGTGTGTTAATGTCCCAACATATTTATTATATTTATTTATTTATACTTGATGGTAAACTGAACAAAATAACTTGAACGAAGTAATATAAACAAATCAACTTGTGTCAAACAAAAATAAACAAAAGAAAATAAAACAACAAGAGGCCAAAATCAATATAGGTGCGGTTTAAAAGGTTTCATTCGTAACAAAATTCTCCGCAGAGCTATTGAATGCAATAAAATTTTCTTGACAATTGAAACCATTAAAGAGCGTCACGAGCGCGCAGCTGAATGTTAATCACAGTGTAGTGTGAATAGAACAATCACAATGTGGAAAAGACCTCCCTTTTTTCTCCTTCCATTTATTTGAAACAAAGAAAACTTAGTAAGATTTTAAATGATGTTATTTTTACAATAAAATGAATATTATTTATTTCATTTGGAAACTAATGATGGTATATGTAATATCAAAATATTATTTTAGTAGATACTAACCGTTGACCCTCGCTTCGCTCGGATTCGCCTCTAGTAAAAGAAAAATGTATCCCACGGAAACCGTACATTTTTCCGGGGTAAAAATAACCCTTTGTACTATTCTGATATATGAATTATATTATTGTAAAGTTTCATTAAAATTCATTCAATAGTTTTTGTGTGAAAGAGTAACAAACATCCATACATCTATACATCCAGACATCCCATACATCCTCATGAAGTTTCGCATTTATAAAATTAGTAGGATTATATAACAAATTGAGTTGCCTTTAGACATAACTACGATCAGATTATAGATAAGCGATCGGTCGAAACATTACTAAATTTAAAAATACCGAATTTTTTAGCATGCTTTATCACGTGACGTGTAACGTTTCATTAAAACTAAAATGTACGTTTTAAATTAAAATGGATATAGTACGTTATCCTTAAGAGATAGACGTATGCCATCCTGGACTTTTCTGTAGACCTATATAAGATACACAATTCCACCATACATTATTTTGTTATATCTCAAAGGGTTTAGGCAGCGTTTTCGTTGAAAGCTCCCAGACGTCTTATTTTTTCCGACACCTCCAACAAATGTCGTTATATTTTACCCAATGTATAATAAATTTAACAAATTATATACTAAAACCTTTCTCTTGAATCACTCTATCTATTAAAAAAACCGCATCAAAATCCGTTGCGTAGTGTAAAGGTTCGCTTCGTATGTACACGTAAAATGAAACACCAAAACAGATTTGTACCGCACTTATCCACACGACGGTCGCAGCTCGAGAGAGCGGCTAGCGAGTCGCCAGCCGCGCTCCCCACCACCGACCGCCCCCCAGTAAGCGTGCTACGTTTATTTAACATAATACACTACATATCTACCTTTTACAAAAATTTGAAAAATTGAAATTATTATTATAGGCTACTCAACAGAAACACAATACTATATAATACTCAGAATTAGCACTAACAAAGTACTACATCAGACAAAAGTTAATCGATTATTCTTTTTCAATTAATATTTCCTCATTACCATTTCCGTCGATCTCTAAAGATTTATTTGGACAAATTTCCCATTTACCCTCGACCTTCTTCAAGTGTACGATGTTCCTACGAAGTCGTTTCCCATTTTCATCATTCACTACTTCAACGTCATTACCTTCCTTATTGACTACTGTATGTGGCGCATCATTGAATGTAGCAGATAATTTATTCTCCCTTACTGCGTTTTTAACATAAACTTTTTCTCCAACTTCAATATTTGATTCTGTAGCTTGTCTTTTCCTGTCTGCGTACTCTTTACCCTTCGTTTTCATTTCCGTATCTCTGTCCTTTGTTTCGAGATCTACTTCTGCGAACTCAATATCTACCACCGAAGGAAGCTTATCCCTGAATTTACGCCTGAAAAAAAGCTCAGCAGGAGGCTTACCAGTCACAGAATGAGGGGTGCTATTATACATGGTCAAATATTTAAGCAAATCTTCTTGCCAATTGGACTTTTGACTTTGACTTATACGTAACCGTTTTAATATGTCCCTGTTCTGTCTCTCAACCTCTCCATTTTGCTGTGGCCAATAAGGGATACTATGGAACAACTGAATACCGAATTCTTTGCAAAAATTTTCAAAATCTGTACTAATAAACTGTCGGCCGTTATCAGCAGTAATGCTTACCGGTGTGCCTAGTCGTGAAAATATCTCTTTAAGTATATTTATTGTGTGTGTAGAGTCAGTATTTTTTGTAATTTTTACTTCCTTATATCGACTATAATAATCTATAATTACTAAAAGGTAATGTCCAGTCGGCAAGGGTCCAAGATAATCTATGGCTATATCGATCCAAGGTTGTAATGGAAGCTCCCGTCTGCGCATAGGATTCGGGGGATTTGGAGCTGAGACCAGAGTGCAGCCCTTACAAGATCTGACGCAATTTTCCGCGTCCTTATCGATTTTGGGCCACCATACTTTTGAACGTAAACGTGTTTTCATTGCGACGATGCCCGGATGCCCTTCATGAGCTGCAGCTAAAACTTTTGACCTTAAACTAGATGGTATAACGATTTTATTCCCTCGCAAAAGCAAATTATCTTGAAAACATAATTCATGTTCAAAGATCTTGTAAGTGCTGACACTTTGTTCCCAATTATTGTTATAAACTCCATTCCTAACCAATTTAATTTCGGAATCACTCTCACAGGCTTGTGTCAGCTCACGCAAGGTGATTGCGGTAGGACGAGATTCGGTAACTACTAGATTTAAATAGTTGTCGTCATCAAAAGGTTGTGGATTCTGATTATTATCGACGCACAATCGCGACAATGAGTCTGCGATATTTTTCTTGCCCGGACTATAGACAACTTTAAAATTATACGACTGTAGGCGGAGAACCCAACGTTCGATTCTTGCACATGGCTTAGAATCTGGCCCGAATATTACCTCCAGCGGCTTATGGTCACTAACAAGTTCGAAACTATCTTTCCCAAACAAATACATGTCAAAATGTTCTACCGCCCACACTAGCGCGAGAGCCTCTTTCTCCGTTTGACAGTAACGTTTTTCACGGTCTGAGAGACTTTTGTTACCGTATGCAATTATTCGCGGCCCATTCTTACCGTGCTGGACGAGCACAGCGCCTAACCCGACTGGACTAGCATCCGCGTATACTTGGGTACGGTCTAGTGGATCATAATATCCTAAGGTTTTAATTTGAATCATAGCCCGTTTTAACCCATTAAATGCTCGTGAGTGTTTGTCACCCCAATGAGAAGTAATTTCGGCACCCTTATTTAGTTTTAATCTTAAAAGTTCGCGTAAAGGTTCAGTCCATGTTGCTAAATTAGGGATCCACTTTCCAACATAATTTACCAGGCCTAAAAAACTTTGTACCTCTTCAATGACCCTTGGCTCTCGAAACGACTCTATAGTTTTAATGTACTTATCTAAAGGTTTAACTCCATCACGAGACAATTTGTGCCCTAGAAATTCTATTTGTCTGACCCCAAAAACACACTTTGCATCATTTAACAATACATGGTTATCTTTTAAAACCTGTAAAACTTTTTTGAGCCTCGCCCCATGTTCAGCCACATTGCTGCCATAGACAACAATGTCATCTATAAAATTAACCACCCCACTACAAGGTAAAGCACTCTTTCTAAGTTTTTCTGAAAAAATTCAGGTGCACAGGAAATGCCAAACATGAGTCGCTTGTATCTAAACAGTCCCTGGCTACAAATGAAAGTTGTGATGTGTCTACAATCCTCGCTTAATTCTAACTGGTGGAATGAATTTTTTAAATCTAATTTAGAAAATATTTCGGCGCTTCTGAATTTTGGCATTAGCTGTTCCATGGTCGGTAAAGGGTGCTTTTCCCTAATAATGGCCTGGTTGGCTCGCCTCATGTCTACACAGATACGAATATCTCCATCCCCTTTTAGAACGGGTACCAGGGGAGAGATCCAATCAGAAGGTCCATTTACAGGTTCTATGATGTCTAAATCGACGAGCTCTTGAATTTTTTTATTAATTCTAGCCTCTAAAGGAATTGGAACTCTACGACAAGGTTGAGAGACCGGCTTGACAGACGTATCTATGGGAATGTGGATTTGGACATCTTTAAATTTAGGGAACCTACCATCAACTGCGTTTACTCCTATTCCTAACTTCAGGACTCCAAGTTTGGTAGCAGTGTCTTTTCCAAGCAAATTCCTTGTGCCGTTTTTTACAACATAAAACGTCGCTTTTACGCTCGGAAATCCGCTGTTAACCATTATGGTAGAATCAAATGCCCCCAGAAGTGTCAGAGGGTTTTGGCTTCCATAAGCCATAAAAGTCTTGTCCGGGCTATTTACTTGATTACCAACACGAATTTTCTTGCTTTTAAGAATATTCCAACTTATATCACTAACTATATTATATTTACTACCGGAGTCGATCAACATGTCAATTTCAACACCCCCAAGAATACATCTAATGGTGTCGTCACCTTCAATGTGAAAAATGTAATCGACTTCATCCGATTTATTTTTTGACTTTTTATCAGGATGAATAGTCTGATTGGCCTTAGACACATTGTCATTTACTTTGCGTTTATTTGCCCTGGTTCTACACTGTTTCCGGAAATGTCCAACGAAACCGCACTTAAGACATTTTTTATCACGGGCCGGGCAAAATCTACTGTCATTTGAATGATTACCACTACAACGGGAGCACGTATTTGAACTCGAACTCTTTTTACTTGAACGCGTCTCTAATCTATTCACTGATATGTCTTTACTAGGTCCAGGTAACCCGAAGTTATTAAGTTGCCGGTTTACAGTTTCTAAAGCATTAGCTTCAGATATAATTTTATCAAGTGTGACGTCATCGCCGAGAGTCAATATTGTCTTTCTTAATTTGGCTGACTCGCATTTTTCAGTGATTTGATCGATCATATGTTCGTCAGGGGCGGTAAATTTGCATTTAGAACTTTGATGACGAAGCCTAACCAGAAACTTTTCAAATTTTTCCCCATTTTCTTGTTTAATTAGCCTAAACAAATGGCGCTCATATACCCTACTTTGTTTGGGTGCAAAATATTCGTCCAATTTATTGATGGCAACTGTATAAATATCGTTGTTATTATCACTTAGGGCTTCCACGTGTGCTCCAGGAATATTATAATAAATTTCTTGGAGCGGTAACCCGCCCATATGTAAGAGCACTGCTCTTTTTGCTTCGGGTGTAGTTATATTAGTAGCTATCAGGTATAGCTCCAGTGCACGTTTCCATTTTTCCCAACGTAACCCCACAGAAGTTGGGTCACCGTCACAATCCAAGGATTCTAGTGGCGGTAAGTGTGACATTTTAAATTTTTTTTTTTTTTTTTTTGGACTACCTGTAACAAAGGATTAATGTCCTTTTATAGGTACCGTTCTGATTTTCATCAAACTACCTCTAGGCATAAATTAATCGATATTAGTCGACACACACGTCATGTTAGTTTACTAACATTAAACCCTTTAGGTACCGTTTGGTTACCCAAACTACCTCTGATAACCACGTGATTGTTGACAGAACAGAAGTAAATTAATTATACTACATACTAAATTACAGTGAATCGCTTGATAGATTAATTATTAAGTTATTGTAATTGTAATATTATCGTATGCTGCTAATTTAATAAAATAAACTATAGTTCAAACGCATAGATGCACACAGGTAAGTATTTAAATTTTTCTTTTATTATTTGTATAACTACAGTTATTATTTTATAACACTGATGTTCAAAACATTTATATATAATTTTAACAATTCCTTTTCTGTCAATAACTTTATTTGTGGTATATTTTGATGTACAGGTTACATCGCTTTGTCAACAACGGGTAGGTATTTAGGTACCAATCAAGTAACGAAATCAGCTTTGTTTTGAAATACTCCTTTTGCAACACCAATGCGCGTAAATTACATAAATTAATCAAAATATTGGTTATAATAAATTATTAATATAAACTAAATAAGTTATCCAGTTGACAGATGCCGGCACTTCGGTGTGCTTATGACGTCACGCACATAAATACTTTCACTTAGCTATTGTAGTGTAAGCAACGTATTTACATTAATCTATTTCAGAATGTCATGATTACTTAGGTTGATTTAATAACAGCATAGAATTCATATTAATACCCCGTTCCATATGCTACATGGAGTATTTCAATAAACAATAACCGATTAGTTAATGATTTACCTCTTAATTAACTTTGTTTTTCTCATGTTGGTACATACCTTCTACTTTTGTAGTCCTGTCACGGTCGCCACTTGTAAAGGTTCGCTTCGTATGTACACGTAAAATGAAACACCAAAACAGATTTGTACCGCACTTATCCACACGACGGTCGCAGCTCGAGAGAGCGGCTAGCGAGTCGCCAGCCGCGCTCCCCACCACCGACCGCCCCCCAGTAAGCGTGCTACGTTTATTTAACATAATACACTACACGTAGTTTTAAAGATTTAAGCATACATAGGGATATAGGGACAGAGAAAGCTACTTTGTTTTATACTATGTAGTGATAATAGACTGTTTTTTAAAATGTAATACAAGAGAAATATAATTTAAACAACTTGTATACATGAATCTTCGCATGCATTAGCATATTTTAAACGTCCTTTTATTAAATTATTTTCGCAGACCGGTTATAGTTATAAACTAGCGACTCACCCTCGCTTCACTCGGGTTCGTCCGTAGGTTATTCTTTAAATTAACATAATTTATTTATTTATGATCCGATTGAAATCTAACATATACTAAATTTTAAGTAAAGATTACTAAAATACATTAATAAAAATCGCACCCAAATCGGTTAAGTCATTTCTGAGATGAGCTCTCAAGAACGTACAGACAAACACACAAAATATTAAAATCATTGTTTTGGGTTCTCTTACGTTATTGAATACCCCCAATAATAGTTTTTTCTCAAATATCTCCAACGTACAGACGGCGATCAGTTACACTTTTATTATATGTAATAATATGTAGGTTACAGATTATATCAGCTTGTGCTCGCAGCTACGCTCAAGTAGTTTTTTATCTATAAATTGATTCTAGAAGTCGCAACGCAATATTTAAATTACATAATATAATAATTGTTATTCAACATGCTATAAAATTTCTAAACGAATTTTTCAAGAGTTAGTTCCATAGATTAAAGCATTTAAACGAATAAACAAAAATATCTTCAAATATATTTCATTAGTTCCTTTTAATTTACATTATTATCTATTTTACCATTGTATTTTTATTATAAAAAGATAGTTTTTGCTTGTTGTTGTTATTTAAGAAATACATATATTTCATAAATAACACTGGTTATTGAAAATTAAAAGTATACGAATTGAGTGCTCAAAAAGCTTCACGTGAGAAGCCCATCATTTTCAACTTAAAGACGTACTCAACAAAGTTGATTCCTCTCACATCTTGACTGAATTGTCTTAAATACTTTGATAATTTCCCTTAACATAAAGTAGAAGCTGTATTTTCGCAGTTCCTTTGTCATTAACAGGGTAAATTGTTTTTCCTGTGCTCGAAAATGTCTTGGTTAGATCTTGATTAAGTGGTAAGCTTGACTAATTCCCGCCCTTTGTAGGTTTCTTCATCCACTAATTATAAGCTTGTGGAGCTACAAATCTAATTACACCACCTCATTATGACTTTAGGATGGCCAAATGATTATAATTAAAACTTTCAACCCAATATTACTCATTCGTTTGATTACGACAAAGTTATTGCTGGCTTAAGTTATAATTCGCAGTATTTATATAGTCGTCAATCTATATATATAATAAAATTGAAACTGAACGGAATCTGTACATTAAATATTTTTCGGAAAATTTTATTGAAATAAACATTATTATCGATACAGAGGCCGAATCTATAGTTTTTAGAATTTTTGTCGGTCTGTCTGTCTGTCTTTTATCGCATCACAGAAAAATCACTGAAGGGGTATTTAGATGAAATTTGGTATGGTGACAGCTATATATATAGGATACTTTTTATCACGGGAAAATTTCGCATTTCTGAGAAAAAAACAAAAACTGCAATATAAGAGTATAGTAATATGTAAAATCTTAGAATTTGGTTTTTGGTCATCTAAACGCGGGCGGAGCCGCAGGCAATGCTAGTAGTCTATATAATACAGTATTTTTTTCAATCTTTCCACTCCGAGTTACCATAAGAATAAAAAATCACACAATCTGGAACTTCGCTCCAACTTTAATTTAACCTCACTTTTTTCTTTTATACTATTTTGCAATTAAATTTACATAGCTATGAAACTTAATACCTTTAAAAATTACACAGGCTATGTTTTTATCCGTTTTAAGCGAATGATTAAAGAACATCTCGACTCATACCTAGAACGTGTCGATAGATATTATTAGCAATATTTAATATTTATTTATTATGTGTACATATTTATTTGTTTATTTATGCATATATACATATGTATATATTTAGATTTGCTAAAAAAATATTGTTAATTAAAACGAGTACATCCCCTTCCCGTTGAACTTTTTTGGATTTTCCTGAACTCAAAATTTGCCTGGACAAGATCGCTAGCTCGGTGATAAGGCGGATATTGTAGAGCTTTTTGTATTTTTATATATTCTAGTCTATATATGTTCATGGATAATGGTATATAGTAAAGAGCATTTTAGTTATATACTGTATGTATGCCAGCCTTTTTTACCATATATTGAATTTTGGCAGTTTTTCTAAGATAAAATAATAACGTAATACAGTAATTCAAATGCTAACGCTTGCAATAAATATGTTTTATTAGGAAATTAAAATCGTAATCTTCTTTGCTTTACGCAGCCAGTTAATGTTTATATGATATATTTAGGGCGCCTCAAAAAATATTGTGCAAACTTTAAATACTTATAGCTTTTCTTTTTGGTTATAGACTTATGGAATCTACATACAATTTTAAACCGTGGTCGCAATAAAAAATTGTAAATGACACAACCAAAGTCCCTCTTATCAAATCCAGATGTTTCGCTTTTCCTTTCACCTATAATATACTTCTAAATCTAACATTATCACAAATAACTCGCACGCCATATTACTTTGACAGAACTATGTAAGCAACCTTACTATATAAAAGGCTATATCGTAATTAGCTGAATGGGAGTACAAAAAGAACAAAAACATAATATGTAGTCTATACATATAATAAAATTGTAACTAAGCCGAATCTGTACATGAAATATTTTTTGGAAAATCTTATTGAAATAAACATTATTATCGATACAGAGGCCGAATGTATAGTTATATTTTTTGTATAGAAAAACAACTGGAGAGATTTTGATGCAATTTGGTGTGGTGATAGCTAATCAGCTATATATATATATATATATATATATATATATATATATATATATATATATAGCCCGGATAATCATCCGGGTCAATATATAGGATACTTTTTACCGCGGGAAAATATCTCATTTCTGGGAAAAAATACAAAAAATGCAATGTATCAGTATACTAATATGTAAAACCTAAGAATTTGGTTTTTGGTCATCTGAACGCTGGCGGAGCCGCGGGTAATGTTAGTTCTTTATATAAACGTTATAGTGAGTTAAAATACAACATTACATTAAAGTGATGAGTGCTCTTTTCATATCACTAACATATTCCAGTGGGACGACAATTCCACACGCTAGTGAGAAATCAGCCCCATGTCCGGGCTATTAACTAAACTAAGCTCAACTCGAATTTCGAACTCAGGACCTCGGGATCTGCAGCCGTACATGCTAGCCACTATACCACCGAGACTGACCGACCGATATTAAAACCTCACGTTACCTACCTACCTACCTACACGTAAACGATAAATGCTTACAATTATTATCATTTTGGTTAATCTGCTACTGATATGAGAATTTAGCTACAAAATAAAAGGTTTATATTTACTCTTATTACACTCTTTTCTATTAACTTTTCATGTTTAGTAAATTCGAAAAAATATGTTTTACGCAGATTCATAATATCCGATGAAGAAATTTTATAAAGTATTTTATGTTGTACTCTCACCTACTATTAAAACGAGTCTCTAAAGGCTGAAAAAGTTAGACAATGAAAATACGGATCGGATTCGCCTGCAAAGGTTATTAAAATTCTCCATGTTCCACAATGTCGTCCACAAATATATATTTTCATTTCATCTGAATAATTATACGTTACAATAAATATATATATATATATATATATATATATATATATATATATATATATATATATATATATATTTAAGTAATATTCAAGAAAAAAATTTGCTGTAGGTATATTACAAGTATTCACTGTCAAAGTTTTTAGGTCACAAGGTCCAGTATTTTGGCTTGAGAATGATATCACTCAAGGTAGCTATAATATTGTCAATATATTAACTCTCATGCTATTCAATATAAAAGATTTACGAATTTTTCACTAGATTAAAGGCCTAACGAGTATTATTTATCTACAGCAGGTCACGCCGGACTACCTTTTCTTTCATAAATCAGCAGAGTGCGTGACATCACGTCGACGATCGATGTGTCGATCAAAACGTGACAAACATTGTTCAAAGCTACTGCGTACTAAAATATTTTTTGTGGCTTTTTCGAGCACAGTATATTTTACTTTTGCATATCAATGGTTGAGATAAGTTATTTATTTTATTAAGATAAAATCAATCGCAAGGTCATACCTTACATTTTTTAAAATTTTGTCTGTCTGTTACCGCATCACAAAAATACTACTAGACGGATTTTGATGAAATTTGGTATGGAGATAGCTGATTATCCGGGTCCAACATATATGATACCGCGGGAAAATATCTCATTTCTGAGAAAAAATACAAAAACTGCAATGTAAGAGTATACTAATATATAATAAGCCTAAGAATTTGGTTTTTTGTCATCTGAACGCGGACGGAGCCGCGGGCAATGCTAGTTCATCTATAATTCTATTCCATTGCTAAAATTATATCATACGTCTCTTTTACTCTTAAAATATCATTTCACCTATACTCATCTTGCAAATCCCACATACATATCAAAAATAATAACTAATCGAAACGTCAAAAATTATTCGTATATTGCAAATATTAATATTTTTTGTATATAATAATTGTGGGTTTTACTACATGCAAAAAAATATTAAAACAAAAATGCAGTATTTTATGAAGATCGTTGTCATAATTGATTGCAACTTTTGCATAAAAGTATATTTCTACGAGTACTTGATGCTTACTCATAAACTTAGTAAAAAAAAGGTTTGGAAGAATATGAGAATAATACTTTATTAAACGCTATTAATACTAAACGCTCTAAGCGTAAAAAAAACATGGTGTGATTAAAACTCACCGTATATTAACTTCTAGGAACCCGTACCCGAAAAATTGATCGGAAAACCATTACTAAGCCTTTGCTGACTGCCATTTAATACGTATGTTACGCTGTACGCAGTGGCAGCCCAGTGATGACACTCTCGTTTGGCAAACCATGTAAAGCAGGTTCAAATCCCGGATCCCGCACCTCTGATATTCTCATGTGCGAATCATTTTTATCACGACTACCACTTGCCTTATGGTGAATGAAAACGATGTGAGGAAACCTGCATGTCTAAAAAAACCTAATAAGTTCTCAAATGAGATGTGAAGTCCATTCCACCAATCCGCATTTGGCCAGCGTAGTAAACTATGACCTGATCCCCTTGCATTGAAAGAAAAGAAAAAAGCAAGAGAGGCCCGTGCTCAGTAGGGGGACGTTAAAAAGGGCTGAATAATGTTATAACTAGAAAAAGGACATCTTAGGGTATTCCCTAAACAAAGTCATTACTGCGTTTTTTAAGCTCTATCGTCAAAACCAAAATATACATTAGTTCATAAGTAGGTATATAATTTATTCTTAAGTATGAAGCTCTTAAGCATAATTATTAATAATAAAAATTAAAGAAGTGTAAGTTGGACTCCGGCTAGGCATTTAAATCGCTATTAAATATAAAGCCTTATGTTTTTGTAATAACATAACGTCAAAATATTACAGGGTGGTACTCGTACTTGACCAATTTTTTATATCTTAGTTCTTACTCATATAGAGTGTAAATTGTAACTGCAATATATGTTTTACATCAGTTTCAGTATAGTTACACTAAACGATAATCTCTATATACTTTACGACAATACGTTGCCACTACGACGAACGATTTTAATTATTTTACTAAAAGAGAAAACTAAAAAATAACCACATTTAAAACAAGGCAGGTCCAAAATTACTATTGTAATTGAAATATAAAGAAAATATTTATATTATTTAATGCACAATGTAACGATATACAAAATATATCTATACATATAATAAAATTGTAACTAAGTCCGAATCTGTACTATAAAAATTTTTTGGAAAATGTTATTGAAATAAATATTATTATCGATACAGAGGCCGAATCTATAGTTTTTAGAATTTTTGTCTGTCTGTCTGTTACCGCGTCACAGAAAAACCACTAGAGGGATTTTAATGAAATTTGGTATGATGGTAGCTGGTTATCCGGGTCAACATATAGGATTTTATTACAGTGGGAAAATTCTCATTTCAGAGAAAAATTACAAAAACTGCAATGTAAGAGTATACTAATATGTAAAACCCAAGAATTTGGTTTTTAGTCTTCTGAACGCGGGCGGAGCCACGGGCAATGCTAGTTAATTATAAAGCAATTATATCTTGGGTTTGCTCTCTTCACGTACATCCTAAGGCTATCTGAATGTATATTTAACAGTAAATCAGGCGCGTGCTACCACGAATCGGTGTGAAATGTCTCATTATGCCGAGCTTTTGTTTCAACCATAAATTTTACTTGAGATTGTTTCATTTTTCAAACGTCTTTATAATTAATTATTTTCCCATATTTATGCCATTAGTATGATTATATTTCGAATGTCCCTTTGTACGTTCTAAAATATAATGGAGGGAGGAATTTTTGGTTATGACATAATGCATTGTTAAAATGGTAGAAACTGTTAACTATTTTTGCAGGAAATTTCGTAGATTCCCTTCAAAGCACCGTATGTGCTCCCGAAAATTGCTTCATCGACTCGAGAATTGAACAGTCAAGAGCGGCTCTTGAATTATGCAAAGTACGCAGCGGAAAAATTGATATAAAAATTGCTCGTAAAGCATAAAATTAAAAAGTGGATCCCGGACGGTGTTGCAACATGCTAAATACCTGTCGTATTTCAAGCGCCATCTGTCGCCGACAGCACTGAGACTGCCGCGTTTAATTTATTAACCAATTTGCTGAACGCTCCGAACCGCGTTCCACTCGCTATTTTGTTTCTTGACTTAATAAATTTGAAGTCATAATCCGTGAAAGAGTATTTTTCATAGCGGTGTAGGCGAGACCGGTATTAATATAATTATATTAAACGCCCTTTCTATTCAAATTTACATTTTTCGTGAACCCAAACATAATCCTACGAGAATAAGTAAAAAAATATGCTGCTTCGGTGCTTAATAATGCTTTTTATAGGGAGTTCAATATTGTAATTACATATTTTAATTAAAATATAAATATCCCTATATTTTTGAACATTTTTATTAATTTCGTTTTATGGATCTGAAATTACTTTTTATGTTCAGAATCTTACACGTAAATTAAAATAAACGGAACTTTTCTATTTACAACAAAAAGTCTTACTCATATACCTACTGTAGTAAGTACTTAATAAGCTTAACACGACACTGATATTTTACATACATCTATCTATACATATAATAAAATTCTAACTAAGTCAAATCTGTACATTAAACATTTTTTGGGATATCTAATTGAAATAGACATTATTATCGATACAGAGTCCGAATCTATAGTTTATAGAATTTTTGTCTGTCTGTCTGTTTTTCTGTCTGTCTGTCTGTTACCGCATCACAAGAAAACCACTGGATAGATTTTGATGAAATTTGGTATGATGATAGCTGGTTATCCGGGTCAACATAAAGGCTACTTTTTACCGCGGGAAAATATCTCATTTCTGAGAAAAAATACCAAAACTCAAAAACTGCATTGTAAGAGTTACTAATTATATGTAAAACCTAAGAATTTGGTTTATGGTCATCTCAACGCGGGCGGAGCCGCGAGCAATGCTGGTAAAACTATAAGAGTCAAAGTACAACTTCTTATTTTTTTCACGAATCTCAATTGGTTCTTGTGAGTTGTTATTATAATGCAAAAAGTGACACAATGAACGTAAAATACAGTAAAATGATACAGTTGCTTCCATATTATCCAGTTGCATGTTAGCCTAGTGGATAGCATGTACGGCTGCAGATCGAGAAATCGTGAGTTCAGATCCCAGGTTGGGCCAAATCAGTTATTGAGTTTTTGGTCCGAGTAATAGTCTCGAGTTATCAGTAGGCGGTGTGGCTTTACCGGACGTTAACCAGTCCGTCCTGCGCCTTATCTCTCACCGATCGTGTCGAACTGTCGTCCCACCTGAGTAAGAGCCGCCATAACATCCATAATTTAATATTATAAATGTGTAAGTGTGTTTGTTTATGTGACCATCTTTCACGTCGAAACACAGTGACGAATTTGCATGATTTTTTGTGTGGAGATAGTTAGAGGACTGGAGAGTGACATAGGTTACTTTTTACCACGGGAGATTATCTCTTTCCCATGGCAAAAGACGTTATTATACAACCCATAACAACCATCATACCTCTGTACATATCTAATATACTCGGTATAGTCTATCTAGTCGAAACGGGGGTAAATCGCTAATAATAATATAAATGTGAAGACGTGTTTCTATGTTTGTTTATCGTTCTATCATGTCGAAACGGAGTGATATGATTTTTAGTAAGGAGATAGTGGCACTAATTTTTACAGCGAGAAAATATCATATTCCCACAGAAAAATCCATGATTACTATATGTTATCATAATAACGAAAAGTGTGGGCCACCAAGTACACAATAAAACCAAATTTTGCATATTCCCTACATAATCTACACCACAAAAATATATGGCAGATGCATGAACGTGATATAAAATGAGAACTAACCAGAGAAACACGAAAGTAAATCACAAATCAAGCGTGAACAAATAAAACAACGCTATATAGAAACCTAGCAATATTTTCCTTACAGTTGAATTTCCTATAGCAAAAAGTAGGAAATTAACAGTTAGTGTTCCCATAAAGCGACCGACATGACTTTGTAAGCATTGAGTGCTTTCAGCTATTACATTAACTCGTCCATTAACCGCATTCGAAATCAGAATCTTTTGTTGACTTACTAGAATTGGTGTTGTCGAAGATCTAGGATAAGATGCTAAAGAAATAAACACATTCGAAACTATTGTTCTTTAGACTCCATAAAAGGTGCTAAAGGTATAATGAAGCAATCCTAAATAGTTACGTTCGGAAACTAATCACTCGTACATAAACAGACTTACGTATAACATTATTTTCCATTATATTTTTGTGTAAGAAGCTTTCTTTAGTACTAGTTAGATCTCGTTGAAATATTATTACATTTTTTATTAATTTACTCTATACATGTAATAAAATTCTAACTAAGTCGAATCTGTACATTAAATATTTTTTGGAAAATCTTATTGAAATAGACATTATTATCGATACAGAGTCCGAATCTATAGTTTTTAGAATTTTTGTCTGTCTGTCTGTTACCGCATCACGGAAAAACCACTAGAGGGATTTTGATGAAATTTGATATGATGGTAGCTGGTTATCCGGGTCGACATATAGAATACTTTTATCGCAGGAAAATAACTCATTTCTGAGAAAAAATACAAAAACTGCAATGTAAGAGTATAATAATAATAATAATTTAGCCTTTTTATTTCCTTAATAAAATTACATTAATAGTATTTTTATAGAGCATGCACTTAGTATATAACAATTTTATAAAAAAAACAAAAAAAGAAATAAAATCTTTTTAAATAGCCTGCACAATAAACAAAAACTTATGTAAGAGTATACTAATATGTAAAACCTAAGAATTTATTTTTTGGTAATCTGAACGCGGGCGGAGCCGCGGGCAATGCTAGTAATTTCATAAAGTCGGACATTATAGCAGCCCGTATACTCACTAAGTCCATTGAAATTTATTTTGCAAGCATTTGAATTCATAACAAGGCAAATATCTCTATCGGCTATATGTATTTAAATATTTGATCTGGTTTACACAAAAGCGCAACATTGAATCAACGTTCATAATATAATAATTTAAACAAATATTATGAAACGCATAAATTAATTATGTAACTTTATATATATATTAGAATTTATGATATTTTGGTTCATTAAAAATTCATAGGTTGATTTTTATCGCTACAGCTCAAACGTACAAAATTCTCACAACTGAGTACTGATAGTCAACACTAGACGTTGCGTTGCCCGTCTCTGCTGTTATATATATATGTGTATATATATATATATATATGTATATATATATATATATATATATATATACTTAGTGATTTTTATTTCCTTTTTATTCTGTGAAACCGCTTGTACATTCAGGTTGGATTAATCTTACGAATTTTGTCTAAGCAAATCTTTCAGTAATAATGATCTATGAAAAAAATATTTACTGATCAATGACTGCATCCTTACAATTCTACGAAAAGGCCAATTTATTATGTCTTTCCTCCCATTTTTTTGCTAAAACACAGGAGATTGTAAGACTCTTTCTCTGTAATACCTCAACAGAACTCTAACGGCACTATACACTGGAAAGTTCTAGAATCACTCAAGCATTTACTATAATGAGGCATGAAAGGGCACGAACCACGCGCCGCCTCCGTCATTAGAGTCCTCTGGAATCTTAGATACACGTATATACTTAGTAATATCTGTGGCCATTTAGCTATGACAAAATTAATATTTAACATCTTTGCTGGAAGCCGCTGTCTCGCAAGAGCAAAAATGATGATATATTTTCATTATTTATCATTATGAATCTATGTATATAAGTCGCTTAATCTTATTTATGCAAATATTATATTTATATGATAAAAGTGGTAAATGTTGTTGTATTTAAATAAGATAAATAAATACGTAAATAAATCAATAAATAATAAAATTAATAAATGTTAAATATTTGTAAAGTAAAAAACGAACAGTTGAATATTTATTTTTATTATCAAAGTCCGATAGTAACCTCCAGCCGCTACAAAGTTTTTATAAAAGCAACTCTATAACAATATTGAATATTTACTCGTATCCAATATTTGTTGTTAAGTTATCAAACATAATAAATTATTTTGAAGATTTTTGGAAAAAAAAAAATGGAAGGAAAACATTCAAACATATAAGAGAATATATATATATATATATGTTATATATATATATATTAAAATTCATTATAAAATGCTTGTTATAATAAAATTTTCATCAAATATTTTAAATCTAAACAGACTTCGTACTTCATGAATTTTAAGTTATTGTAGCTCAAGTTGGAAGAAATGTTAGAAGATAAATAAAGGCACGCCACGATCAATCTTAAAAATATACACTAGCATATTTTACAGCTCCTTTTTAATATAACGTTGGTTTATCTCTATAATATAATAGGTAATCTGACAATCTAAAATTTTATATCCATTTTAAAAATAAATTAATTTGCAAAATACCGAAAAAAACCTGTTTGGATTTTTTTATCCTCTATTATTATTTTTAGGACTAATTTAAAAAGTCGATTAAAAGACTGAAAAGTCACAAAAAATCATAAATCGATATCTTTGTACACTCTTACATCTTTAGAATATATGGATTTATACTTGGTAAAAGGAGGGAACATAGCGATTCCTCGCTTTGCTTTTTTAAACCAATATCGAGACAATGTTTATTAGGTGAAAAAATAAATACTATTTCGTTAAACTAAACTCAAGTCGAGCAAATATACTCGTAATAATAATAAAAAAATAATTAAGTTCTTTAAGCATCCCACTGCCGGACATGGGATTTACATTACATTTAGGTACATTTAGTATAGTTATATAATAGGTACATTTAGTTAGTATAAGTTTAGTTAGTAAAGATATAATAGGTACTAATTTAGTTAGCATAAGTTGTAGCGGAAATCACAATAGGTTCAATAAACATTATAATAAAAATTAAATCATAGAACGTTATTCGAACCGATTGCGAGTCTTTTGAAAAGCAAAGACATATTTCGCCCACCGCGACTCCATACAGTATGTAGCAATAATATAATGCTAGCGTTATTTACTTCATTCAACTTCAAATGTCATGTCACGAATGTACAGATTTAACTTGGAATTTTTTGGACGCCTGCTTCCTGTTAAATATTTACAATTTTATTTTCGAATGTACCTAGTAATTTAAACGAAATAAATAAATAAATAAATAAAAAGTATTTATTGCCATAAAAACAGTAAAAAAAGTTAACAGAATCAGTAAAGCTTAAAGTAACTTATGGCAAAGCGTAATAACTCAGCTAATGCTGCTAAGACCTAAATCTCAAGCAGCGCTGATTTTCAGTTATATATATAATTATATATTTTATTTCCATTATATTATTGCAAACTTTGATAAACATTAAAAAAACTAATATATGCACATGTGATAAAATTAAACAACGCATATTATATAGAAATATTTTGTTTTTGATAACATAATAATGGTCAAATTATATTTTTAACACACACCACATTTTCCTTAAATTTTTTTTATAAAATGCAATTTTATTATTGTAATTAATGTTAATTATTCATACATTATAAAAAATATATCGATATTAGTATTAAGAATCGAAAACAATAGAATTTTTCATCTACGAAGCGTAACATTTACAAACAAAGCTCGGTATTAGGCGACGGAAACCTAAGGCTACATGGCGTGACAGCGACAGGCGGGTAACAAGATAAGCGCCCTCACGCGAGCCGCCGTCCGTCCCTCGGTCCGTCCACTATAATCTTCTAAGACGCTGCAATACTTAAGCCACGCTGCAAACAGGCTGTATAATTTCTTACATTATTGGGCAGCAATATAAAATTCATACCTCGAAGATTTTATTTTCGACAAGTATATATTTGTAAAAAAGCTCAGAGATAGGAGAAATCCTTAAGGGGATTTACTGTGACAGGTAGATAATAAGATAACTGTCCGTCGGCGTCGACCATCTCTTTTTACGTTTTCTAAATTCTTTAACACGTTATAGTCTTAAAGTACAAGTATATGTAGGTTATAGGTTTATCAATGAAATAATATAAAAATTGAACAGTTGTAATCACTAAGATACTGAGTGCCGATTTTCGCACGAATGCTATCTTCCTTTGTTAAAGTCACTTAGTGAGGTGACAGCGAGAATTTGTTACAGTTATCGATATCGATGGACAATAGGCGAAGTTATTCACTATCGTGTTAACGTTCGGAATCGTAAAAGTTAAAAACATAGACTCGTCAAAGTGCTATTACTATAATACGGATCTCAAGTTAGATTTGTATATTATATTTTTTAAACACCTCTTAAAAAGGTTACAAGAAAATGAAAAAACAAAACACTCGATAGGCTAGAAGAAAAAAATATTTTGATGACACAGAAATTGGTGGCTTAGATCCGTCATTTCGGTTTTTAGTGATATTCATATACCCTATGACACTCGGGTTATCAAGACATATCTCATCAAAATCGGTTAAGCCGTTTAGTAATTACATGGGGTTTCATCACAAACCAAGAAGAATTAGTTCAAAAAATTGTCAATAGATGCCAGTACATGTATAGATTTGTTATTAACGTTAAAATAACAAAAGATAAAAAAATAGATCCCAAAAATATATATTATTGTTTCAAAAAATATTCTAAGTAAAGAGAAAAGAAATAATGTGTCCGTAAATCAAAGGCTAATTTTACTGATTATTGAAATATCAGCAATCAGATGATGGATTAATAATGTATATTCACAAAAGGCGCTTTTATATGTATTTTATGAATTGTTTCTCACGGTTAAAAATTTTTAAAATCACCGATTTTTTTATTCGAATGCAGAATAAATTTTATAATATTTACCATTCGTTAGTTTGTACATATTTATAAAATAAAACAGTTAAACTATTTGCGAATCAACGACATCTATTATCTATTCTAAGCAAAAATAGCCCGCAGAATAACCCAAATTAGCGCTATCCAATTTCTTTATATGGGATGAGGCATCTGTAGTAGTGTTATGTGATCTACGGTAATTGAGAGAGAACATAAGATCGGACGTACATACATACAGGTCAAACACATAACCGTACTTTGGGCTTAGCCGCAGTCGAGTAAAAAGCGATAAACACGCCTTCATATTATATCTTACTAATATTATAAATGTGAAAGTTTACATATTTGGATGTTTGTTACTCATTCACGCCAGAACAGCTGAATGGATCTGGATGAAATTTGGCACAAAGGTAAATTATAGTCTGAAATAGCACATAAGCTATTATTTATCCCGGAAAAATGTACGATTCCCGTGGGATAAATTTGTTTTTGTTTTTCAATCTTTAATAAAGATTATTATTAATAAATTTTTCCTACATGTAACATAATACTAAAGCGATATAGTAATTATTTCAAGCCTTTTGAATGCAACCGATATAAACTTCAAATGACATTGTTTCTAACTGCATTACCTATTAATTATCGGTTGCAAGCACATAAAAAGTTTATTCCGTCTTGATTAAAATTTAATCTTGTTATATAATACTAAAAAAATTTAACTCAATTTTGTGTGCTTCTTTCTTGAAATATATCAAATAGTACCTAGCATTGGTTTGCATGTTGCAAAGCTATTATTTAAACTCAAATCGTGCATCTATAGATTTTTTAAAAAACGCTATTTCTAGATTTCTTTTTACCATTTATCTTATTTTAAGATTAACCATGGAATAATTTGGTCTTATTAACTTTCTCTTTCACAGCTCTAATTGTGTTACATTACAAAGACACTTACCGAAAACAACCAAAGTCACCTTTTAGAACACTCTCACTTAGAATTTTAATCTTTTAAAGTTTGCTCCAGTTTCTTGTGAGTTACTTTTAAAAAGGCTGGTAACAGAGCCAACAGAAGCTTTCTTGAATATTATATTGCAACTAGATATTCTTTACATATTTACTTATATAAGATAATGTACATAGAGGTCAAATCATGGACCTTATTTTCCATCTCCATGTAAATGATAAGTTATTATTGAGAACTCCATATTTTTTAATCATTAGCCTACTAATATCTATACATATAATAAAATTGTAACTAAGTCGAATCTGTACATTAAATGTTTTTTTTTTGGAAAATCTAATTAAAATAGACATTATTATCGATATAGAGTCCGAATCTATAGTTTTTAGAATTTTTATCTGTCTGTTTGTTACCGCATCCCGAGAAAACCACTGGACAGATTTTGATGAAATTTGGTATGATGATAGCTGGTTATCCGGGTCAACATATAAAATACTTTTTACCACGAAAAAATATTTTATTTCTGAGAAAAAATACAAAAACTGCATTGTAAGAGTATACTAATATGTAAAACCTAAGAATTTGATTTTTGGTCATCTGAACGCGGGCGGAGCCGCTGGCAATGCTAGTAGTAAATATAATTTTAACTGTTAAATTATTATATCAATATCGTTGACATTAGTCTATTATTCTAAATTTAAGACCTCACTCAAAGTCTACAATTTATACAGAAGCTTTATATTATACTTTTTGTGTGAATATTCATGAACTGTTTTATAAAGAGACCTCAGCTTCCTTTGGCTACGTAAACGAATGTTGAGTGACTTTACAGTTCCCTAGCTGAGCAACCACCGGCATCGCTTGGAGACGCATTACGTCCTACTATCCACGCTATAAAGTAATTTATTTATACTGTCATAGGACGCAATATATTAGGAATTCTTGGAGAGTTACATCTAAATTCAACTAAGTTAGAAGTTATGAAGCTTATTTTTGCATAAACAAACAGGACAGTAAGTTACAATTGAGTTGAGTTTATTTATATTTCTATTGGCCATAATACTATTGAAACGCAGTTAGACTTTTTCTACGAGTGACATTTATTACTTTTATTTTTAAGACGGCCAATATACATTAAAAACTTATTTTGATAAAAAATAACACACTCCCTTTATCAAAATAATCTAAAATTTAAAAATAAAACAAACTAACTCAAAATTCAATGAAGTATACATATAACACCTAAACAATCCAAAAACTTAACATGTTTAGCTGAATTTAAACATTTTGTCAAAATATCTGCTGGCATATTTGACGTTTCTAAATAAATAATTTTAATAATATTATTTGACACAGCATCTCTGACAAAATGGTACCTTATATCTATATGCTTGCTTCTTTTATGGAACATTGAATTTTCAGTCAATTTTTTCGCACTCTGATTGTCATTATATAAAATAATAGGTAAATTTACATGACCAGTTAATTCTATCAAGAGATTTTTTTAAGTAAATCGCTTCTTTACTCGCTTCACATATGGCCATGTATTCCGCCTCAGTACTAGACAATGCTACGGTGCGTTGTTTCTTACTTTCATAAGATACAATACTTCCTGACATTTTAAAATAGTACCCAGTATAAGATCTTCTATCTATTACGTTTGACCCCCAATCTGCATCTACATAGCCTTCTAAATCACAACTATCTTTTTTATATACTAAACCATACGACTTTGTTTTCTTTAAATATCTTAGAACTCTTTTAGCTTGTACCCAATGAGTAGAATCATAGCAACTGTTAAATTGGCTAAGATAACTAACGCTATAAGATATATCTGGCCTAGTTAATACTGATAAATACATAAGGCTTCCTATTAATTGTTGGTATGGATACAATTTATTAACGTTTACAGCCTTTTCGAGTTTTAAATTTGTTTCCATAGGAGAATCGCAAGTTTTACAATTCGTCATATTAAACTTAATTAATAGCTGATCTACAAATTTTTCCTGATCAATAGATATAGAATTTGAATTTATTTCTACTCGCATCCCTAGGCATAGCCTTAACTGACCTAAATCTTTAATTTTAAATCTTGCTTTCAACTCTTTCTTTAAGTCATCAGTCATACTTTTACTATTAGAAAATATAAAGAAATCATCTACAAATATCGTTACAATTATTTTATCCGAATCTACATTTTTAGTGTACAAACATGGCTCTAATTTAGATTTTGCATAACCAAGTTCTTTCAAACAATCATCAACTCTTTTATTCCAAGCTCTAGCCGACTGCTTTAAGCCGTATATTGCACGTTTTAATTTCAATACCTTATTTTTGTTACAATATAAATTAGCAGGAACTTGCATATAAACATTTTCATCTAAATAGCCATTTAAAAATGCCGTGGTTACATCGAGATGAGTAATATCTAACTTAAGTTTAACACTTAGTGCAAATAAAAGTCTTAAAGTTGAATATCGCAAGACAGGTGAATAAGTCTCTTTATAATCTACACCTTCCTTCTGCGTAAATCCTTTCGCGACTAGTCTTGCTCTATATCTTACATTATTTTCACTATCATATTTCTTTCTAAAGACCCATTTACATTTTACTAATCTATCTGCCTCTTTTGCATCCACAAACTCCCATGCATTGTTTTCATCGAAAGCTTTTAATTCTTCGTCCATTGCTTCCTTCCATTTTTCATTTTCTGGTCCATTCACAGCATCATCATAAGTAATTTCTCCATAGATTTCTGGATCATCCACCGCACACAAGTTACTGTAACCGTATCTATCAGGTTGTCTTCTTTCACGTTTTGCTGGTAATATTGGTATTTTTTGTTCAGTAATATCATTATCTTCTTCTGAATGTGCATTAAAGTAATCTTCTTCACTTGCGCTAGTACTGGATCCATCGTATACATAAGTAGGATCAGTAGTGTTACTGACTGCTGTTAGGTCATTTTCAGATATATCAGGTGTTTCCTCTGTCTGTACACATTCTTCCCTCTTACTGTCAACTACAGCTTCTACCATGTCTGAGTTTTCCTTTTCCTCCATGATAACTACATCTCTGCTTATAGTGACTTGTTTTGTTTCTGGATTATACAGCCTATACCCTTTTACATTATCTGAAAATCCGACTAAGATGTATTTGGAAGCTTTCTTATCCCATTTCTGTCTTTTATTCTTTGGAACATGGACCATAACAGAGCTACCAAATATTCTAATATGGCTCATATCAGGTTTCCGCCCTGCCCATTTCTCATAGGGTGTCATTTGGTCTAGTCCTGAGGCCGGCGTCCGGTTTTTAAGATAGACTGCCGTGTTTACAGCCTCAGCCCAAAAAGATTTATTTAATTTTGCGTCAAATAGTAAGCATCGTGCTCGCTCGACTATAGTCCTATTTAGACGCTCACAGAGACCATTCTGCTCTGGAGTATACGGGTTGCTCTTCTGATGTATAATGCCAACTTTTCTTAAGTATTTCTCCATTTCATTAGAGCAATACTCCCCTCCATTGTCAGTTCTCAATGTTTTAATCGTTACTCCCGTTTGATTCTCAACTAATCTCTGAAATTCCTTAAAACACTGTAATACCTGGGATTTTTCCTTTAAAAAATATACAAAGGCCATTCGACTTGCGTCATCAACGAAAAGAAGGAAATATCTTGCTTGACCAATCGAGCGAGTTTCCATCGGCCCGCATAAATCCGAATGTATCAAATCTAGCAATTTATCACTTCTATGACCTTTCAAAGGAAAAGGTAGACGAGACTGTTTCCCCTCACAACATACTTCACAGTTGGATTTTCGAATATCAGCCTTATCGTCATAAAATACACCCTGTACAGCACCATCTTTCATTTTTTGTAAGTCTTTACAATTAATATGTCCCAGCCTTCTATGCCATAGTTTAGCATCAGCCGTCTGAACTGCCGCAACTAATCCATTCTCTGACTTCACAATATTCAACTTATACACACCATTTATTAAATCTGCTACTCCAATCAGCTCGTTCTGTTGATTAAAGATATGACAAACATTCATCTCAAATGTTACCTTATTCCCTTTCGCTATCAACTGGCTGACTGATAATAAATTTGTCGCTAAGCTAGGTATGCAAAGAATATCTTTTACCTTGATGTCAAACTGAGAATTGTTGACTACTGTGGTAATCTGTGTATCACCTACACATAAAACCGGCACAGACGTTTGATTCGCCACAAGTATTTCTTTCTTATGACATACTTTTTCAACACGCAATAGTTTACTTTTGTTAGCAATCATGTGGGCACTCGCTCCCGAGTCTACATACCAATCTTCTGTACTGAAATTGCCATTCAAAAAGGCAGCGCTAAAAGCGTTTCCTTGCTTTTGTTTCATTTCAGGACATTGGTATTTAAAATGTCCAGGTTGCTTACATCCATAACATTTAAATATTTTCTTGACAGATGGTTTCGTTTTTGTTTTTGCGTTATAATAAGATGTATTACTGTCAGTCCTTTTTGAAATAAAGGCTGTGTTCGATTCACTACTAACAACATCAGAACTCATATCTAGTAGTTTAGTTTTTATAACATCCGCATTAATCGTGATACCTGAGTGCTCTATTGCCATTATCATGGGGGAAAACTTCTCAGGTAGTCCCGCTAACAATAAAGAACCAATCCATTCGTCGTTTATTGCAAACCCTGTTCCTCTCAACCTTTGTGCAGTATCAACTAACTGATTAACGTAGTGTAACATTTAGTTATTTTATGTGCCAGTTCGTAGATTTTGAATATAGATGTTTGATATGTCAAGTGGACAGTCGGTGATTCGCATTATATGAGTTAGGAATATAAAATATAAATGTAAAATGAGTATACAGAAAAAGCGAGAAATATAATTGTTAATTGCCAAATATTTGTCTTCCTGGAAAACCCTTCTGAGCTGTTTTAGCTCAGAAGTGGGATTACTGCAAAAATATACTGTTTTTGCAACGCCCACGGATCATCTGACAATTTGAAGGTTACGTTATTTTGTAATTTATATGATTTTTTTCAGTGAAAGGATTCAAAATCCTAAAATATGTTTCAATTTGTGAGGTAATTGTGTATTAAGTTGAATAATATGAAAAAAAATACAAAATAGTGTGATTATTAGTTAGATGTATATGGATTAATCCAAAGTATATTAAAAATGTCTACGGAAAATTTTATTTGAAAGTAGAAAATGATGTGTTGAGATAGAATTAAGGCGATAAAATACATATTAACTTAGATTGAATATTGTATAATAACAGAAGTTGAAAAGTCATTTAGCTCAAAAGATACTACTGGATGTGACAATATTTTATATTCCATTCTTAGGTTCCTTCCAAATAATGCCAAAACGTGTTACTTTTACTATACGATAAATTTCTGAATCTTGAATTTATACCAAAACAGTAGAGAGACATTAAAGTTGTTCCTATTCCGAAACCTGGTCGGGTTGGTTCTAGTTCATCCCTAAGACCTATTTCAATGATGTTGTACGTTTGTAAAGCTTTTCATAACATTCTATTGAAGCGAATACAATGGTTTATAGAAAAGTTTGAATTTTTTTTAAACCGGATAAATGGGTTTAGAAAATTCCGATCTACACTTGATAATCTCAGTGATTTAGTATTGACAAAAGAGAAAGTTTTCTTTTAAGGAAGACGTACACTATAATACGCTTTATAGACATTGATAATGCATATAATAACAATCTCAGAGGTCTTTTACATAACGTGGATGAAATGGGAGTCGGATCTAATATTTGCACCTACGTACATAATTTTTTCAAGGAAAGAAATCTTAATATTTTAATTGATAACTCGTATTATGTCTCTAGGAAAACTTAGCCCAAGGCGATCCTTTATCACCTTTAGTGTTCAATATAGCAACTATGAATTTATGCAAAAAGATTAAAAAATGTATTAATATCCCAATATGCTGATGATTTTGTGATATAACTTGTGATAACTTTAGCTTAGGGACCATACGTATGCAGAGATCGCTAGATGAATTGAATAGTCATTTATCCGATATAAGGTTGACTGTATCGCCATCGAAAACAAAGATTTGTGTTTTCATGTCTGACTATAGAAAATAAATAATTAATTTAAAAATTAATAACATTGCTTTGGAAAAAGTTGATAGTATTAAATATTCAGGTGTTTGGCTGGATAAGTCACTAAAATAGAAAAAGCATATAGATGAATTAAAGGTTAATTTATCTAGATGTTTAAAAGTTTTAAAGATCTTGGCAGTTCTAGTTGGGGTATTCATCCAGTGCACATGCGACGTCTATATATTTCATTAATTCGTAGTAAAATCGACTATACCAGTTCTCCCAAAAACTACAACAAATTATGCAAAGAAGGATATTACATTTGAAGGATCACAACTCTATAACAAATTACTATCTACTTTAAAAAAATGTAAGCTCAATTAACGGATTTAAATCTCAGCTCTCACAATATATTTTGGAAAATAACCAATTTAATAACATTTAATATACATACATCTGTAACTATATCTCGTTAACTGAGTACCTACTTATGTGGCGACTATTTGCATAATTTTTACAATATGTAATTACGTTGTTCTCATGTAAGTGACCTTGTCCTTTTTGAGAATAAAAAAAAATTCTTTTAACTTAATATTTGCAAAACTCATCTTAAAAAGTTGGATATAGTTTAGAACCAATGTTTGATAATAATCGGTGGTTACATCAAAACCACTGCCACTCACGTGATGGAATGTGAGCTTTATCACCCTCCACTCCACATTCGTAGAATTAGGTACCTTGCAGGCAAATTTTGGTTAAAAATCAGTTCCTTTAAAAACAATAATATAGTTTACGTATTAGATAGTTTTCACACAAATATTACAGATACTTATAGAGAACACATGAAATAAAAACCTTTATTACTTAAAATTCATGAAGCTTATAAATCAACCAATATTTTTTCTAGTGAACGGATGGAAATGTTTTCATTGAACTCTGGGTTAATAAAATAGATTTATCGAAAAGTATAAGAACAGATGTTGATATTATGTACAAACAGTTTTATAATCTCCACACATTGCATGAGGTCTGCATAAAGTTCATTAGTGGAAAATATTTTGATTTTTACAAAATCTATAATGATGGTTCAACGGATAATTGTGGGGCTACAGCTTTTTGGTACCCGCAATCTAAGAAAATTATAAGTTAACTCTAAATTCTAAATTTTTGATTATGCATATTGAACTCTTTGCTACTGCTGAAGCTCTGTCCTATATTGATTTCTGGAATTACGAGAAGTATTACTGGCTAATTTTTAAAGTGCTCTTTACATTTGAATCGGTGTACTCTAGCCTATAGAGGAATGCCTATAGCTTATGAAATTATTAAGTTATTAAGTAATCTCCATTGTAAAAATAAACAAATTGTACTACAGTGGGCACCCTCACATGTCGGCCTAGAAAATAATAAAATAGTAGATATTTGCAAGAGAAGCCATAACAGACCGTATTCCGTGTATACTACATACTTACCATATTGGTCAGATGTTTTGTTTTTAATAAAAATACAATGATTAGAAAATGTGGAAAGAATATCTTAGTGAAAAACTGTTACATAAAAGTATTGGGTATAAACTATATATATATATATATATATATATATATATATATATATATATATATATATATATATATATATGACGCTTCTCATGAGTCAGCTAGGCCGATATGAGTAGATATGATACTGAAACTAGCTTTAGGCTTCGTTCGGGTCACCTTCCATTGAACTATTTTGCGGTTTTAATGGGTAAGTCAAATTCAACAGATTGCGCTGAGTGTGGGATTGTGGAAGATACTAATCATAATTTAATGAAATGTGTTCAGAATGAGGCAGGCAGAATATGTTTCTTTGAAACATGTAAGCTAAATAAAATGGATGTTGGTGTTTGTAACACCCCAATTGGGTCAAGCAAAGATGCCGAATAAAATTGTGCAATTAGTATTAAAAAGGTAGAATAGATAAAAAAAAAATGTATTTCTTATAAGGGTGGCATGATCTTTACAATCAACCCCTATGAAAAATAAAAATAAAAAAAAGGTGTAAGAACATAGATTTATTTTTTGAACAAATCTATGAAATACTACTAATTATTATTTTTTATTGGTTAAGCACTTCAATTGATATATAACAAAGTTTTAAAATATAATAAACTAATGATATTTGTGTGTACAAGTTCTAGATGGATGGAGGTGAATTTGACGAAATGAGGCGACGGAGATAAGAAATCGTCCCCTGTATGTTTTACGTAACCAGATAGAAGAAGCTAAGAGCTTGTGAGGGCGAGCATTGCAGCCGAAGCCCGATCGGACACGAGAGCCGACAAGATAGTGTTCACTATTTGCGAAGTAGGAGGCAGAGCTGTAGTGATCACCATTGGCCAAACTTTAAACACGGGAAGTTCTGTTTATTTATTTATTTGATGAGTATGACTTTTGATGGAGAGGAGGAGTATTTTTATTAATATTGTAGAGACAAATAGGTAGTGAACCTGTCTGCATAACTAAGAGCTCGAGCGGATGTGTGCCGAGCATGAGTGTTATGTATGACTGGTTGCTCAACTAGTTGGTAGTGAAAGAATAGAAGTAACTATCCTCTAGTTGAAGTTAGTGACATAATAACTATAAGACAAATAGGTAGTGAACCTGTCTGCATAACAAAGAGCTCGAGCGGATGTGCGCCGAGCATGAGTGTTATGTATGACTGGTTGCTCGACTAGTTGGTAGTGAAAGAATAGAAGTAACTATCCTCTAGTTGAAGTTAGTGATATAATAACTATAGCGATATCAGGTCATAAGACTTGGAGCAAGATGGTAGTGAAAGAATAGAAGTAACTATCCTCTTGTCAAGTTGTAGTGACAGGATAGCTATAGCGATTATGCCCTGAGATTTAAAGCAAAATGGTAGTGAAAGAATAGGAGTAATTCCTCTAGTATATTTAAAGCCTACCCGTGACTCACAATGACCTTTTTTTCATCAGGCCATAGAAGGATTAAACCGATTGATTCATGACGTACCGAACAGATCTACATCCCATCATAAAGCGGGAACTACAAAAGAACATGTATACCCCGCGTTCATTAAGAATTGTATCAACAAAAGACGTAGACTCCGGGGAGTATGGCACACCACCCACTATCTTAGAGATAAGACAGCCTTCAATAAAGCCTCACAAGAACTAAAGACGCTAACTAAAGATGTGGAAAATGAAAACCTCCAATCATATCTCGCAAGACTGACACATACTAGTGACCCGAACTATTCGTTGTGGAAGCCTACCAGAATCCTAAAGCGTCCAAAACAACAAAGTACGTCATTGAGAACACAAACGGGTTCTTGTGTCCGCTCAGACTGTGAAAAAAAAAACTAAGATCGACGCTAGTCACCTACATACAGTCTTCGAACCACTCCCCAGCAACAATCAAAATCTAGAAAATGAAATAGAGAAATACCTTAGGTCATGGTAACATACTAGGACCAGTTCTTTATTTAATATTTACATCAGATCTACCCTCTACGCCAATACCATTATAGCGTTATACGCAGATGATACCTCACTTCTTTCGACCCATGAGAATCCCGATTCCTGAGACCCGATCTGTAAGACTCCAATCACATCTGACTCTCATCGAAGCATGGTTCCAGTAGTGGCGCATTAAAGCCAATACAAATAAACCGATTCAAGCAACTTACACATTTAGAAGGAAAACCTACCCTTCTGTGAAAGAGAGATCACACAATCTGATGACGCCAAATACTTAGGTATACATCTCGACCGTAGACTCACTTGGCGCAAACACATATGGACTAAAAGGAAACAGCTAGACACAAATTCCGCAGCATATATGGGCTCATCAGTCGTAAGTCATCGTTGACAAATGACAGTAAAATGGCTATCTAATACCTATAAAGCTATACTAAAGCGGAAAGCCTATATGGAGTTGTGGCATTCAGCTCTGGAGTAAAGCCAGCCATAGTAATATTGAAATACTCGAAAGGTTTCAGAGCAAAACAATGAGAACCATGATCAATGTTCCACCAAATATAAGTAATAAATATGTTTACCTAGATTTCAATCTGCAAATAGCGAAGGAAAATGTCGAGTTAAACAGCAATAATTATCTAGCCAGATTGCACCGACATATCAACGAATTAGTTGCCGAACTGCAGGAAGTGGGCAGTCTAAGATTCTCTCACCTTAAGAGAAATAGTAAATCGAACCTAGCGACTAGATTCACAGAGTGAAGATGAGGATTGTACCACTGGGTGCACGCCTCTACTGAAGATACATTTACCGATAAAAATCTAACAGCATATTTGATTATTGTTAAGAACAAACAGATTACAGATAGAAATAGAGAGTAGCAGGATTCAACAAACTTTTTTTAATGTAAGATGAGTGAATTGTAATGAATTGTGAAACTTTTTTTTTTGACATAGTGTGGCCTAAAACGAAGGGACTCGTTATTGTAACGGATGGCCGACTGTAACATTTAGTTATTTTATGTGCCAGTTCGTAGATTTTGAATATAGATGTTTGATATGTCAAGTGGACAGTCGGTGATTCGCATTATATGAGTTAGGAATATAAAATATAAATGTAAAATGAGTATACAGAAAAAGCGAGAAATATAATTGTTAATTGCCAAATATTTGTCTTCCTGGAAAACCCTTCTGAGCTGTTTTAGTAGCTTGTCATTGATTCACAATTTTCGAGACGTATCGATATTAGTGTTCGAAGTAGGGTAATTTTTCTTGTGAATCCGGAATCGTCAAATAATTGTTTCAACTTCATCCACAAGTCGTTTATCGTTGCTTCGTTTTTTATATGCACATATAAAGAAGGGTCGATTGTCATAATCAGCTTTGCTTTACCTTTTTTATCATCCTCAGTACTTGATTGTCCCGACGGCTTATCAAGATCAATGCCTTCTAGTACTAAAAAATTTTTTACAGCAAAAGCCCAATCATCGTAAAATTACGATGCCCTTTAAGTTTAGGAACATTAATGATGTAGCTACCCGATGACATTTTACACTTTTCCACAAAATAATTCTAACTTTTTAAACCGAGAAAGAGGGGTGTAAGAAGAGAAATAGAACAAATCCTGATTTTTTTCATTTTTTTTGTTTCTCTTTCTGTCTGTTTGTACGGGCTAATCTCCGAAACTATTGGACCGATTATAAAATTTTGCATGGTGGTACCTTCAACATTTTAGATACTTTTCATCCCAGAAAATTAAAGAGTTCCCGTGGGATAGTTAACTTATACAGCTTAGTACGCAACAAGTTATGCACCTAATTTAGTAAAATTGGGCATGTTGATATCCTATATTGCCGGTCAAACAACAGTTTTACTTTTTATCCCGGAAAAAGAACGGTTCCAATGGGATAGATCTGTTTGTGCTTTTATAGAGGCGAACTCTAGCGAAGCGAGGGTGAGCCGCTAGTCTAAAATATTTTCACCTTAAAACATCCTATTGTTTATTTGTAATATCCAACACAAACTTATTACTTTTACTGATGTGCACATTTAAGAAGAAATTATTTAAATTACTAATATTTTGCTAAACATAACCAGGCTAATGAACAGGAATTTTATTATTTACGAGATCATGAGGTCTTCAAGAATTTCTATAGGATAAACATTTGAAGACCTCGTAGCTTGCGAACCTTTTTAGGATACTAATGTTACATTGTTAACCACACTTATTTATTTAAATATTACGCATAAATGTGTTGGGTAAACAAGGGTAATTCTCGAACGATATATCCCATGAATATATAATGTAAATACAAATTGAATTCCACTTAAGTACCGAATAATACGAAGGAAATCCAAATAGGAATAGCCTACATAGTTTATCATTAGTTTTGCTTAAGTAAAATAAGTATTAATTAAATTTAAAATTATTCTAAATACTTAAATAAATTGTGTTTGAAATTTAAATTATTATATAGACGAGTGACTTGCATTCATTGTCCTCGGATGCATTGCTAGGTTTTTTTTGCCTTTACAATATATTGCTTAATTCCAAACTAAGTCAAGGGCCAGTTTTTTTCGACTTCAAATTAAGTTATTATGATTTCTAACAATAAATACGGTTTCTAACAGTAAATACGGTTTCCCGGAATAGGAAATAGGACGGTTATATGACCTCCTGTTAGTGAAAGAATTTACAGAATCGTATCAGTAGCTTCAAAGATTATCCCCGACATTCAAACTTAGCGAAAGTTTTATACCTCATAAAGTGATATACTCATTTCCATACGGTTTTATTTTTAAAAGTTAGATTAGTCGGGACAATTACTAGCTTTATTTGATGATAATCTTACCAGCCATAAAGTCACGAACTTATTCCTTAACTAAAATGAGAATTTCATATAGATTTGTATGGTACAATATTTTAAACTTTTAATATGAAACAAACAGTAATAGTAGCAATAATATTGTATTGGTTATATTGAAATAAAACTACATTCGGGTATCTAAGAGACTCACAAAAAACAACATAAGCAAGGCTTTTCCTAATAATATTGCTATTAAAAAAATATTTTTTTTACTACAACGAGAGAATGTGGTGAAAGAGTAAAATAAAAGGTAGCAGTGTAACGAGGCGTGGAATCAAAGAATTTAGTCGCGATTGTTAGACCAACAGGAAATGGAATATTTTATTACGCCAACTTGCTTTAAAGTTAAATTAGCAATTGGCTTTACAGTAATGTATTTTTGTAGTAATCTGTTTTACATTTTGTCCGATTCTTATCTCTTAAAATCCCATTATAGTAATATTATAAAAAAAAATTGTAAAGGTGAATGTGTGTTTTATAAACTGTACGTGATAAACACATAGGCTTCTTTTGTCCATCGGATATACCACGTGAACAGAGCCGCGGCGATAACTAGTTAAAGAATACTGTGACCACAGACTAACAATAATTAAAAGAGAATATATGTATGTGTGTGCGTCAAATACATGGTAGTGTGTGTAATTTTTTTTATTGATTTAATGTTTTTCTATGTTGTAAAATTCATACTCCTATGACCGCGCAATTTTCGTAAAAATGGCTACAAAGTTTTTGCTTCACGTATTAATATATAGATACCTAATGAGATATTAAGTGGTAGTTTCCTTTTTTGCGAAATCCTACCCTTTGTCTATGCTTGAATCTGTATTAAATTACACTCATACTCACTGAGATGAGCTACCTGCGCAACAGATATTATAGTGGACAAGTGTGCGCAGAAACTCAAGTGTCCTCTCAATTCCATCTCAAATTCCTATAGGAGGACAATTCGACACGGCCAGTGAGAGATCAGGCAAAGAACCGACGGTTTTACGTGCTCTCACTGGTACGAGTGGAACATCACCAACTTCCTAACTTTTTTTTTCTTCACTTCTTCACATTCTTGCACTCGACCCGGGACTCGAAACCCAACTCCACATGTACCTACAGCCGTGCTAGCTATGTTAGCCACTACACCACCGAGGCTTTTATTATAGTAAGTTTAAAAAGTCAAACGCCATATCAATATAAATGATAATGAATCTACCGGGCTATTTCTAATTAAATATATATTAATCAATACCAAGAACAAAATAAAATAAAGGTATAAATAAATCAACGTAATCAAAGTGTTCTCAGTCCAAGGATTAAAAGGGATGTTAATTAATTTTCAAGCCTATCTTCTTATAATATTATAGTTTATAATTTCCAAAAAAATGAGACCTAATTTTTATTTTAAATTTAGATCTTAGTACTATGTCGAATAAACGTTAAAATTAGAAATGCATTTTGAATGAATGAATGAATGAATTACTCTTTATTGTACATCCAAAAAGAGGAAAAGAAAATATACAATAAAATTCAAAAAAATATATTCAACATTTTACTATAGAAGATAACTTTAACGTTATAAAATAGTAGCTTTTGAAGATCCAATCACTTATATTCATGTATACCTAAATGAGTTATTTTTATTGTTTAATAAAAGAATTTATTTGGCTTTTTATGATATAATGTTATTACGAAGGCTTTATGATATAAGATTGGTGGTATCGGAACAATCATCTTAATTACTATTACTATAATTGGATTACTATAAATAATAATAAATAATACTTATCTTTCGGAAAAAAATCGAAGAATGATAAATTATAGCTCAAAAGCTTTTGCTCTAGCTTTTGCTCGTGGATTTGTTCGTGTAATTCATTAATGTATAATTGCTACGGTTATTGGATTCATAACGTATGGTAGATAAACCTTCCTCAATAAAGAGGTTAATATCAAATGCTAGTTTCAGAGATTAGTGCGTTCAAGTAAACAAATTACAAAGAATAACAAGCTGTACAGATATATATATATATATATATATATATATATATATATATATATATATATATATATATATATAGAATAGATATAGTCCAGAAATGATAAAGCGGGAGTAGGATTCGCGCACCGAACTTTTCGTACCGCGACACAACGGTATTACAACTATCAATAAAATAGAATTTAATATGATTAAAATAATAGCCTCCTTTGATGTGCTTTGTTTATGAAAATATATTAAAATTATCAATAGACTATTATCAATAGACTCAATTTAAAACATGTATTGAGTTTCCACTAAAACCGAACAAAACTAAAAGTTAGCACTAACCAACTTAATTTCTTACATGAAATTATAATTAACTAGCAACTCACCCTCGCTTCGCTTAGATTCGTCCCTATGTTGATTCCCCATACAAACTTTCATCCCCATTCTTACCCCCTTAAGAGATGATTTCTGGGACAAAAAGTTCGGTTCAAGTTCATCTAAATCGGTTCAGTAGAACCAGAGATTACCACCTACAAAGTCACAAACTCACAAACTTTACCTCTTTATAATATTAGTAAAGATTGATTAAATGTATGCGGAAAGCAAATAACATCACTATTTTTACTTCTCCCTCACTGAAGTAGGTACGTGAAGATACCACGACTACCAAAAAGGAAAGTATATTTAAAATTATTTTTAGTAGGTATTGCTAGCAACTTCAAGCGAAATAATTAATCCCATGTACTTTACTATCATAAATTCATCCAGTACGTATTGGATGCATTTAAATTTATAAACTCATATAAACTTTTATCTTCTATCATACAGTGAAATTTCTTTCCAAGAATCTTATAATAATCTAACGTATGCCAAAAGAATTTTATTATAATACATATAAATCTTAATATGAAATCCAATATTATATACTGAATCAATTTTTTATTTAGTACATAATATTCTTTAGTTCAAAGCATAGAGGACAAGCGGAATCGCTTAAAAGGAGTGTCGAGCACAATAGACTTTCTTCATACTGAGAAAACGTGGGCGATCCTTTGTATGTTGTTTATGGTTCGGACAGGCGGTATTGGTTTATTGAGGAACTATGTATGCCCGCGACCACGTTTAT
Organism: Brenthis ino; assembly: GCA_921882275.1. Lineage (NCBI taxonomy): Eukaryota > Metazoa > Arthropoda > Insecta > Lepidoptera > Nymphalidae > Brenthis > Brenthis ino. The sequence goes on from OV170225.1 coordinate 1,186,157, forward strand.
ATTGCATTGTAGTAAAAAATCTAGACAATCTAGATAGATTATACACAATCTATATAGATATTATAAACTAGACTAGATAGTCTAGATTATAAAAGTTAAAGAAAGTCCTCTAAAATATATATATATATATATATATAATAAAAATAAAAAATAGATATAATAAATAGATATAGAAGAAAAAATAGATAAAAGATAGACAAATATATAATAGATTCATATATAAAGGTCAAATCATAATGCAAGGCATAGTTTTATTTTCTTAAAATTCTTACATTGCAAACATAAAAATAGCGAAAAAGTATTTTTCTTGTGTACAATTGAAAATAATGACAATAGAGTATATTCTAAAATATTATAAACAAACACATATTCGCGCCAATTTCATAATATATAAAGAATACACGATAAAATGTGGATAGCTCCGTCCTTATGATACCACGTTCTAAACCGATCTGTATTTGAAATAGGAAAATATGTATTTATGAAGCATTCAAGTTTTCTTTTGTGGCATATTTTATTATACCGAATCATGCCTGCATTTCCTGCTTCATTTTTTAGGATTACATAACCAAACGGCAATAACAGAACCCGTATAATTTCTGAATATCCCTCTGTCTGTTCGTCTGTCTCTATATATCTGTCTTTACTAGGCTTATAGCTAAAATTTTAGTAAGTAGTGTCTTATGTAAACCACTGAAAAGTAAGTAACCTGTGCCTAACATAAAAAATGGTAACGTAATTTTTGTTTCTATAAAATTTGACTATAGGCTTCAAATATCGAGCCCTTGACGTCAAACGAAGAAGTTCACAGGCCGCCAGCCTTAAGGGCTTTTAAAACCTTTGAGAATCACCAATGCCATGCTTAATTGCGTGCAGTACAGCTATACTGATTCAACAGCGTTCTTGCCTTAAGAGTTCACTTAAACACTCAACGATTCTGACATCAAAGAAAACACATTCTTCGATTTCGTAAAAAATTCGTTTCATATTCGAAATCTTGATGTTGACCTACTTATTAATTTTATTATAATAAAATTTAAAATAAAAATTTTAAAAACTCTTGAAAAAATATATTTAAAAATAAAAAAATATACATTTATATAATTGTTGACTTGATTATTATTATTATCATAACTTGGGTATAAGTATAAGGATTACAGTCCTTTAGTTTCATGAAAATCAAAAGATTATTTTAGAAATTAAAAATAAAAAACTAAGAAAAAGTTAAAAACCGATTTTTTTACAAATATCTTGAAAACTTTGAGGTTATTGTAAAAACTGTTATTTATAAAAGTTGTAGATTTTTACTAGACCTACAATTTTTATGGAAAACATTTTTCGATAGAACGTCACCGTAAGCCGGAAATCGAAAAAAATATTTTTCAACGCTTTGCGTCCCCCTGTTTCTCAAGGGTAGCTTGGCAGAGGGAGCATTTTACGAATTTCTATTCCTTATATACCTGCTAACATTTTAAAATCATAAAACTTCAGGTTTTCAATATTTTGTTCCCAAACCGGATACCGATTGGACTAATAGTAGAGTATAACTTATAAATGTTAAAAATTTTTTTTTATTAACCGACTTCAAAAAAAGGAAGTTATTAATTCGACACGTATGTATGTAATTACTCACATAATCTACTGCTGCTAGGAACTGCAAAATATTCACAAATCTATTAGGGCTTCCAAACAAATATACAAAATTTTATAGGTATGTTTCTAAGTATGTTCGTCTACGTATTTCTCCGAAACTAGGTATCGGATCGTGATTATTCTTTTTTATTTGCTTACATTTATTTCAACTTAGGGTATAGTAAAAATTTTATCAAAATCAGTTCAGTAGTTAATATTATATGGACTAAAACTTGTAATTAAAACTGAAATAGTTTTTGTTATTTCTACTTATCACAAAAACTATTTCAGTTTTACTTAAAACTATAAATTATCAAATAAAAAAGTAATTTAAAAAAAATAAACCGACGTCAAAAAATACTAAAAAAAATTAAGTTAAAAAAGTAAGTACCTATGTCAAACAATGTATTAAAATTTAAAAATCATAAAGTCGGCCAACGATTGAAAATCATTCACTGTAGGTACTCTATTTTAGTAACATGTATGTAATAACGATTTCCACTGGCAATATTTGCCACAGGTAATGAAGGCCGACGTCTGCACCTAACTAGCTCTCATTCAAGTCATTCACCGGAACATTAGATCAGTCCAAATTCTAGAGCCATTCAAAAGTCCTCATTATGAGTATGCAAAGATATGCTTTATTCCTCTTGATCTATTTTCATAGCTTGTGGATTCAAGTAAAATCTTATTCAGTAATTCTCTATAACGTTATAGTTGATATAAATTACGATATACATATCGCATAAGTATTTATACTCTTTTAACATATTTTACAGTAATAAATTATAAACATTACACTTTAAAATTTTCATACCTTGTTTTATTATAGAAGTTTTTAGAAACATGGCATTACATTTTTTTAGCATTTTTGTAAAAGGTCAAATTTTAAAACATAATAATTTGCCTACCTAAGCAAATGGGACAAATCCAACATTTTTTATAATAACAGAGATTTGTACTTACATTATGTCGTATGATGTCGAATCATTGTAATAAAATGCATTATCCTACTGATAGTCATATTTTTAAGTAGTAGACTCATGACGTTCAGTAAAAAATTGTAATAATTTAATGCTGAATACAATATTTTGAATTTGAATAAGCAGCTTAAGAAGCAATAAGAAGCTTTTGATGGAACGTGAAATAGTAGTATTAAAGAAATCTAATAAATACCAAAGTCATAATGGACTACTATGTCAGAAAGTATAATTATGTTTATAAGAAATTTTGTTTATGCATCTCAATGCATCTAGTTTTTGGGACATAGTCATTTAGAAAATTTGTTTATACTACGTTGTTAATCCAATGGGCCATCTATTGAAACTAAAATATGAAATTTACCAAAGCCATAACAAGGTTATATATATATATATATATATATATATATATATATATATATATTATTTAAAATGTATATATATATATATGTATATATATTTATATATATATATATAATTGCATTAAAATTATATTATAATTTTGCTTGTTTTAAAGACAGTGTAAATGGGAAAGACTGATATTTTTTTTAATCCTTTCAACATTTTGTCAGATGTAGCTCTTTTCCATGTGGCAGCAGTATCATGTTCATAATAATTTATCTTTGTAAGCAAATGATCCTTTATTATACACTTTTAATATATGTATAGAAAATTCTCGTTGAGTAAAAAGTAAAAGCAGAAATAGTTAGAATATTTTCCACTCGGTTCAGAGAGATTTTCAGGAAAGGATCATTCAACGTAAATATTTTATGCCCGAATACAGTAAATATTTTACCCTTTTTCTAACTAAAATCCCTTGGTATTTATAACTCTTTCGATATACATATGTTACTACATACTTATTAATGGTTACCATCAATCTGGTACATATTTCATAAAGGCATATTTAACATGTACTTGTAAATAAAATCTATCTAATATATAAAATTTCCATGTCACAATGTTAGTTACCGTACTCCTCCGAAACGGCTTTACCGATTTTTACCAAATTTTATATGCGTATTCAGTAGGTCTGAGAATCGGCTACTATTTTCCATACCCCTAAGTGATAAGGGTGTCCCACATTAGAGACGAACCCGAGCGGAGCGAGGGTGAGTTGCTAGTATACATATATTATCTACTTTGATTCTTCGAGTAATTCATAAAAAAAAAAACAAGTTTTCATCAAGACATTGAACTATTATAAGCGAGAATGCAAACTACTATACGTCATCACAAACTAAGAGGTACTTGGCTATACATCGTAAGAGGAGTCTATGAATTGCACTCGATTGCAGTGCGGAGGCAAGAAATATTGCACTTAGTGTTAAGGATAGACACTAGACATGCTCAAGGATAAGAGAAAGATATTTTTTTTTAAAACATACAATATACATATTATCAATATGTATATATTTTTGTGAAATAAAGTATTATTATAATCGTATAATTTAATTGATATTTATTTTATATTTTTTCTCATAAACAAGATATTTTTCCGCAGTAAAAAGTATTCTATAACTTGACCCGGATAACCAGCTATCAACACACCAAATTTCATCTAAATCTGTCCAGCGGTTTTCTCGTGATGCATTCCCAGACAGACAGGCAGACAAAAATTCAAAAAACTATAGATTTGGCCTATATATCGATAATAATGGTTATTTTAACAAGCTTCTCCAAAAACTTTAATGACTCAATTTTATTATATGTATTGACAAATTAAAGTTTTATTATTTGCCTGCATGTAGGTACTTATTTGCATCATAAAGACGTAAGTATCTTTTAAGTTATAATAAAAATAAGATAAGATAAAATGAAATATTACAATAATACAATGATGTTTTTCCAACAAGTATTTTGTCAAAAGTTTGCTTTAATAGAAAATCTCGTTTAATAAAAATATATCTATGCAAGAAACACGAGGTAAGTTGAAGGAAATGTTTGACTTCTACTAGTATTAGGTATTTTAAATGAACACTTTTTTCAAAATTCTTAGTGTTTTTTTGTTAATTAATGGAAAAAATCTATAGACAAAACTTGTACTTGTCGTATATTTTTACGTAAAATTAAATAAAAATGTTACAGGCGCGAAACTGAATCTGTAAAAATTTTTATTTTTGAAAACACAAAAACTGATTAGACTAAAACCACGCCAAAACCAGGGCTCGGAACCGGTTTAAAAAAACTGTTAATTTTGGTCATTAATTAATCGCTCGTTCATTAACTAGTTAATCGAAATGAACGGTTTAATAAACCGATATAATAATATTTAACGGTCACTCTTAAAGAAAGGTTAGACTCTAAGTTTAATTTAGGTTTTGATACCGGTTAATTCATTCATAAGTAGGAATCATACATTAATAATTTTATTAAGCAATTTACCATTAACAAAGATTCACCAAAATATGTAAACGCAAAAAACTCATTTTAACCGGTTAATTTCGATCATGGGACTTCGGTTTAAAGAACTTTATTTCTCATTACGAACAAGTCTTTTACGTGAGAAACATATATAAAGATATAAGAAATTATGACAGTTGATCAGTAGAACTAGGGACATTAGTTACAAAGAATATATTTATATAACCTAGACTTGAAGCTATTGAAAGTTTTTGAATTTTTTATTTCTTTCGGTAAACTATTATAGACTCCCTCAAAAGTTATAGTTTTCTATCCAGACTTGGTTCTGGTTATGGGTAGCTCTAAGTGGCCGGCACGCCGAGTAGCATAACTATGTGTTGAACCTTTTTTTACAAAAATTCGGCAAAAATCATTTTCGTGTTTTAACTACTTAGAGAACGTAACCAAAACCTTGAACCAAAAATCCTTGGGGTCCAAGCGAATTGAACGGGTTTGCGGGCACTTTCCAAAACTATAAATATTTTAGCTAAGTAACTTACAAAATGAAGTAAAAAATAATTGTAAATAGCATCTGTTAAAAAGCTATTGCTATTGCATAATAATGCTTCGACGTGCTATTTTGAATTATTATTTTTTGATGTAAAATCGTTACACAATATCCACTACGCGACAATACATACTAAAATGTACAACCTCTGCATATTTTATATTAGCTAGTATTAAATACTATACATATAATAAAATTGTAACTAAGCCGAATCTGTACATTAAATATTTTTTGGAAAATCTTATTGAAATAAACATTATTATCGATACAGCGGCCGAATCTATAGTTTTTAGATTTTTTGTTTGTCTATCTGTTATCGCACCACGGAAAAACCACTGGATGAATTTTGATGAAATTTGGTATGATGATAGCTGGTTATCTGAGTCAATGTAAAGGATACTTTTTATCGCGGGAAAATATCTCATATCTAAGAAAAAATACAAAAACTGCAATGTAAGAGTATACTAATATGTAAAACCTAAGAATTTGGTTTTTGGTCATCTGAACGCGTGCGGAGCCGCGGGCAATGCTAGTATTAAATAAACCATATAAAAATCTACTTTATCTTACTAATTTTTTTTAATCAGAGGTATAAATATTTCAATAAATTATACTTTTATATAATGACTTTCCTTTCATATAAATACTTGTACATAACTACAGATTATATTTATATAATGTAATATCAAAGTAATAGATATTATTTTAAGCATTTTGCTTCGCGTTCGTTGCAATCTGCCGTGTCGCGGTTTCCACATTACAGCCATTTGCTGTTCTCTTAACGACATAATAAACGCGCAGTTTGTTTTGTGACCCTTAACGTGGTTTATATAAAAAATTGTTTATGTTTACCTTAATCTGCATTTATATTTTTAATTTAGATATGTTTAAATAATTTTAAAGATAATATATTAATTACTTCGTTATAACATCCGATATTATATCGGGACTAACCCGAGCAAAGAGAAAGTCGCTAGTAACATATAAATATATGTAAAATAAAGATATTATGTTTTATATATAAATTAAAAAAAACATAGCCATTTCAGTTGTAAAGCCAGTATTAACATATTTTTTTAATCTAATTAATTATTTCTGTTTTCAAACATTCATCGATTTATTCTGTCTAAGAATCTTTGACAATGAACATCAATCTTGAAGCATGGTGTTCATATAATTGAATATGTATAATTAATGTATATCCATATATGTAAATACTATTTTTTAAATAATTATAGGTTTACAAAATTAAAAAGCCACGCGATTAAATAAATGTAAAGAAGTAATTAGAGCGAATCATATAAACTCAAACTCCAAGATTTTACCACTTTCTAGTTTCATCATTAAATTAGCTCGATAGTATCAAGTTGTTGCATTATCATTAAACTCACAAAGTTGTAAATCGGTTTGACGATTAAAACTAGTTTAGAATCGATACCTTCAATTTCATTGAATCAGAAGCTAATGATGATGTCTTCCTGAATGATTTAAGCAACGGCGGCTAACCTCACTAAGAATAGCCGTAGACTGAGATATTATAGTGTACAAGTATTCGCGGAGACACAAGTACACTCTCTATTCCTGTCCCTCTCGTACTCCGGTGACACGACTACTGGACACGACCAGGGAGAGATCAGGCGCAAGACCGGCTTTATTCGAACCGGTGCCCAGCATTCGAACCTAAGACATGCTAGCCACTAGACTACCGCGGCGTTAAAGATAAGCTAATAATACAAGCGTATTTAAAATGGTCCAAAATCTAAAATATATAACCCTTCTGACAATCTTATGTAATACTCTTTTGCTATTATAGATTCAGTTGAGCTTTTAGAGTTAATCCATTCGGGTGTTGGGACTTGGGGCTTATTCATAGAGTACCCACCATTTGCTTCGGAAAAATATGTCCGTGTTATACGAGATAAGTTGTAGATGATAAGACTTGTATTATTTTGATTTATAAGAAAAAATATTGAAATCCATAATCATATTATAAACTAGCGGCTCACCCTCGCTTTGCTCGGGTTCGATTCTAGAAAAATATAAACAAATCTATCCCGTGGGAACCGTAAATTTTTCCGGGATAAAAAGTAGCCTTTGTATTATTCTGATGTATGAGCTATATTATTGTAAAGTTTCATTAAAATCCATTCAGTTTTTGCGTGAAATAGTGACTAACATCCATACATCTATACATCCAGACATCCACACATCCTCACAAACCTTGGCATTAATGATAATAGGCAAGATTATAGATTGTTAAAAATATTAATCTTCGACATATTATTATATACCTGATATGAATAAAAACAATTATGAACCCCTTTCAAGTTAGAAAATATACTTAAATATTTTCCTACAAGATAAAAAATAAAAAAGACCGCTACAAATAAAAATGGGACTGCAGGAAACGGGAGCGCAAGAAAAACTATTCTAAGATGTGCTCTAAGAAAAGACTGCTTATTTCATTTCAAAGATCATATTCTATTACAAACTTAATCTCTCCGCTATTTAAGTAGGATAAGATTTCTTTTTATGTATAAAACTAGCGACTCAATCTTGCTTTGCTCGGGTACGTCCGTAGCTTGATTCCCAATACAAACTTTCATCCCCATTTTCACCACCTTAAGGGATGATTTCCGGAATGAAAAGTATCCTATATCCTTCCCAGGGTCTCAACTATCTTATTACCAAACTTCGTCTAAATCTGTTCAGTATATCCAGAGATTACCCCCTACAACGTCACAAACTCACAAACTTTACCTCTTTATAATATTAGATTGCTAAAAATTCATAATTAACGAGCGACTTACTCTCACTTCGCTCGGGTGCATTCCAAACAGTATACTGTGTTACATTTCAGGTCATAGTCTACTGGTATACTAAATTTCATCCAAATCCGTCCAGCCGTGTCAATGTGAAGAAGTACCATAAAAATAAAAAATAAATAGTAAAACAATGTATATTTTTATTTATATCCTAAAAACTTATCGAGTGACAAGAATTTAGTATGATTAATATAAATAATATTAACAAACATATTATTTTCTATTAAGATTAGAATTTAAGTTACTATGGACTTTATAATCTGACATTCTACTTCATTCATGCAAACACAATAGGCAATATCGAGTGTTACTGTTTCGTTTTAAGCATAATCTTCTATTAAAGTACCTCGATTTAATTGCAGTTCTAGGATAAGACCTCGATAACTTAACAATATCTGATATTTTTTACTTTGAACCAAATAAAGATAATTAGCAGAAACAAATTAAATAAGTTGAATTTCTGCGACTTCAGGCACCGTTTTAACTTTGTAGCATTCATTTTTATTCCACTTCTATTCTAGTAATATGCAGTAAAAAAATATAAAACATTATGAGAAAACGTCCTTCGCTCTTTAAAAATCCGTGACGTAGGTTTTATACGTTGGTTGAGACGCACTTACCGTCTGTTTTTAAATCTTACTTCAAACGAAAGAGCTAAGGGTAATAAATGCACTAATTATTTATATTTGAACTTTTCTTTGAGTACCGTCTACTTTGTAAAAAAAATGTTTGTTTTATATAAATAACTATTTCATATTCTATAATATTGTCTTTGTGATTTAATTTAACAAAATCAGCTCTGATAAGGTGGAAATTTACACTAATATTTTCTTTGACTCGCTATGGCATTTTATAGTAAATATCCAATGTAAAGTCGTCACTTACTCTGTAAATAGTATCCTTGGACCAATCTATAATATAAAAATGAATCGCTGAATGTGTTGGTAAGCGCGGCTGGATTGCCGAACGCTGATAAGCCCCCTCACCACCACAAGGTGAACACACATCGGAACTAGGGCCTTTTTTTAACTTTGGGAAATGCATTTACGCACGAGGTGTGGGACTCACCGGTAAAGCCAGTACTACCCACTAAAACCCAACAAAACCTTCCCCCGTCTCAATAGGGCGTCGCAGAATCGCTTACGCATTCAACTACGACGCCCCGACGGCAGGTCTGCCGAAGCAAACCACAACAACCACGGGGTTGCTCCAAGGTCCACTCTGCTATCAGAGAAGTACCAGGAGCAACCCGCATGGAACACCGCCCTCCGAAGTGGGCCGCCTCCCTGTGCGTTTCTTGGCTTCACGCCCGGCTGTATTGCCGGGCACTACTGAGCCCCCCCACCACGACAAGGTGAACGCACGTCGGGGGGAACTAGGGACTCACCTGAGCGAAGCAAGGGTAAATCGCTAGTATATTGTACATTATCTTTTGTATGATGTATACTTACGTTCCCAAAATTATAGCTAAACTTTTACAATATAAAAGTGTAACAAGTAATAATACTTCGTTTTATTAAGATACCTAAAATTTATGATAAAGGATGATCCCTCTCTTTTAATGTTTTATAAGGTAGGTACTTTAAGAAAAACAACTTTGTAATTTTTACAACTTTCCTTAAAAATAAAACCACCCAAATATTGCAAAATATTTTCAAATCCGTTTTTGAAATCTCTTTTCATTTCACATTCTTTTGGTATTTAGTGTTTTGAGATAAACATTTAATCAAGTCAAACTTATGTTTTTACTATATAGTTAATTTAATTAATTAAATTTATAGAGTGCGCACCAAAACGTTTGTTAAAAATGGAAACAAGAATGAAGTATAATACTTTCTTTGATTTATGCGAATATTTCATATTTTAAATATAACTATCTGTTCGGATTTTTTCGCGAATTTATTTTGATTTTTGGTTCCCGACGTTTCGAATGCTTTACAGCAATCATGGTCACGAGAGAGACTGAGGTGTTAGATGTCTCAAAGGAATTATATAGTAATAATAATAATTTATTTATTGTACTATATAAAGGGACAATTTATGGGGTTAAAGTAAGTAAAGCAAGTTGTACAAAAAGTGTCAAAAAATAAGTTGAACTACTATCTCCTAAACTAAACCAGAGCCTGTATTTTAGGTGACAGTCGTTCCACTTTCACAATTGAATTTACAACTATGTATATGTCATGCGAGTGCTTCAACAATATTTGGATAAAAGAAAAAGAAGAAGATTTTATTTATGCATTAAAATATATATATATATATATATATATATATATATATATATATATATATATATATATATATATATATATATATATAATAGTTGTTACAGTCTTCCTACCCACAAATAACAAAATGAATTCAAAAGTTGAAGTTGCTACGACGCTAAGAAAAATACCGCAATGCCTTGTACGAAATAAGTGTTTATTAAAATCCACTTTGCACTTATTACGCTCCATAAATTCTTTCGAATTCTCTCTCTAATTGCATTACATGCCTTCGCGTAGTAAAATAACATTACACGTATATCAAGTATCTTAAAGAAAATTTTCATAAAATGACGTAGAAAAAATTTTTAACCGACAAAAAGAACAAAAATACAATAGCAATAAGATAAATTAATCTGCCATGAATTAAAATTCAGCGAGAAAGCAAACAAAAGCAACTTCATAAAATGGTTTTCATGAATTATTCTATAAAAAATTGGGCATTACTATGAATGGACTACTTTTTTTTAAAGCAAAAGGTAACAGACGATGTTTGAGGCCCTAAGATGCCACGGGCATATTGTTATTAAAAAATCTGACCTTTCAAACCATTGTTTTTTTCCTTCTCCTAAATAGTAACTTTTTTCGAATAAATATTACATGAATTCATTGTATATAAAGATATAAACCTTTCTTAACACTAAAACGGAAGACTTGTCTGGTACTTGGTAGCGTAAGAAAATGTCAAGGCTGAGTAACTTGATTTATTTACCACAGATATTTTTCTCATAATCGGCATTTCTTTAGAAAACCCGAAAAATAATCATATTAGTATTTCAGAAGATAAGTTACAAAGTAAAGTTTATGTATGTATGAGTACGCTATCTCATTAACACGATAGTTATTTTCCAAACTGCCACATTAATATTAAACCTACATTAATATTAAACACACATAGTGACATGTTTATATATATGTATTGCCATTTGCCACGAATACTAAAAATAAAAATAGTTGTAAAGACATCTTGTCAAAGCTCCCAGGTGTGTTATATAAGCTGATATAGTGCAAATACATCAGCACTTGCGGGGAAACACATTTTACTAGAAACATTTAATTTTTTTATCTATACTAATATTATAAAGAGGCAGAGTTTGTTTGTTTGAACGCGCTAATCTCAGGAACTACTAATACGATTTGAAAAAATATTTTTGCATTAGGTAACCCGTTTATTGAGAAAGGCCCTAGGCTATATATCGACGGTTAAAAGGTAATAAGGTATAAGCGACAAAAACGAAATTGTTCAGGAGAGCTGTTTAAAGTTTGAAATTGCAGAAAAATGGACATAACTTTTTTATTTATTGTCATATCGTAAAAAAGGAAACAGTTCTATAATCAAGAGAACTAAAGGCAATAATGGTCACTTTCATTTATATGATTCGATGTTGTTTTATGTTGATTTTTGCCGCTTATACCAATTGATCTTATTTTTCTTATGAGGTAATTCGGCGTAAGTTACATGTGCACATAAAAAAACGAAGAGTATAGACACCTTAGCTACATTTGATATCCTCATACCAAGAGGTAATAGGGCATAAGTCACATGACAGTAGAATAACTTAAATGGGTAAAGAAGGACAAGTGACGATTCACATAATTATGCCAGAACGTAATGAAACATAAGATACAGTGCCTAGCAAAAACATTGTGAGGATGTTAGACATTAGTTACACTGTAAGTGAATTGAAGAACAAGGTAAAGTGGTACTTCCACACATCAAGATTTCTATACCAAGAGGAAAACGAGAACATCCAACTTACGGCATTATCTGGGCAAATGGTAACGTGGATTAAACGTCACGTCTTAAAATAATAGAATCACAACCAACATGATTCTCCTTTAAAATTCGATCCTGCGACGCCCCATTGAGACGTTTCTAGCCGGTGAGTCCCACATAACCGCATGTATGTATTGAAGTGGTATTCGTAAATGCATTTCCCAGCATTAAAAAAAGGTTAGTAAGTATATAATCTAATAATATAATCAAATAATTTGAATATATCTGGTAAGTATGTAGATAAGTGAAGGTAGGCTATAAAGGCGAGTTTCTTCGAATACTATTCTTTGTAGATGCTAGTGCTAAGCTAGTGTAATATTACTTACTAATTCGCCATCTCAAGATACATAGACTGTGGCGCAGCCGTAGAGTACGTGACAACACGCTAGCACACGTTGAGGGTTCAAATCCAAACTCTGCCAAGACATTTTTCTTTTTTCTTTTTATTTTTGCACACAATTTTTATAAATTACATCATGGCAAATTTTGATTGTGCTGGATGCCCTAACGCACTAGATAACACCATGTCATTGCAATGTCGCCGATGCAATGATAAATATCATGTTGCGTGCACGCGAATTACAATGCAAGACTTTAGTGTGATGAGCTCGGAAATGAAAAGTTCATGGATATGTGACGTATGCAGATGTAAACAACCGAGAGGAGATCACTCCAACACACCAGTTCGTAACTCACCAATGGAAATGGACTTCGTAACTCAGCGTGTAAAAAGTCGTTCTACTTGCTCCTGTTTATCGGCTAACAATGTAAGAGAAATAATCAGAGAGGAATTACGCAATATTTTCAGTAATGATTTACACCCTAAAATTCAGGAAATAAAACATACTCTTGCCTCATTTGAAACCTCCTTGTCGTCATTAAGCCAGGATATAGATAAAGTTAAAACTGAACATGCAAATCAATCAGCACAAATGCAACAGATTATCAAGGAGAACGAAACTCTGCAAGCAGCTAACCAGACTATCATAACTCGTCTTACACAACTTGAACAGCAGACACGTGCTTCAAATATCGAAATCCAATGTGTTCCAGAAAACAGACAAGAGAATTTGGTCAACACGGTACAACAACTAGGCAAAATTATACAATGCCCGATAGCCCCAGAAAATATTCATTTCTGTGCAAGATTAGCGAAGATGAATACTAAAAGTCCTCGACCAAGATCGATATTAGTAAAGTTCAGTAGTCCTAGACTTCGTGATGAATTTTTAGCAGCTACTATTAAATATAATAAAAAAAATAGTACCGATAAAATTAGCACTAGTCATTTGGGAATCGCAAGCGCCAAGAATACTCCAATATACGTTGTGGAAAATCTTACACCAGAAGGAAAAATTCTACATGCTGCAGCTCGCCTTAAAGCAAAAGAGCTCGGCTACCGTTTCGTTTGGGTTCGTGATGGAAAAATATTTGTCAGAAAATCTGAAGGTTCAAACTACATCCATATACGAAATCATGATACTGTGAAAAATTTGTCATAGAGAGGCGCTAAATTTGTATATATTTTTTTTTACTAAAAGGCACTTTCAGAATAATATTTCAATTTACTACCAAAACGTTAGGGGTCTCAGATCAAAAACAATTGATCTATTTAATAACATAGTTTGTAATTCATACGATATTGTAATTATGACGGAAACGTGGTTAAATGCGAGTGTTTTCGATTCTGAAATCTTTGATGATCGTTACATTGTATACAGACGCGATCGGGAGAGTAGTGGGTTTCATGCTTCAAAGAATGGTTGCGGTGTACTTATAGCCGTATCTAAGCAATTAAATTCTGAGCGGCTCTTTAATTTCGAGTCCGAGTGCGAGGATCTTTGGGTCTGCGTAGAAGTAGAAAATGTCCAAGGAAAATCCGAAAAGCTTTATGTATGTGCTGTGTATATCCCCCCACCCGTCCAAATACACATTCTTGAGCGCTTTATTAATAACTCAAGTCGAGTATTGGAATCACTCGATGAAAATATAATTATTGCTGGCGATTTCAACCTAAGTAGTATAACATGGTCTCTGGAGCCACATGGGCATCTTTGTGCAAAGCACTCCAACAGTTACCTACAAAATCTCTTAATAGACTTTCTCTCATGCAATGAATTGAACCAATTCAATCAAATCTTAAACTGTAAAAATAAGGTGCTCGATCTTGTATTGTCCAATATTAACACTGTTAATATTCTATCATGTCCTGATCCTTTAACATGTGTTGATCCTCTTCATCCGCCATTGGTTTTTTCAATGGATTTTACAAATCCGGTATCACTAGTCCCTAATAACACCATTACAAAATTTTGTTTTCATAAGGCTGATTATGAAAACATAATAAAAGGTCTAAATGAAATTGACTGGAGGGAAATTTTGGGTGAATGTCTTTGTGTTGACGATATGGTTGCACTGTTTTATGATGAAATTAGTAAATTAATACGGAAATATATACCTAAAACGAAATCACGCAGTCATAAATATCCAGTTTGGTTTACTCCATGTCTGATCAAGTGCATTAAAGAAAAATATAAATATAGGATGAAAGTTCGCAAATTTAACAATCCTCGCGATAAGCTTACCTTTGATTTACTGAAAAAAAGATGTGAGGTATTGTTAGCATACTCCTACGCTAAATATATAGAACGACTTGAACTCTCCTTAAAATCAAACCCAAAATTAATTTGGTCGTTCTTAAAACAAAAGAGAGGCAATAGTTCGTATCCTTCAAAAATTAAAAACGACAAGATATCTGTTTCCAATGGAACGGACATTTGCAATGTTTTCGCTAATTATTTTTCGTCAGTATACAGTTGCAATAATACTAATCAAAATTTTAATAATAACTCTAATCTTATGAACTCTTGTAGTAATGTGTATCTTGCTTGTATATCTTATACAGTGGACCAGGTTTACAATGTTTTAAAAAGACTTGATATTAGGAAAGGAGCTGGAGCAGATGGTATTCCATCGATATTTGTCCGTAATTGCGCTAGTGCGTTGGCTTTGCCACTTGCATTGATTGTCAACAGATCTCTTAGCACTAGTACATATCCAACCTTATGGAAAAAAGCTCTGGTGTTGCCTTTGTTCAAAACCGGTGACAAAGAGGCGGTTAAAAATTATAGACCTATCTCCATTATTTCTGTTTTTGCAAAAGTATTTGAGCTACTTATATGTCCCGTTGTTTCATGGCACTTTAAAAAAAATGTTGCATCTGAGCAGCATGGGTTTGTGAAAGCTAGATCAACAGTCACTAACCTTGTTTCCTTTGTGGAAGACATTACTGAGGCTCTTGATACTGGCAAATCCGTTGATGCAATCTACACAGATTTCAGTAAGGCCTTCGACAAGGTTGATCATTCTATTTTACTTATGAAACTCAAAGGTATAGGTATAGCAGGCCCGTTGCTGGACTGGTTCAAATCGTATCTTTCCAATCGGTCATCAACTGTTGTCGTTAATGGTTATGCTTCTGAACCGTTTTTTGCCTATACTGGTGTACCTCAAGGGTCTCATCTGGGGCCTTTGTTGTTTAACATATTCATTAACGACATTAGCAGTTGCTTTAGTAATTCAAAGTTTTATCTGTTCGCTGACGATCTAAAGATCTTTAGACCTGTCTCGTCAAGTTCTGATGCAGAGATTTTACAGGAAGACTTAAATAATTTGTTATCATGGTGTCGTAACAACGGCATGTTGTTAAATGCTAATAAGTGTCATGTTATAAAATTTTCTAGAAAGAAAACATCTCTTGCAACAACGTATAACATTGATGGTCGTATTTTATCTGAAGTTCCTCACATACGCGATTTAGGAGTTACGCTTGACAATAAGCTCCGCTATAACATCCACATAGATAATATTGTTAGCAAGGGTTTTAGGACTCTTGGCTTCCTCTTCCGTAACTGTAAGCAATTCAAGGATGCACGCACTAAAATAATTATCTACTCAGCTTTGGTACGAAGTATTTTGGAATACTGCAGCGTTGTATGGAATCCACACTTTAATATTTACTCACAAAGAATCGAAAGGATACAAAAGAGATTTCTTTTGCATTTATCTTACGAGCATAATCTAGTTAAAACTCTAAGGAGTTACGAGGATAAGTTAAATTATTTTAAGCTTCAGTCACTCTCGAATCGAAGGCAGCTCCTTGACCTTACTTTCTTGCATAAGTTGGTGAATGGCGTCATTGATAGTTCCTACTTACTAGCTCAAATAAATATTCGTGCCCCATTAAAAACTAAAAGGCCGTCGTCTTTTATACCATTCGTAGAAAAAAACACACGCTCACGTCAAGGACGCTGTTCTCCGATTAATAGATTGATGTTGAGTTATAATGCTGTGTATAAATTAACACATAAGAATTGTATTGGTGCCATAACGACTACTGATGATAAACAAAAGGATAGAAAAGTTGATATTGATATTTTTTCAGATAATCTCTCGATATTTAAACGTAATTTATTTTATTTATTCTCATCGAATAATTGTAATTTATAGTCAAAAGGTATATTTTTTATTAAGAAAATTTAAATAAATGTGCTAAGTTTTAATCAGTGTCAACATTGAACAATAAATTAATGAGATTATTTTTCATGTTTAACGATTGTATAATTATAAAATGATGCATGTTTTAAATTATCATATAATATTAATTTCTGATTCAATTTATATACAATTTAATTTTTATAATTTTGAAATGATGCATATTTTAAATTATCAAATAATATTAATTTCTGATTCAATTTATATTTAACTTAATTTATATAATATTCCCATAATTTTTGTATTTATTTTAATTCACTACTTGTATTTGTGTCTATCTTTTATGAAATGTGTGTAACACCTATAATTAAGGCAGCACTTAGAATTTATTATTTATTGTAATTATATTATTATGATTTTGTTAGTGTATGTCTTGTTGGTGTTAATAAATAAATAAATAAAAAAATAAATAGATATATTAATAAAATAAAATAAAAAAGCCTTTTATTTCCTGCTTACAATCTTATAGGTTAATTTTAGGTAGTACATATATATATATATATATTTATAATTGCAGGAACCCCTCTCAGGTGAAGGCCTCTTCCAAAGCTTGCCATTTCTCTCTATCCTGAGCTATAAGGTGCCATTTACTTCCGGCTATTTTCTTTATGTCGTCTTCCCAGCGGGTATAAGGCCTTCCCCTATAGCGTTTACCGGTTGGGCCCTTCCATATCGTAACCGTTTTGGTCCATCGCTGGTCTTTTAATCGTATCACATGCCCAGCCCATTTCCATTTCAGTCTTTGAGCGTGACTTAAAGCATCTATTGTCTTTAAGCTCGCTCTTATCTTGGTGTGTCTTATTTTTTGTAGTCTTTTCCATTCATTATGCTACGCTCGATACCCCTCTGGCAAGTAATTATTCTATTCCGGGTTTTGTTTGTAAATTTCCATGTTTGACATGCATATGTCAAGCATGGGATAAGACATGAGTCCATAACCTTCTTCTTCAATGTTAAGGGCATGTTACTTTTAAATACTTCTTTATAACTCCAGTACTTATTCCAAGTACGTTTAATTCTTCTTTCCACCTCTAGTTTGTTGTTATTTCTGTTAAATCCAACTTGTTTGCCGAGATAAATGTATTCATCTATGTATTCTAAAGGTTCATCGTCTATTGTAATGGTTGATTTTGTGTGATTTGTCATATTTTTGTTTTACTTAAATTTATTTGTAGGCCTACTTCTCTGCTAGCCATATGTAGAGTCTCGATCTTATACTGTAACTGAGTGGTAGTTTCTGAAAATAATATTAGATCGTCCGCAAATCTTAGGTGGCTTAAGTATTTACCATTTATAAACAAGCCTTGATTTTTCCAATTAAGTTTCCTTATAACTGATTCTATTATCGCTATGAAAATTCTAGGAGATAGAGGGTCTTCTTGTCTTACTCCTCTTTCTACCGTAAAGCTTGGGCTAGAAAGTACTTTCTAACTTCACTCTGCTAGAGCTATTGCTATAAATATTTTTTTAAATGTCTATGTATTTTTTCTCTACATTTTGAGCTTGCAAAGTCACCCATATGTTCTCGTGTAGGACAGTATCGAAGGCTTTTTGGTAATCAATGAATGCGATGGGCAGTGGTCTTTGTTGTTTTGTTGTTGTGGTATTTCTCTATTATCATCTCTACGGTGTGTATATGGTCTATTGTTGAGTTTCCTTTTCCGAAACCGGCTTGTTCAATGGGTTGGTTTTGCTCTAGCGATACACTTATTCTTTTGTTTATTATTGTATAAAAGAGTTTATATAAGGTTGGCAGTAAGCTAATAGGTCTGTAGTTACCGATATCTTTTGGATTTCCTTTCTTGTAGATCAGGATAATAATAGATTCTGACCATTGCGATGGTGTTTCAGAGGTTTCTATTATCGCATTGAAAAGATTTATTAATGGTGTGATCAGTATGTCGTGTGCTACCTTTATGGCATCGTTAGTAATATTGTCAGAACCAGGACTTTTATCGCGTTTTAATTTTTGTATCGCCTCCATAACTTCTTTGCAATATATTGGCTCTATACGTTTTTCCGGTAATTCTGGCTCTACCGATTTGCCCTGACTTAAATTTGCACTAGTATTTGTGTAGAATATTTCCTCGCGATTGTACGTGGTTTCTCCTTGTTTGTTAAGACCTTCAATCCACGTTTTATTTGTTTTAATGCTCTATACCCTTTTTTCAAGCTTCCTTTTTGTTCTAGATGTGTCATAATGGTTTTCAATCTATGATTGTTGTAATATATTTTTATATTTTTACTAGTGAGCTTATAAAGCGCTTTAAGCTTATTTTTAATGGATCTAGATTTATTTTTTATTCCTTGTATTTCTTGTTTTCTTTTTATAATGTTTTTTGTGTAATCTGATAGAATGCTGTGGTTTTTCATTGAATTTACTGACTTTTTTTCACACTGTAGACTATTTTTAATATAATTTATTAGTTTGTCATAGTAACCTTGTACTGACTCGGTTGGATTTATATTTTGTAGAGTCGCAATATGATTCTTTAATTTCTCTTTGAATATTGATATTTCTTCCTCGCTCTTGAGCGTACTATGCTGGTCGTTTTTGTATTTGGCTCTACTTTTGATTGGTTTTGTTAGTGATATTACAGCTCTGAGTGCTCTATGGTCCGAAGGGTAGTTTACATTTAGTGTTTCAATATTTTGAAATATTTGTGGTCTGTTAGACATTATGAAATCTATCTCATTTTTGTACTGCCCATTGGGTGAACGCCACGTTCATCTTTTCTTTGGTTTTTTCTTATAAAGTGTGTTAATAATTGCTAAATTATTTTCCAAAGCAAAGACTAATAGTCTTTGTCCTCTCGCGTTTCTGTCTCCGAATCCATATTGTTTCATTACTAGGTTTTCGTCGTTACGACGCTCACCTATTTTGGCATTAAAATCCCCCATCAGAATGAAATCTTTATGTGATATTTCCATTGCTTTATAGATGTTTTCGTAAAAGATATCTATTTCCTCCTCTTCTGCGGCTTCTGTAGGGGCATAGACTTATATAATAGTTAGTTTCTTTTCTGATATGTTAACATTTAATATCGCTACTCTTTCTGAGATGCCGATATAACTTTCTACGTTTTGTTTCAGGCGTTTATTTATTATAAAACCCACACCATGTTTGCTCAGTGTTTGCCCTGTATGGTAAATTTATCATATTCTGATAAGCCAATGATATCGTATTTTATGTAGATATTATATTACGAGTATGTAAATAAGCAAGCTAGGTTCCAGAGATTGGGAAGGTAGCAGACGAAAGTATTTAATGGAGGACGTAGGTAGTAGGTACACGTAAGCTATGATAATGTAGGTTATTAAGCTTATTGTAACTACGCTTATTGATAACATAGCTAAGGTTTAGAATACCCATGGCTTATTTGATAGGTACCTCTGCCTTAGGTCTACGATATGTCAGGTAAAATTAGTATAGATAGGCTGAACTACTAGATTACTTATTACTGCCTACTTTATTATCTTACATTATGCTCTGACTTAATTCTGGATGTGATGAAACAAAAATACTTAGGTTTTTTCACTATTTATTAAAAAAAAAACAGTTTTGTCAAAATAGTTTTCACGATGTTAGATACATAGTAACAAAAATAAACTTAATGAAATAACATAAGGTATCATTATTATAAAAATGTTATAAAAGATACTTCCAAGTCACTGCACGCGGCCGACTGATTTTGGAATAAGCGACTCGCTTAATAGGTACTTGAGTACTACAAAGTCATTAATATTGGCGTAAGCACCAATTAACAAATAATCATTGTAAAGTAATACGGCGTACGCGACAACGTAGTATTAAAATAGTAAATGGTAAATGGATATACCCGACACCTTAATATAAAATTTCATATTAGTAATTACGTATAAGCGACAACTACATCGTAAACTTGTAAATGGTAGTAAGGTATTACCGACAGTTTAATATCAAATAAGATTTAGTAATTGCGTATAAGCGACAACTGTATTTTAAACTTGAAAATGGTAGTAAGGCTTAACCGACGCTTAATGTTTTTGACGAAAAAGGTAAAGAGGCATTATTTCCAACTTTCAAAACCGGTGCTAATTGTAAAGAGTCTTAAGCGCCCGGAATCTCTATGCCAGTAAGAAGTAAAAATACCTTACCGACTATAAACCAAAATTGATACCATTTTTACAGGGGTACAAGTGCTTTTAGGGTAAATAAGGCCTAAAACTCGGTCGGTTCGACCAAAATGACACTTCGAAAACGCAGTTTTTTGCTTGGGCATAAGTGACGAAAATGCCATCGTAGAGACATGGGAGTAAGCGCATTCGAAAAAGCTAAAAATTTTAAGTAGGATGGCATTCATAACTCATTTGCGACCAAAATGTCGCTTATTACCTATTACCTTTTAACCGTCGATATCATCCCGGAAAATGTACGGTTCCCGTGGTATAGATTTTTTTGTCTAGGGATTAGATGTTTTGGTCTAGGGACGAGCCCGAAGCGAAGCGAGGCTGAGTCGCTAGTTTTGAATATAATGAAAGCTTATATTATATTATAGTAAGCACGAGCTAATGATAAAGTATAAAACAAAAGGAAATGATTTCACATTTTAACAAAACATATGAATAATTAGATAATTTTTATGCCTATTTTTTTAATTAAGGTACCTACTCGTATCGTGTTATTAGCAGATTCAAAATTACTGTTTGTATAGTTATTCTATAAGATCTTTTATGTAATACGACAGCTGAATCCGCACTTATAGTTCAAACAACTGTATGAAATATATTCGCGGATTCAGTAGACTTAGAAACTATTAAATTATATATATTTATGTCACAACGCGCATCTACATTTTTTTTATTCTTAAGATGGTGGGGTCTGAGTTTGTCATTGGACGCTTTATGATGTATATTAATAGTATATTTAAAATTTCAGAGAAATAGTAAACGTAAATGATAAAATCTGCTTGTAGGTTGAGTAGTTTCTCACGATCTAACCATATTTAATGGAAGATTAAACTTGAGCTCTAGGTTATATATATATATATATATATATATATATATATATATATATATATATATATATATATATATATATATATATGTGTAGACATATATAAGCTACCTACCTACATACGAGTATATAAGATTTTCCTGAAACATCAAAGAATTTTAACAACATGCCCTGGTCACAAACGATATAATATGTACATATATTCTATATTGCATCATGTAATTAAAGTAAGTATATAAAAGCCAGAGCTTGTACATTTGTATTCGCAAGATGCATCCAGAGTCTGTCTGTATGATAATAGAGTAGAACGTTGAGCATAATTGTAACATTACATATAGGACATTAAGTTAGTCGGAAACAAAGGAAATTCTCATTTACACGAACGTTGAACGAGCAAGTAAATATAATCCAACTTAGATCTATGATATAAGTATAATATGACGGGAAAACAAACATCGCTGTCACAATAAATATAAAAAAGTAATAATATAGTATAAACTGTGAAAATTCTAAATTTGAAATATTTTATTCAGCCTTAAATTATTACAATTTTTTACTGAACGTCATGAGTCTATTCTACTGCCAGTTCGCTACCAGTTGTCATGTTATTTACTTAATATAATGGCGACTACACACTTTGCACGTAACAGTGAGTGAATGTAATTATCTTCTGGCAATATCTATCTATATAAATAAAAATGGAGCACCGAAATGTATGTACGTGCATAACTTCGGATCGACTACACCAAATTGATTTTTTTTTGTGTTTGTTATTGTCAGGAAGTTATGTATAGAAGAAAATTAAAAGTTTTTTTTTACTATTTTTTTTTAATTCTCATGATAAGAAAAGTGAGTGAGTGAAATAGTTTTTACCCTTCTATTCTATGTCCTTCCCATTGTCTCAAACTATCTTCTTACTAAATTTCATCTAAATCGGCTTAGTACATCCAGAGATTACCCCCTACAACGTCACAAACTCACAATCTCACAAACTTATAAACTTTACCTCTTTATAATATTAGTATAGGTGACATAAATACATAATTTGAAAAAAATCTTAACAGAGAAAGTATTTTCATTTCTCTAAATGGTAGTCTTAGTTCGTTGCTAAACTGCATTGTACAAAATACAAACTAAGCACTTAAGTTCTTCGGAAACTTCTGGCTCGCACTATTAATTTAAGGAAAAATGTGTCTTGCAATATTTTTAAAACTGACATTTGAAAATAGAATATAATATTGTTTTTATTATTTAATATAATGAATAAAATGTAAAATTTTATTTAATTACACATGTATCCTGTTCCGGCTTTATTAATTTAATATCTTTAATACATTTTACAATAAAATAAATTATATAATTTATTTATATAAAATTAATTTATTTTTATAAAATATACAATTATACATCTTACATACAGTTTGAAATTTAATTTAAATCATACCTAATTGCAAGCATACATGAATTTAAAATATTATAACTTAAGAATAAGTAAGAGGTAAAATTGTATAAATATTTAATTTGTTCGAGCATCCTATATTTACCTACGCACTTTTATGTACACATAGGTAACACGTGCACACACAAACACACACACACACACACACGAAGGCACACTTATACATGTAATTTATTCTAAATTTTAATTTTGTTTTCACTCTGTTTGTTGACATTCATGTCTTGATGGATGAGCGGGGCACCCAGTAATACGGGTCTACACATAGTACAGGGGCTTGAATTGTAATCTTTAAGTCAATAAAAGTATTTTTAGTTATTTATTTTTTTATTTTAAGATTTACCTACGTATATTAGCGATATGGTATAAACTCATAGTTATTAAATGTCGTTTGTTTTACATACATATTTTTTTAAAGATAAATTAATATTCCGTAGAATTTCTTTACTTAACTGAACGACAAATAGCTCCCCCGGAAGCAATGACGGCTGCGCCTCTGGCAGTACTGTGAGTTCCATTGTCCAGAACAAAATAAGATTTTATTTGAAACTTTTTACTATATATTCCTTTCTTTTAATTACAGCTACTTAAGTATATTCTTTAAAGATAATAATATTCTGATACAGGTACATATCTAATGTCAATGTCCCTGGACTTTCCTACTTACGATTAAAAATATAGATAAATATAATGTTTTTATCTAATAACTAGCAGAACCCGCGGCTTCGCTCGCGCTAAAACTACAAAAAAATCTGTATGAAAAGTAGGTTTTTTATACAAATTTTCATCCCCTATTTTAGCCCCCTATAGGATAAATTTCGAAAAGTGCTAAAACACGTATTTGTTTGATTGTATTGAAGAGCATTAATACCAAGTTTCAACTAATTCTGATTATATATATATATATATATATATATATATATGTTTGGATTATATTATAAGGTATTTTCCCGAGGAATGAGATGATCTCCCGCAAAAAAAGTAGCCTATGTCTGTCTCCAGCTCTCCAACTATCTTCACACCAAAAATCACGCCAATCCGTCACTCCGTTTCGACGTGAAAGAAATCCAAAAAAACACACATATAAACAAACACTTTCACATTTATAATATCAGTATGGATATGGATTTTATATAAGCCTTGCACAATCAATCAGTAAGCTTTCAGTTTTATGTAAAGGCACGATGACAGCGTACTAACAAATATGTCTTCTGCCTTCCAACAGAAAGAAGAAAAACGACGATGATTGAAATAAATCTATCCCACCGCTCTCTTACATGTACCTAAAACAAATTAATTTTATGAAATCTTTACACAAAGTACTTCTTTCTTTTCATTTATTTGGCATGTCTTTAATCATAAGAGTATGTTGAATAGAGCCAAAAATGAAAATAATTTTTGGCCAGATTAATCAAATGAAGAACGCAATCTCGGAGAAATACCCAGTACGAGTACAGCTATACTCGTCCTTCGCCCCTCAGAATATTTAGTACTGTTAAATTTTTGTATACTATGGTCTCAGTATAAAAATACATATATATTATTATTAGTAACTGGTAATAACAAGAAAGTCCTCCCGACCGATTCCAGCCACGGCTGCCATTCTCATTGAAACTATCCAACTGCGCAGAAGATATTATAGTGCACAAGTGTATGCTCAGACACAAGTGCACTCTATATTCCTGTCACTCTTATACTCCGGTGGGAAGACTACTCGACACGACCAGTGAGAGTTAAGGCGCAGGGCCGACGGCTTTACGTGCTCTTCGAGGGTAGTGGGTGAAATACCGCCAACTTCTCAACTATGGGCTGTTACTGCGGCTTACTAAATAGAAAAACTCAATAACTAAACTTGAACCTACTCGGGACTCGAACCCAGGACCTCCGGATGTGCAGCCGTACATGCCAGCCACTACACCACCCAATCAGTTATAGTTACTGGTTATTTTATATTGTATACTTGCTAATTGTAATTTTGCGTGCAATCACTTTTATCGCTATGATATAAATTGCAATATAAAATTAAATGTTATGCAATGCCAAGCAAACGCTGCCTTCCTCGCTTTTAAAATTATTCTACCGTAAATTTATTTCTTTATGGTATTTTATTTTTATATAGTTTCTTTTATCATTTCAAAGCAATTTGTAATTATTTTATAAAAAAATTGTACTATGCCTGTAAATAAAAACGGCTTAAGCAAGTTTTAACCCTATAGACTCTATCGCATGGGAAACCATATAACATGGTTTCCCAACTTTACAGTCAATTTCCAAAAAGCTTTTAATAAGAGGTAAAACTATATTTATATATCTGAAATATAGGATGTACTTCCGAATAGTCCACACGTCTGGGTATATGGATTTCGACGCGCTGATAACGATTATGTTACTCAAAATACGCGCATTTTCAAGTCACCTTGATCACTTTAACTTTTAGAATCGCGATATCATAGGAATGGCTATCACCATCGATGGAAGTGGTTTGTCATCCCTTAGGGAAAAAAATATGACGATCATTTTAGTAGATAATTTTATAATCTAGAATTTTTGTCTGAACTCTCTGTCTTCGAGAAAAATCCAAATAATTGAAAATGTTGACCTTTGACCTTGAATATTTTTTTAGCATACATGGGATCGATGGGGACTTTTAACACTCTATTTCTAATGGTTTCTAATGGCGTACCCAAGGCCTACCAAAATTCAGCTCTGTGGGAGTTTTTTTAATAATATTGTTTTTCATATCTATATAAAACAACATAATTATTAAAAATATTTTCAGGTAATATAGCAAATATAACAATAACAGAAATGAAGAGTAATTGTACGTTGCAAACACAATTTATTTTCATTCACACTTTTCACCGCACTTAATATGTAATACCAGAATAATACGTTGTAATGCCGTTGTAGCTCCCGCTGCGGTAATAAATAAGCCAACTTGGGAATAGCCTCCTATTAAGTTAAACGTAAACAAAGTTTACTTAGTTCCTGTTCAACTTTTTAAAGCTCCGATCGCTATTTTATGTTAAATCCAGTCAAATTGTGTAATTCGTTAACATTATAATACTAATTACAAGTCATTTTTTTCATTTGATAAGTAAAAGAGATAAACTGGTTGATGGTTCGTCTTTTATTTTGGTAATTACTTAATTCTTACTAAACATTTGATTTCGAACTTTTTCTTTATCAAAGTAGCTTTTATTTTCTTTACTTATCATACTTTATCATATCGATAGATCCCAATCAATCCAACTGTAACATACGAATATATCTATGTAATAGGTTATTTTTATCTCTTAACTTCTGGTACGAGTACAAACATACCTTGTATGAGCAAAAATCTAAAGATTAAAAAAACATCATATTGTCAGTAACGGAGATTATTCATGTATGATATTTAGAACATGTTAAGTATACAGATTGGTCTAATAACAAACCTACGCTAAGAACAGAAAAAGTAACACTAAGAAGTGAAAGAAGAGGTCCTAATGATAGAAGTTGTTGGAATGTTAATATACGAGTAAGTAGGGCAGCAGTGGTCATTAGTGCACGATATATTTATTCAGTTTTTATGAGAAATGTTGCAAGTGTTTTGTTTTTGATATTTTTTATACAAAATATATTAAGAATAATATTTTACATAGATGTTTAAAATTACATAATTTAATTTTTAACCTAGAAATATTTTGGCTAAGACTCTTCAAACTTTTTTGGTATTACTTTGTATTATATCCATTCATATATAATTTTTTTTTTATAAATTCGTTATTAGAAATTAATATAATCTTTCTTTGGCTTTGGCGTGAATAGCTATCATTTACATTTGCTTAGTGAATGCTGTTTTTAAATAAAAATTATCTCCAAAGAAAAATGATAATTAAAAGTTACTTTTGAAAAATGTTGGTTTTATATTTGACATAAAAGATAAAGAAGAGAATTTTATAAAGTGTAAAAATAATTAAAAAATATCTTTATATGTATCTAATGTATGAAATATGAATAAAAGATTGCGAGTTTTGTTCATCATTGTATTCATATCATTGTTTCTAGAAATAACTCATCAGGGTAGTAAATGAAACTGGACTATTTTTAGTCTTATTACTCATGCAATACTCATGTTAGAAAAAGGTGTCAGATTTTATGTTATATATTTTTCTTTTACAATTTATTATTTAGTTTTTAATTATTTCCTTGATTAAAAATATAGATTAATTCCTTCTTACATAAATTAAGGTAATGTTTTCATATAGCAACACTATGTGTTTGTGACACTAAAATAACTTAAAGGTTTCTAAAAAAATACATAAAGCATTCAACAAGTATACTCCTGGAATACTAACTGGAATTCCTTTCATGATTGAAAAACTTGTTACAATAAAACGCTCGCAGCGGTATTCGCGGGCCATTCTAACAAATTTAGGAGAAGTTATATGTTGAATTGAAAAACGTAAAATGAGCATGGCAGGCGTGGCAGTATATTAGTCTCGGGGAGTCGTGCGCCAGGCATTTGTTTTCTCCGAGTAATCTCCGAGGACCCGAGGTGCTTCGCTAAACTGATTACGAGTTCAAATTAAGTCGTAAAGTCGCTTGAATTACTGCACATTAATGTGGGCATCGCTTTTAAGACTTAATGTTATCGTAAAAACTTGCGTTTTATTTACCAATGATAGATGTAAGTAGGATTTTACAGTATACTGGCAACCCAACCTTCGTTTTCGTGGGTATAACTTTATGTACATTGGCAGATAGTAGTGTATAATAGAAACATTCTTCAAAATCACTTTTGGTTGTTCCATCCCCAGGGTAGAATTTGTTCTTAAATTTATACAGAGGTAACTTAGTGCCCCTTCTCACAATTGTGACGATATAACGTAGAATACACACAAGAATAAATCTTGTATTCATTTGCTACACTAGATTTATAACAGTTTTTTGAATTTTTCATTATGGAATTATCAGAAAGAATATTTCTTCGTTTTACTTAACTAGGCGGTTTCTAACATCGCAGTTTTTTACTAAATACTCGAGTATGGTCATCAAAATTTTTTGCCTTATATATTGTGAAACCTGTGAACTCAATGCAATAAGCAATATTAAAAGATTACGTCATGCTGTTCAGAGCAACATTGAGAATTGTTATTACTTTTATATTATTCTGTCATGATATGGCGTTGGGGTTGGGCGTAGCAAACAAGATATACTCGTAGGTAAACTAAAATACGCTTTTCATGATTTTTGACTTTTGCCAACATATAAAAACCTTAAACAAATCTATACTTCTATACTTAATATTATAAATGTGAAAGTGAGTTTGTTTGTTTGTTTGTCCTTTCACGTCGAAACGGAATTATGGATTGGCGTGATTTTTTGTGTGGAAATAGTTGGTTGGAGAGTGCCATAGGCTACTTCTTAGCGCGGGAGATTATGTCATTCCCACGGGAAAACACGTTATAATACAATCCAAAAAAAAATTATAATCAAAATTAATTGAAACTTCGTATTAATGCTCTTCAATGAAATTACATGAATATGTGTTTTAGCATTTTTCAAAATTCATCCTATAAGGGGATAAAATAGGGGATGAAAATTTGTATGAAACTATCTTTTTAGATATATTTTTTGGAGTTATAGTATGAGCGAAGCCGCGGGTTCTGCTAGTATATATATAATTTTATAACCTTAAATTTCGAGCTCTTAAATATCTTCAATTCCGACGATTTCCTGTTTTCTACCATATTTTTAAATGTAATTTTAAATTTAAACTTTAAAATTGTGTATGAAAATTAATAGTAAAAAATATTTTTAAAAATAAGCTTAATACTTTCTTAGATTTACGCAAATATTTGAATTTTCAAATAAAACTATCTTTTCGGATTTTATCGCGGATTTATTTGCATTTTTGTTTCCCGACGTTTCGAATGCTTTACAGCATCCATGGTCACGGGAGAGACTGAGGTGTTACAAAATGAAAATTGCACCAATTACATTACATTAAATTTTCATTTTTTTAATTGTGGGTAGGCTGTCTGTAACAACTATACCTCCAAGACATGTAACACCTCAGTCTCTCCCGTGACCATGGATGCTGTAAAGCATTCGAAACGTCGGGAAACAAAAATGCAAATAAATCCGCGACAAAATCCGAAAAGATAGTTTTATTTAAAATAAAAATAAGCTTATATTTAAATGCTCTAAAAAGAATAAAATAAACTATAAATTAAATCAAACCCAACAATTTATTACATTACACAATTTATTTCATAAATAAAAGCTTGTCGCGAGATTTATCTAATATAAATGTTATATTCTTGTTTATCTACACAGGTAAATATTGCGACAAGCTTTTATATCTTATAAATTGTGTAATGTACAAAATTGTTGGGTTTGATTTAAAGTTTATTTTTTTCTTTTTAGAGCATTTAAATAAAAGCTTGTTTTTAAAAATGTTTTTTTACTATCAATTTATTTTTTATTTTTTAGTTTTTATTTAATTCGTATTCTTCTCAGCAAACTCTTTCATTTGGATCTTATCATATGGATATCCATATCATGGGGGTGCATAAAAAATACTTGTCCGCCATCTTTAGGAGTCCGCCATATTGGATTCAGAGTGACGTCACTTCCTTTTTTAAATTATTATCAACAAGCCCTTTCATTTGATACCCATATTGTAGGAGTGTATTAAAAATAACTAGTCCGCCATCTTGGGTGCTCCTCCATGTTAGATTTAGAATGACGTCACACAGCTAGCTATGCATGTCATCCAAACTAAACGTGTATACAAAAATTTCTGCTCAATCGGTTGAAGATATCTGCTTCAAAATTGAGTTGTAAGATTCCACCCGGACAAACATACATACACATTGCAAGTTAAATAAAAGCTTGTAAAAAATAAATTGCTATTTTCAAAATAGTGCCGAATTATTTTCATGTAGTATATATTACAATTCCTTTAATACTGCTAATAAATCTAAATTGTGCAAGGTCCAATAATTTTCAATGGAAAGTGACTTGAGACGATTGCAGTTCTTAGAATTTCTCAGTTTAGTTATGGTTCTGTTGTGTGCCAAGAGCGCTTTCTTAATGGCCAAAGCTGACTTTTAAAAATAATATGGTAAAGAACGTGTGAAATTTGCCTTATATGGAGTTTTAGAGGTTTATTTGTAAGCAGACTGTTAGATATAACTTGAGAATAATACGAGTAAGTAGGATGATAATAAATATAATATTCTGGAGTTGTCTGTTTTTAAACAAAACCTTCGGCGTGCGATTCTGACTCCCACTTGTTTATTTTTTACTTTTTAATTTATAAATTTATTGTATAATAATAATATAAAAGTTTAATATTGATAATAGTTTTATTAAATAATAGTTTTATTAGATGCAATCAATCATTTGCGAAATAAGAATTAAACAACTTATAGTAAAAAATATCTTTTATTTTTTAATAGATTTTATCCTTTGTAATGTTTTACGCTCTTTGTAATATTCTATGATGAATTATAATTTAATCTATATATATAATAAAATTCTGAGTCGAATCTGTACATTAAATATTTTTTTGAGTCGCTAGTTTTAAATATAATTTTAATTCTAACCCTCTACCGCATGATTTATAATGTTAAATTTATAACATTCCATAAAGGTATTTTAAAGATGGACCTTTACATATACTTTATTACATTAAATTATGAAAAGGAAAATAAGGCTCAACAGTACCATAATGCGATATATTAACTATACAAGAAGTGTACATAAAAATATATATACGATTAAATAAATCTTTCTACGGTATTTTGCGCACCGCTTCTCTTAAGCGAAGCAACAACTAGAGCTGTACCTTAAATAAATTTCAAGGTGAATTTGGTTTTGTTGTGGTAATTGGTTAATTATTTGATCAAAATCTTAGAAATTTCCTAGCACTCGATGTCGTTTGTGACTGATCGGCTGAAATTGGACCCATTCTTAAGTCTTAAGTAGTTCCAAATAAAATTGAGAAGTTCGCCAAAGTTATAATCAACATCATAATTGCTAACGAATATTTTCAATGTAAAAGTTTAAATAAATTAGTGCTTTCAATAGAAAAAAAAGGCAGTACTCGCAAAAATATTGTTTTTGAAATAGTTTTTCCCTTAAACATGCAAAGAATTTATATTAAATTGGCAATTGTAACAAATACCGTATATAAACGAAAATTACCGTTACATGGTGTACATTTGAGTATTTAGTTATTTTTCAATTAAAAACTTCTCTAATATTTTTAGATGCAAATATTAAACATAATACATACTTCTAAGAACAATACTCATTTAATTTATAAAATGTTTGTTTATTACGGACTATTTAATAGATGTGAATGAGTGAAAATGAAGAAACAAGGAGATCGCTATCTAAACATAGACCACGGAAAGATGTTACATATTATATCATTTCTTTATAAAATATACTTTATGTAAAAAACATAACTAAACGCTAAAAAAATATTGTAACTAATATGAAAAGGCAGTGGTAGCCCAGTGGTAACACGCTCGCTTAGGAAACCGAGTGAAGCGGGTTCAAATCCCGGGTCTCGCACCTCTGATATTTTCATGTGCGAATCATTTCTAACATGATTACCGCTTGCCTTACGGTGAAGGAAAACATCGTGAGAAAACCTGCATGTCTGAGAGAACCTAGCAAGTTTTCGAAAGACATGTGAAGTCCGCCAACTCGCACTTGGCCAGCGTGGTGGACTATGACCTGATCCCCCCACGTATTGAAGGGAGGCCCGTGCCCAGCAGTGGGACGTTAAAAAGGGCTGAATACAATATGAAAAGATATTTTCATAAACACATTACTCAAATAAACTGTTCGCATTAACATTTTTATCGTCCGAAATATCAGTCTAATAATAATTGTTATTGTTTGCGAACATCGCTTTAAACAGGCCATTCGCATTCCACATTCAAATTAACTCACTACCGCACTGTCATCTGAAATGCATACGTGCTGTACTGCGTCGAAAACTTATTCCATGACTAGCACTGCCCGCGGCTCCACCCGCGTCTAGGTGATCAAAAACCAAATTCTTGGTTTTATATATTAGTATACTCTTACATTGCAGTTTTTGTATTTTTCTAAGAAATGAGATATTTTCCAGCGTTAAAAAGTATCCTATATGTTTTACCCGGAGAACCAGCTATCATCATACCAAATTTCATCAAAATCTGTCTAGTGGTTTTCTCGTGATGCGGTAACAGAGAAACAGACAGACAGAAAGACAGACAGACAGACGAAAATTCTAAAAACTATAGATTCGGACTCTGTATCGATAATAAAGTCTATTTCAATCAGATTTTTCAAAAAATATTTAATGTACAGATTTGACTTAGTTACAATTTTATTATATGTATAGATTACATCATGCCAGGCTTTAACAGAAAAAATTGCAGAATAAAGCAAAAACAAAAGCTAAGGTTTAATGCTAGCTTCTGAGCTGTGACTCCAATGTGTTACTAAGTACCTACTACGAAAAAAAATTGCTCTCAAAAACCTTCTAAAAGTGTTTTGTAAAGCCCCAAGTCCTGTTAAAGTCATTCATGTGTATTCTTCTATTTACCACACGAAGACTTTTTTTTTAACGTTGGGAAACGCATTTACGCACGAGGTGTGGGACTCACCGGCGAAGCCAGTACTACCCACTAAAACTCAACAAAACCTTCCCACGTTTTAATGGGGCGTCGCAGGATCGCTTACGCATTCAACTACGACGCCCCAACGGCAGGTCTGCCGAAACAGACCACCACAACCATGGGGTTGCTCCAAGGTCCACTCTGCTATCAGAGAAGTACCAGGAGCAACCCGCATGGTACACCGCCCTCCGAAGAGGGCCACCTCCCACCGCCCATCGAAGTGGGCCACCTCCCTGTGCGTTTCTTGGCTTCGCGCCCGGTTGGGTTGCTGGGCACTACTGAGCCCCCCCACCACGACAAGGTGAACGCACGTTGGGGGGGACACGAAGACTTACCTTAACCTTTGAACCTCACCTGATTTCTCCTCGTGTAGGTAATTCATGTAGAAATAGATTTTATATAAACTGACGGACAGACAAAAAATTATGGTGGGCTATGTAAAATCATAATAGCTTATGGGATGGGATAACTGTTTCTAAACTAAAGAAAATGAAATTTTTATTTATAAATTTAAAAAGATAAAATTATGTCAGTATCTCACATATCGATTATTAAGTGTAATATATAATTCTTCTGTGCGTATGTTTGTTACTGATCTTCTCCTAAATGGTGGTGATGATATTAATGTTATTTTTTGAGTACGTTGGAGTTGGTCCCTGCAAGGTTTGAGTTTACAAATGGACCAGAGAAGTAGCGCTGCTGCCGGTTTGTCATCATATTATTATATGTTATAACATAAAGCCAAAAAGTTTTTTTTAGTAGTTTGAACGCGGGCGAAGCCGCGGGTACTGCTAGTCATATTTAGTTATATAATTTCATTTATTTATTTCATCTACGGATTATATATAAATACAATTTTTAATAAGAGTATGTCTTATTAAAAATTAATATGTAACCGACATAATAATGCTACTATAATGAAACAGAACTTGAAGATATGTACGTAGCTTGTACCGCGATCTTACCAAGGTAGAGCAGGTGGCGTGGCCATGAATATTAACACACATGAATATTCTGACTGTGTTTGCACATTTCTTGCTTGACTCCGCGTCACGCTGTAAGCGCTGTGGCTTGGAAATTATTTTCCCAACCATATATAAACTGAAGGCAACTAAAACAAAATAATAACAACTGAAATTTATTAAATGTAGTAGAGACTAAACCTCGCTCCGCTCGGGTTCGTCCCTGCTTACGTTTTAACATTCGGACGGACGGACGGACATACGGACGGACGAACATACGGACATACGGACATACGGACACACAGACTGACAGACTGACAGACAGATAGACAGACAGGCAAAATTTCTAAAAACTATAGATTCAGCCTTTGTATTGATGATAATGACTATTTCAATAAGATTTTCCAAAAAAATATTTAATGTACAGATTCAGCTTAGTATTTTATTATATGTATATATTACGTACGTAATATTTAATATTGTAAGTTCAATCAAATGATTTACGCTTAGAGTAATGAGCCACTGTCTCTACGAGATGTGTTGTAGCAAAGATTTTTATGTAATCTTCTTTTCCTTTATTACAAACAAACTATTGGCTTTTCTAAAAAATATTACTTGAGATTTAGGTACAGTTATATTATAAATAATATGTTAAATTTAAAGCTCAATAATAGATTTTTTAATTCAATGTTATCTTATATTTTATATAAATAAAAATATATGTTGGTAAGCGCATAACTCAAGACTGGCTGGACCAATTCGGGTAATTTTTTTTCGTATATTCCTTAATGTCCACGGAAGGTTTTAATGAAGAGAAAACATGAAAAATTAACGGAATAAAAAATTAAAATGTATATGGCTAACGCTGGCTAATAACTATTTATATCTATTTGAAACGTACCTAGCGACGAACCCGAGCAAAGCGAGGGCGGGCCGCTAGTTGTATTATAAAAAGAATGTTTTATTCATTTTTGATGTACGAGTATTTTAGCGCATATTGCACCCATAAACCCTAATACAACCTTATGTAACCTGGCGATAAGTCTAATTTTATGAGCCATTTAATGCTTGCTCCAGCCAAACAAATAACTATTTCGTATTATGTTAAGCTTAAATTTTCTTCAACTTGCATGAATTTATATTATTAATAACTAGCGACTCACCCTAGCTTCGCTCGGGTTCGACCGTAGCGTACTTCCCAAAACAAACTTTCATTCCCATTTTCACCCCTTAAGGGAGGATTTCCGGGATTAAAATTATCATATGTTCTTTCCAGGCTCTCAAACTATTTTCTTACCAAATTTCATCTAAAACGTAAAAGTAGATCCAGAGATTACCCCCTACAACGTCACAAACTCACAAACTCTACCTCTTTATAATATTAGTATAGATAATAAGACCTCAGTACCGTGGAAATGAAAGACACAATGGGCAGCCAATTATCAGCATAATTGAAGTAAAATATCATATTGGCATTAATACATATGTTCTTAAATGTTTATATGACCTGGATTTAACTTGATTTACGTCAAATAAAGCGACCATTTTAAAGAGCAGAGCAGCTCGTGAGCCGTAAAAACAAAGTAAAATGGCTAACCCGAGGCTTATATTTCTAATGAAGCCCTCTTGTCTGGTCCGGGCCTGATTATAAAAATGTCCCACATTTTTTGTAATGTTATGTATACTGCCTATAAAGGTTACAGAAAAGGGTTAAGATAAGTATTCAGGTCTTTAGGATTTTTAGTACAGAGTGCTTCGGTTCGTAAAAATATTATACTTACATTAAATAGCCTCTGCGCATAGACAGTAAATAATAAATAAAATAAAAATAATAATAAAAATGTGATTTAGGTCATCGCGGCGGTCAATCTCATTGAGACTAACCATCTGCGCAGGAGATATTATAGTGCACAAGTGTACGCGCAAACACAAGTGCACTCTCTATTCCTGTCACTCTCATACTCCGTTGGGAAGACTACTCGACACAACCAATGAAAATTAAGGCTCAGGACCGACAGCGTTACGTGCTCTCCGAGGTACGGGGGTGAATCACCGCCAACTTCCCAACTCCCTTTTTTTTTTTTTTTAACGTTGGGAAATGCATTTACGCACGAAGTGTGGGACTCACCGGCAAAGCCAGTACTACCCACTAAAACCCAACAAAGCCTTCCCCCGTCTTAATGGGGCGTCGCAGGATCGCTTACGCATTCAACTACGACGCCCCGACGGCAGGTCTGCCGAAGCAGACCACAACAACCACGGGGTTGCTCCAAGGTCCACTCTGCTATCAGAGAAGTACCAGGAGCAACCCGCATGGTACACCGCCCTCCGCATAGGGCCACCTCCCACCGCCCACCGAAGTGGGCCACCTCCCTGTACGTTTCTTGGCTTCGCGCCCGGTTGGATTACCGGGCACTACTGAGCCCCCCCCCCCACCACGACAAGGTAAACGCACGTTGGGGGGGAACTTCCCAACTCCCTGCTGTTACTATGACTTTCTTAACAGAAAGACTCAATCACTATACTTGGCCATACCCGGAACTCGAACCCCGGACCTGCGGATGTGCAGCCTACTGTTACTGGTAGTGCTAGCCACTATATCACCAAGGCAGTTAAATAATAATCTATATATAAATAGGGATAGATAAAACAGTTCAGTAACTTATTCTCCTCAGTTTGTTAACTGATTTTCTTTTTTTTATTTAGAAGCTTTTTACGATATTTAGTGCTATAAATACTAAAAAAATTAACAAAAAAATAAAAAACGACTTCAAAAAAAGCACTAAAAAGTGAAATTAACTGATTGGTAGTTTTAATTTACTATACATACCTAATCAAATATTTTCGAAGTCGGTGTGCTTTGCTTTGTATCGGCTGGCACCGACGTTTCTTACAAATTACCTGCTTATTACGTCTACACTAAAAATGGAAAAATAAAAGCTTTTTTAAAATAAATAAAAACCGACTTCCAGGCACTAAAAGGTAAAAAATAACTAAACGGGGGTTTTCATTTAGAATTGGTCAATCAGATATTTTCGAAGTCGGTGCCAGCGGACAATATTTTAAGATGTGAATATCTAATATGTAAATATGTATTTTACGTATTGAAATATATTAGATTTGCTTTGCATCGGCTGGCACCGACTTCAAAAATATCTGATTAGGTACCTATTCTAAATGAAAACCCCCGTTTAGTTATTTTTTATATTTTAGTGCCTGGAAGTCGGTTTTTTTTTAAGTTTTTATTCTATCCTTTATTTATTTATATATATTATATTAGGGATAGATCCCGCGGCAATATTTTCTTTTGCAGTATGAAAATTGCATATGTATGTATATCACGCAGATGAAAGCTTTACCCTTTACGAGTATATTCCAAACAAAGTATCTTTAAAATCTATGAAGCTGGTGCAAAGTAATTAAAAGATAGATATTTTTTTAATATGACCGTTGTTTAACACTTAAATTAAAACCAAGGAAACTCGTACGATGATGATATTCCGTTATATTTAAAAAACACATTATATTATATGCAATATTATCTTAATAACATTTAATAACTTAACGTAACAATCTTATTACAGGCAAACCGTGAGATAATTTTTCCTTAATCGCCAAAAAGGCGCACTTCCCAATTATACCAATGAATAGAAATGATATTGTAAACGAGCTCCCTTTATTCGCTTATTGTATCCTTCCTTCAAACCATTTTCTCTTATACCCATATTGCTGCCATGTACTAAAATATAAAATATAATAACATTGTATGGACACTGTAATAGCTTTATATTTAGAATATTAAATTTACGTTGCATGCGTTCAAAAGGAATTAAGATCTCGGTAATGGTCTTCATTTAAAAGTTATGCACATAGCGTACTGCGTTTACTTTTTTCATTTTAAATTATATTTTCAAGAAAATAATGACACATTTAAGAATAAATATCTACAAAAGAGCTTTTTTTCATTTTTGTAAAGCTTCTTGTTTATTTTTGGAAATTCAGATATATATACATGTAACAACATAGTAACAAAACGAAATCTGTAAATGAAATATTCTTAAAGAACAATTATTGTAGCATATTTATTGTATACTACATGCATTGCCTGCGGCTCCGCCCGCGTTCAAAAGACTACAAACCAAATTCTTAGGTTTTACATATTAGTATACTCTTACATTGCAGTTTTTGTATTTTTTCTCAAAAATGGACATTTTCTTGCTGTAAAAGTATTCTAACAAAATTTCATCAAAATCCCTCCTGTGGTTTTTCTGTGATGCGGTAACAGACAGACAGACAACCAGATAAAAATTCTAAAAAAAAAAAACTATAGATTTGGCCTCTGTATCGATAATAATGTCTATTTCAATTAGATTTTCCAAAAAATATTTAATGTACAGATTCGACTTAGTTACAATTTTATTATATGTATAGATAGATTTAAATAATACAGACCCCGAAACAATAGTAATTAAATTTTTGCCTGTATGTCTGTTTGTCTATGTGCATTTCACGCAAAAGCAGATACCTGATTTAAAAAAATATATGTAGTGATAACTCATTATCCGAGTCAACATTAAAAATACCTTTTAGTTTAGGAAAATCTTTCATTCGCTCGGGAAAACATATTAAGTAGGTAATAACTGGTTCTGTCAAGTCATCCTTAGAAATTTAAATGGCTAACGCTGGCTAAACCTTCAGAGATATTTCAAAACAATGTACTAGAAAATTGTAGATCTTAAAAAGGCCTGCACAAAAGTCTGAAATAGCATATATCTATCTCCTAAGGTACATTCGCAAAGACTATTATTATCTATTCAAGACGTACATAGTGACCAATCGGAGCAACCGAGCGAAGCGATGGTGCTAAGTCGCTACTCACTAGTTTATAATATTAACTAACTAAACGCTAGCTACACACAAACCATTGACACGCATAATATTTAAACTCACTCCTGATACTCCACTCAGCTATAGTAGACATTTTACAATATATCAATCACATTTATCACTACTATCAAATGCGAAACTTTTTAGTGAATGAAGTGAAAAAGCGTATGTTTTTGTTCCTTTTTTACGCTGCAATGGATTTAAGTGAATTTCAGATTGGAGATAGCTTTTCATATCCTGAATTAACACATACACTAATTTGCTTATATCTAATTGTGAAAAAATATGTTATAAAATTATTATAATTAAATAGACAGTTAAAGCGCCATTTTCTTCATTGTTTATTAATCTCCATATACTAAAATAAAAAAAATTTCTTGTACATCAAAAATATATTGTGAGCTGAAGTATATATCAAAGAACCACGATTTTAACCAATATTTTTTAATATCTGTTTGATATACCATAAGTATACGTTTTTAATACTATACCACAACCAAGATTTAAGATAATTGTATCTACATACCGAAACAAACATTTATTATTTTAAAAATATGTGAATGATCTGTCGGTGGCAAAGAGAAGCTATTAAAATGACGCGATTGGCTTAAAGCCAAATCGATTTGTAACTGCCGCACAAAATGCAATAAAAGTTGAATGTGCATACGTGATAGCAGGGAAAAATAGCGCATTCGTCATAGCGCATCGCTTCCGTGATAGGGTCGAGTTAAGCCTTTAGTCGGTCAGGGCTCACCCTCTCATTCCGAAACCAGTTACACAATTATTGTACGCACTTTGCGTTGCGAAGTTGAAAAAACAGTGATGTTCTCCTGACCGATTCCGGTCACGGCGGCTAATTTCATTGAGACTAGCCAACTGCGCAGGAGATATTATAGT